>JAMPIV010006329.1:0-375000 GCA_024509875.1 Oreohelix idahoensis
TGTAGCAGGCTTTTTGCCGAAATAGTGATCTATATATGGATGGGGAAAAGTGATAGTCACATAGACATGTTGTATGTACTTTACCCCAGTGTTTATTCTCTTTTGCCAAGGAATGGCAAAGTTATATTTCGCATAAAAAGGTAAAACCACAATTTATTATGAACTTGGGCTTCGCCATCGTTGTTGATAAGCAGATGCACAGTGGTACTTTTAAAAAGAATATCCATTCAAAGGAAGAAGACATTCCTATGTATCAGCACTGGATTGTATGATATTATTCAATTACCTCTATGAGAGAATCTATGAAGAAATGAGGACATTTAATGAATGACCAATTTTGGTCTATATTCTATAGTGAGTGAAGCTCACGAGAGAGAGAACAGCCATGTTGAAATTCATATACTTTGTATTTATCGAGTGAGAAAAAGGGATGCCTGTACTATCGCTCGATGAACCAAGAGATCACTGCTACATGTGAGAACCCATGTCTGGGATTCCTATATTATGAAATATATATATATTGAACTTTACGTGAAGGAATATTCGCTAGACGAGGTTAGGTTTAGGAGCCTTCCTATATCTTGGTTATGGTCTGACGTGCCCAGTCAGTAAAGCCAGATGATTTACATGATGGAACGCTGAATGCTTATTTACGAATGCTCCATTATGATATTTGCCAAGCATGAATGCTAACTTAAGATGATATTCCTGTGATCAACATTATGCTGTCTATGTCGACATTTGTTCCTGTAACCATACACGTACTGTCCAAGTGTGCGTCCCATTAAATGTTATAAAAAGACCACCGTAGTTCCAGTACTTCTTGAATTCGAACAGTGTGAGTATGAGTGATGTACTACCAACCTGTCAACTCTATCGAATCATTCTACCATTCGCGTACTGACATTCAGATACACACTCATTGTTTACACTCACATTCTTGTCGGAGCCTCATCACGTTCCAGGACAAGATGACCTGTATGACCAAAACTGTGCTGGGTTTGATGAGTTGACAATCGTTACACTTTGCTACACCAGTCCCAACATCTACATTTATCCACTGGTGGACATTCACATCATTTAGCAAATAAAGCATGATTCAACAACTAGTAGCCAGTATGAGTTAACAACTAAACAGAGTTTATCAGGGTGTCAGTATCAAAAGTCCAGTGGGGAACGCGCAGTGGCGACTCGTTGACTTCGCGCTGGTGTCTCAGTGTGTGCGACGGAACGAACGGAATAATTTGTCTTCTCTTTGTTACTTTCACAATTGCCTCCACGGCTGACGGAGTTGTGGAATTTAAAGTTGCTACCATAAGTGAAATGGGTTCATTTTTGATGCAAGACAACAGGAAGCTGAGACGCTTGGGAGTCATGACCCAAGTGGGCCCGCCCCCCCTTAGAGTGTAAAGGAGTATATAGGGCCGAAACACTTGTCGGACGGGGGGACTTCTTCTGATGATCAGATTGCTTCCTGTTGTATCGCTCTGTAAAGAGTTTCCTATCATCTAGTTTTCTTCAAATGTTGCCTCTTGGTTACTTTACACATATTCGTTATAACCATCCGTTTTTCTTAGTATATAGTCGTAAAGTTCTCGTAATGAACTGACAAATCGTGCTTCTGCAAGATTCTCCTGTAAACAAAATTCTACTCTGTGTAAAATTTAATCATAGTTCAATACTTACAAAAACCACAGCATAAACGTTGATCTCCTTTCAGAAATACACCTTAACTGTGAACTACAGAAACAAATACTATCTCCCGATAGAATAACACTGGCTAGTGATGGCTGGACATCTAAATATATTTTCATATCAACCCTATCTGTAAAACCACAGAAGGTTCATCTTGTCCGCACAGCGATCACACCTTCTTCCTGAAGCACAATCCAGGACTCACTGTCATCTAATGACCTCTGGTCATTTCGCGTGGTGTGTTTCTCTCACCACTCTTCTGATTCGCTGACCCAAATCTTTTTTACTTAAATTTATTGGTCGAGCGTTTTTTCTTGTTCTCGAACTTTCTATTTACAACTCAAGATAATCACTCACTATTAATTAACATGAGCCGGTATTCTGAACCGTTGTCAGTTAGCAATATTATTATTTTCATTCATTATTTTCTCTTGTGAGCTGTCCTAACTGTTTATCTCACCTTAACAATAGCATGAATAATGCTTGGGCAAACCCCACGGTGACAGTTCTCAAGCTGTCAACCAATGATCTTAACCCTCTAAGGTGACTTGTGAATCACAGGCGGCTCTTGAATCATTTTAAAGTAAATATTATTCTGCGTGTTAACGCTATAGAATATGTAATGCATATTTATATCTTCACGTCGTTGGTGGAGCGGTTGTAGTGAAGTCAAAATGTGTGACCTCGCAGACTGGCAGGCAATAAATACATAGTGGTGATTTTTATTTCCAGCGCTTAGCTGTTGATGCCACTTGTAAGTACACATATTGGGAACCACTGACTCGATTTTTAATTGTAGATGCTGTAAAACGTAATGAGAAATGTTCACTGAATATTAAAAAAGATGATGTTGGTAATCTATATGAGATTTTGACAATCAGTGTAACTTTTGAGTTGACACATTTATATGTAATACTGAGAACAATGGTTCTCAAGAGTTTGTCATGATGGAAACAAGAATATAAATAGAGTTAGCTAAGAACAAGGATTCTCACATTGTATAGAATATGATTAGATAAAATTAGAGTTAGAATGAAAGGAAACTATACATAATATTGTTGGTTTTGTAAATAGCCATGATTTAATATTTTTATATCCAACTTCTAATCTTAATAAACATTTTATTATTTACTGGACTGTCGTCAGTGATTAAACGCTAATTATTGTTTTAGTGGTTTCGAACATGTTTGTCAGTGAAACAGTCAGTTATCGTGGTGACTTTGTTAAGTGTCGTCAATGACTTATGTGCTACTGTGAGATGAACTGTGTTAACGAACGAAGGTGAGCACTAACATTACATTATACGCAACATCACGTGTCATGCAACACCAACACGTAGCTGCATTCTCATCCGGAAGAACGAACCTGGGTTGAACAAGGTTGCACACTTTCTCATGATGGTGGAAATCAACATCTACGGCGTATAGCCTTTCTGACCACTGAACACTTACATAAACTCTTACATGAACGTAATATTTGCCTGGTGTTAATACTGTGCAACCCAATCTGATCTGAACATTGAACAATTGATATTTAATCAAAGTTTATTTATAAACAAGACGTCGCGCTGTCACATGAATTAGGACTAAACGGATGTAATCAAGACAGAATTCAGAAATATTTGTAAATGATGTCTATAGTCAAACGATCTACTTTATTAATTGTATGACATACTTATATGACCACGGCCTTATGGACTTTTGTTGTCTAAATGAGGATTCTGACCAATAGTGGCCCATGATCATCGGAGGATCGTCTTGGTGGTAGGATACAGATAACATATCTGTGCAAATGTATCAGGTTCTAATCGGAGAGTCACACCAAAAGCTTATGATAAGAAAAGTGAAAGACTGCAGTGTGTGATTCAAGGACCACCTGTGCAATTCGCCAGATAGTAGCATTGTGACTACCTGTTTAGGTGATTTAAGTATCTTGGACATCAACACCTGATAGTAGCATTGTGGCTACCTGTCTAAGTGATTTAAGTATCTTGGACATCAACACCTGATATATAACGAGACGTGTCTGCAGTGAAAGGATCTAAATTAGATAAGTAGTCATTACTTTGAAGAAACAAAATCCAGAAGTCACCTATTGCTCGAAATGATTAACAAACACATTGACTCCTTATAATTTTCCAACTTGTGATGTGTGTAAAATACATATCTGCAACATTTACCACATTTCTATGTTAATTAATAAATGTACAGATATATTTTATTTATCGCAGTTGATTGATTTTGTTTAAATTCCAGTTTATGTTTGAAACTGTGTTATTGTATGGAAATTAATAGAATCCAATACCATAATTCCCGCCGTAAGTACTTCGGTCGGTGTCGTGGTTGAGTTAAAGTGTAAGAGTAGTTTGTCGAGTTGGACAATAGTAGTGAAATCGACAAGGGATAGTGGACTGACAGAGTTATAGATTACACGTAGATAAGGTGTAAATAGGAGGTGGACTTGAGACAACTTGGAAGAAGATTTATTAAATGATCTCTCTCTCCAAGCCTCAACACACTTTTATAGTCTAAGCACCTCCTGCTCTCACTCTTTTCTCTGGATAATAAATAGAGACTATAGTAAAGAGCTTGAAAACAAGGTTAATTATGGATGGAAGGGTCGTGATCAGCGCATTAATAAATGAGTAAAATTTATTAAATGAAGAAGCATGTATGAAAATAATGCATATCATCACAACAACATAAAATTACATCAATAATCAAAAATATGCAAAATACACCAACAAACACACAGACCACCGATCATAAAACCTGTAGAACACAGAGAAATGAAATAAACTGAGTGTCAGCCCGTCCGCTTTCGTGGGACCACAAGCTAGCTCCAGAAAAGAGTCTTACATGTAGATATCCTTTAAGGGGATGAAATAAACCTACAAAACTTTCCTCGTCGGTGCTATCATTGGTGACCTCTAATTGCGCGAGGTGGGCTTGAAGACTCTATTTACCTCCGGTTTACCAAATGAATAAACTGAGTGTCAGTCTGTCCGCTTTCGTGGGACCAAAGGCTCTAGCTCCAGAAAAGTGTCTTTACGTAAATATATACTCCATGGGTGATGGAATTAACCTGTAAAACTTTCCTTGTAGGTGCTAAACGTTGGTGACCCCTAATTGCGTGAGGGGGGCTGGAACTCTGTCTATCTTTGGCTGGCCGCTCCTAAGTGCGAGGTTCTACATAACCCAGTAATACACCAGACGAAGTTACTTGAGGACGAAGCGGTCCATTGCGCACTTATCCGGCGCTTAAAGAATCTTGCGTACTTGGTATTAAATCCTGTTTGGGCTGGCTGGACTGTGGCGTGACTGAGTGCCCCGTTTAGGCACACAAAGCTTGGTGATATAAATCCTGCTATAGATGCTGGGCTGTTTGATATGCTGAAAGCCGCCATTCTCTGACTGGCGATCAATAGGTGAGTAGGAGACTACTACTGCAATAGATGATTTCAGATTTAGCGTTGGCTCGTTGTACACTACGTGATCTTAACTTGGCGTTGACAAAGGGTTTTGGTTCAGGATTGGGGTTGACAACTAGTTGCTAGATGTATTCAGAAACCCTCTAGATCGAAGAGTATATGACGTTCTTCGCCTGACTGGAGTCTGCTCTAGCAAGTCGGTATCCTTGAAACCCGAACAATGACAAGAACTTAGGCATGCACATTCTAGTTCTGCTGTGTTAACTCTGCCTTAGTCTCATATGGTCATCTACGGGCCAGGAAATATTTACGAGTGTCTTTGACTTATTAAAATTCTCTCGTCTTATAGTTTACAAACAACGCTACCCGGGACACCTGCATAGCCTGATTCTACAGATGTATCGGCGTAATGCGTAATAAAGGGTAAGACAAAGGTTTCACTAGAGACTACATCAGAAGTCAACAACCGCCAGAAATTTCCCCCCAAACAGACATAATATCATGATCACTAATTGCGTTCTGAAGGCCAAACACAGAGACCACCCGCAGAAGTTACCTCCCACAGACAAGCCGTTTCTTTCACAGAAACCCTTTCGCTCGTTCAAACACTTTAAGCGTAACAGAAATGTTTCTCTGGTCAAACGAACCACAGGTGCGCTGATGTAATATTACTGCTACGCTGACCGTTGAAGGAATTTGTACTGAAGGCCAGCCAGAACGTAAACAAACCTCGGGTAGGGTTTGAGAAGGTGAAAAAATTTGGGCTACGAAGGTGGAAAAGAAAATACAAAATGTCAAGAAAACCAGAACATTAAAAGTAATAACATATGGAACGGAATGGTAAAATAAATTAACAGTCACTGTGACAAGTTGGCCCCCCCCCCCCTTTTAAAGTTCGTGGAGCACGGACTACATGACAGTAATTTATCTTTTCCATAGACGTCCGGTACATGTCCTTGGAACATCCTATACTCATTAGCCAAATTCATATCTAACTTCTGTCAGTACTTAGCTATAGAGAGGATTGGTTACTATCATCCGAATGAACACCCTCCCTTGGTACAGATGCAAGCTAGTAACTGACTATCTGTAGCTTCTTATCTCAGATTAAAGAGCTACTCCTGAAAAAATATTAAACCCAAAAAATTTTTTTCTGACTTTTCCAACAACTGTCGTCAGATTTACCAACCCAAAAACTCAGCAGTGATACCAGCAACCTTTACCAGCTGTGTCATGTGTGAAATGAACAATAAATGTAACTTAATATTTATGATTGCTGTGGAGAAAAACCGCTGTTCAGACTTGCTCCAAAAGAAATAGTTCGATTTGTCTAGGGGATAGCAATTCCTATAATCTGCAGAACACTAAACTCTAAGAATCAGAATATAATCTTGTGAGGGATTTATCCTCGGAACGAGCCCACATTAAATGTGTCTTCATCTGTTGCGATTGCTGCAGATGTGGCTCAAAATCTCGGACGAGCAAACCATTAATGTCGTGGTTGAGTTAAAGTGTAAGAGTAGTTTGTCGAGTTGGACAATAGTAGTGAAATCGACAAGGGATAGTGGACTGACAGAGTTATAGATTACACGTAGATAAGGTGTAAATAGGAGGTGGACTTGAGACAACTTGGAAGAAGATTTATTAAGGGGAGGTTTAACCCCCAAAAATGAAGAATTTCATTGAAAATATCAAATTTTAGATACATATTGCACTGGAAAGTACATTCATTTGCCCACATTTCTGTATGTTTATTTTCACTAAAACCTTTGTGGATGATTTTATATAAATATTTAAAGTATGTCAGGTAAGTGTATTTTTACCTAATTATATATGTAAAATATACAAATTGGTATATTTGTGATGCTATATTGCTTCTAATGCATGGATTTTAATTTTCGGTACCGTATTCATTTCCCTGAAGCAAACAGAATTCAAGTCTTTCAAACATAGTTTCATGTGTAAAAATAATTTTGACTGGCTGATTTTTATTAACCATGGGGTCCTTTGATGGGTCATCAAAATAATAACGTGGCTGGAGGTATTCCAGTAGAGTGGTAGGGTACTTCCTTATACGCAAATAAAGCTGCAGGTAAGAACGAATCACAAGATTCTGGTTCCTCCTGTGCGAGCTTACGTAAAATTGTAAGTAGAGTCCCGTTATATCTTTCCACTTGTCCAATCGATTGTGGATGATAAAATGTGCGGACGAGAATATTTTGAAAAATCCTAAAAACTTCCTCCATCAGTTTCCCTCTGAACTGTGAACCATTGTCAGTTAATATCTGATAAGGGTATCCGAATCTTGAATATATTGAGAGCAAAGCCTCTCCTACATGTACTGAGTCTGCTGAGGATTGAGCAATCGCTTCCCTCTACATAGTACATGTCTACCAGAGAAAGGATGTATTTTTTCAGAAACTGACGAAAAGCGCATACAGTCTGCTGAAATGAAGAATTTAATGAAAAGTAAGCTGCAAAGTATGACAGAACATGGAATCAATAAAGGAAAATACCAGAGATGATTCCTACATAGCAGGGGGATACCGATGAGAGTAAATTTTGTGTAAAAGTGTAATTCCTCCCTTTTTTCTTAATTTTCTCAAAACCTCATTTTTCACACAAATGTGGGCACGTTGCCCATGATTTTTCAAAAACTATTAGTGATACAGCAGTAAATTTTGGGCCACATGCTGTACACATAGTGCTCATTAAAAGAAACTAAAATAAAGGATATATGTTAACAAACTACAAAACTGTTAAGAAATAGCTAAGATACCCCCCTTAAAAATTTCAACTATTTTTCGATTGGTATGTTAAAATCCAAAAAAACTCAGATATCAAACCACTCAAAATTATTTTAGTATACAATCATTATCATATATTAACAAATGAAATGGCCAAATTTCATAACTCAAGTTGTACTCACATTTGAGATATCTTGGGCAACAAAATACCCCAAAAAGCTAAAATTTGCCTTTTTTTCACTGTTTTTCCGCCATAGATTGCAAGTTTTTAGTATATACCTCAATGTTTTGTATTTTTTTCAGTCATTGTGCTTGTATAAATGACCAGATATAGATATTAACTTATAATTCTGTGTTTTTCATTTTGAGGGTTTAACCTCCCCTTAAATGATCTCTCTCTCCAAGCCTCAACACACTTTTATAGTCTAAGCACCTCCTGCTCTCACTCTTTTCTCTGGATAATAAATAGAGACTATAGTAAAGAGCTTGAAAACAAGGTTAATTATGGATGGAAGGGTCGTGAACAGCGCATTAATAAATGAGTAAAATTTATTAAATGAAGAAGCATGTATGAAAATAATGCATATCATCACAACAACATAAAATTACATCAATAATCAAAAATATGCAAAATACACCAACAAACAAACACACAGACCACCGATCATAAAACCTGTAGAACACAGAGAAATGAAATAAACTGAGTGTCAGTCCGTCCGCTTTCGTGGGACCACAAGCTAGCTCCAGAAAAGTGTCTTACATGTAGATATCCTTTAAGGGGATGAAATAAACCTACAAAACTTTCCTTGTCTGTGCTATCATTGGTGACCTCTAATTGCGCGAGGTGGGCTGGAAGACTCTATTTACCTCCGGTTTACCAAATGAATAAACTGAGTGTCAGTCTGTCCGCTTTCGTGGGACCAAAGGCTCTAGCTCCAAGAAGTGTCTTTACGTAAATATATACTCCATGGGTGATGGAATTAACCTGTAAATCCAGTGTAGGCGCTAAACGTTGGTGCCCCTAATTGCGCGATGGGGACTGGAACTCTGTCTATCTCTCCTGCTGACCAAATAAACAAACTGAGTGACAGCCTGTCCGCTTTCGTGGGACCAAAGGTGCTAGCTCCAGAAAAGTGTCTTTACGTAAATATATACTCCATGGGTGATGGAATTAACCTGTAAAACTTTCCTTGTAGGTGCTAAACGTTGGTGACCCCTAATTGCGTGAGGGGGGCTGTAACTCTGTCTATCTTTGGCTGGCCGCTCCTAAGTGCGAGGTTCTACATAACCCAGTAATACACCAGACGAAGTTACTTGAGGACAAAGCGGTCCATTGCGCACTTATCCGGCGCTTAAGGAATCTTGCGTACTTGGTATTAAATCCTGTTTGGGCTGGCTGGACTGTGGCGTGACTGAGTGCCCCGTTTAGGCACACAAAGCTTGGTGATATAAATCCTGCTATAGATGCTGCGCTGTTTAATATGCTGGAAGCCGCCATGCTCTGACTGGCGATCAATAGGCGAGTAGGAGACTACTACTGCAATAGATGATTTCAGATTAAGCGTTAGCTCGTTGCACACTGCGTGAGCTTAACTTGGCGTTGACAAAGGGTTTTGGTTCAGGAATGGGGTTGACAACTCGTTGCTAGATGTATTCAGAAACCCTCTAGATCGAAGAGTATATGACGTTCTTCGCCTGACTGGAGTCTGCTCTAGCAAGTCGGTTTCCCTGAAACCCGAAAAATGACAAGAACTTAGGCAAACACATTCTAGTTCTGCTGTGCTAACTCTGCCTTAGTCTCATATGGTCATCTACGGGCCAGGAAATATTTACGAGTGTCTTTGACTTATTAAAATTCTCTCGTCTTATAGTTTACAAACAACGCTACCCGGGACACCTGCATAGCCTGATTCTACAGATGTATCGGCGTAATGCGTAATAAAGGGTAAGACAAAGGTTTCTCTAGAGACTACATCAGAAGTCAACAACCGCCAGAAATTTCCCCAGATAGACATAATATTATGATCACTAATTGCGTTCTGAAGGCCAAACACAGAGACCACCCGCAGAAGTTACCTCCCACAGACAAGCCGTTTCTTTCACAGAAACCCTTTCGCTCGTTCAAACACTTTAAGCGTAACAGAAATGTTTCTCTGGTCAAACGAACCACAGGTGCGCTGATGTAATATTACCGCTACGCTGACCGTTGAAGGAATTTGTACTGAAGGCCAGCCAGAACGTAAACAAACCTTGGGTAGGATTTGAGAAGGTGAAAAAATTTGGGCTACGAAGGTAGAAAAGAAAATACAAAATGTCAAGGAAACCAGAACATTAAAAGTAATAACATATGGAACGGAATGGTAAAATAAATTAACAGTTACTGTGACATTTTGCACAAACATTAATAACACATAAGGAAGGGAAACCCGAGGCCTGTAAACAGTAAATTAATATTAGACAAACATAAAGGTATGCTTTTTTACATGTCTTGTGTTTCGCACTGATGACCGGTCAGTAAAAAGCATCTTTTTGGGGGGGATGCCTAGCTGGCCGTGAGGTTAGTGTGATTCGCTTGTATAGCTAGGCGGTGTTGTCGTACGGAAGGTACGGGGTTCCAACCCTGGGTAAGCCACTAACGTCTGTTGTTTTTCTGTTGTCTGGTGTTCTGCTTCTTTATTTCTTACGAGTGCCTGAAAACATACCTTTATGTTTGTCTAATATTAATTCACATTTTGCACACCGTCACTTGCGCACTTTTTTTATTTTCGAGAGAGTACATTAACTTTCAACCACAGCTAGGGGGAAGGGGGGGGGGGGGGAACTGTGGTTGAAAATTTGACCATAATTGTATTGTTTCCCCTTATATGTACTCTCGCGAAAATAGAAAAGTGTGACGGTGTCCTTTAAATCAACAGACAATCAAGATACTCTTCTGTCCAGTTTCATTCGGGAAACGGATTTAACTCATATTTTTTCTTAAAAATAACCTTAAAATGTAAGTTTCTGATTGTTTCTTCAAGACACAATTTTTGTTTAAAGTATTGCAGACTTATTATTATGGATCAAAATGATAAGATGGCTAAAAGGAAGAGACGATCGCGTCATTCACAGCGAGCAAACATTTTGATTATGGAAAAAAGCCAACAACTTGAACTGGAGACAGGAAGGTGCGGAGATGCAGATTAAATCAACAGACAACCAAGATACTCTTCTGTCCAGTTTCATTCGGGAAACGGATTTAATTCATCATTTTTCTTAAAAATGTAAGTTTTTTTATTGTTTCTTTGAGTCAAAATTTTAATTTAAAGTATTGCAGACTTATTATTATGGATCAAATGATAAGATGGTTAAAAGAAAGAGACGATCGCGTCATTCACAGCGAGCAAGCGAGACTATAGAAGAAGCAGCAATGTAATACGTGTAACAGAAACAACACACTATAATTAAAAACCTGTCAATTTTGGCGGGTTGTTGCTAGTTATTTAATATGTAAACTGGCAAGGATAATTAGCAAGCTGCATTTCCCACCAACTATTACTAGAGACACCATTGGAGCATAGGATAGGTATAGCGAGAAGGTGACTTACTTCACAGCTACTGCTACCATCTATGACTGTACAGTTTTCTACATGATTTTGTCCTGTGCCATCCATACCAGTTCATCAGTTCTCTTCTCCATTATTGGGGAAGTAAATCTATTTTTATGTCTAACATCCATCTCGTCAAACTCACCAAGGAGCCAAAAGACATCGAATAAGCAGAAGTTTCACGATCTTTGTGTTTGTAAGCACTTGTTTCCCTTATGCACTTTGACCGTCTGTCTATTCACGTCAACAGCCCCTTCACATCTCTCTCGCCCTTTCTTCTCCAAGCTTGTAAAAAGATTTACAACTCGCAATCGAAAATGTAATCAATGTTCCTTCATGGAAGTGTCGGCGAGCAGGTTTCAGGGTAAAAATAAAATGTTATTTTATTTCTCTTATAGAGACAATATGTTTACATCAGCACCGCATCACCTGGGTTTTCCTATAGCAGTTCCCAACCTTTTTTCACTTGCGTACCCCTTGGCAGCCCATTTCTATAAATTGTACCCCTAATATTAGCAAAATATTTGAAATTAATATAGTTGCTGTTATTCAAAATTTATAGATTATAACCAGAAATAAAGGGGCCAACTACGGAATTAAAAAACAATGTAATAAAAAGGTGAACAAACAGTGCATATATTTTTACATTAAAAAAATCAGAAGTTACAATAAAAATTAACACATTTAATTTATTAATAATAATAATAATAACGTTGTTATTGTTAAAAGTTGAAATCACTTTTTATAACACACATGTCACGTGACCATGACAAATGTTCAGTTCGATCCTTGAGCTTGTTTTGAGGCACATAGTTTTTTTTAAAATCAGGTTCAAGTGATGTAAGATACAGTCTCAATACTGGACCTGTGTCACGTAGGGTTTATATTCATTTAATTTCCTACATCTTCTTCCTATTCTTTCACATAATTCTCTCTTTTATTATCTCTGTAATTTTTTTTCCGGTGTATTTTTCATCCATTCGTTTTGCGTATATTATTTTCATATAATTCGCAAACTTTACCTGTTTTCCTTTCTCTTAAACTGAGAATCGCGCTAGGACGATATTACGTAGATGTCAGGGCTGCAGGGCGTTAGAAGGCGTGATAAGTCGGTTCGCTGAACATAGGACGTAGCAAATCGTCTACATTCTCACCGAGCGCGCGAGCTTCTTCTCGGCATTAGTCCCGGTGAGGTGTGATACTTTACATCTGCACCGGTCAGTATCCAGACATTTGGCTGGAAAATCCCAAACTGACACGGCGCTCACTTGGGCCATGGTCAGCTGTAGTGTGAAAACTGCCCTACAATGGAGTCAGGCGGTCTGGGATTTGAAACTGACACGCGTACATCGTGGTCAGTAGGTGACAGTTACGACACGCGTTAAGCGGACGTAAATGTTGGGAGTAGGGGAGATAATTTCGCGTGGCGAAATAGTTTGGGCCCTTTGTCTGATTTTTAAGATATTGGCCAAGTTTGAAACTTTAATTTCATTCTCGCTCATAGACTCCACAGTAGATAGGTCGCTCGAAAACAGAATAGCTGTTAGAGAAGATCTCAGTTTGTTTCGGCAATTTGTCGAACTTCTAGACTTCCAGAAATATTTTCAGCATTTTTATTCTTAAGTTGTGCGACTACCTGTAATTCTGTGGTTGAGGTAATTAATATGATAGATATATAGATTTTGTGAGTGTTAAAGTGTTAAATCGCTAAATTCATTTTAATCTATTTCTTTAGCGCAGAAGAGAAATAAAGTGGTAGGCAGATATTTTCTAGGGAAGCATTCAGTGGAAAGCAGTATAAAAAATTAAAATTTCTAGCTTATAACGGCAATTGTAGCTATTTATAAATTTAATTTAACTGCTAATACTCAGTCGAGTGTATTTTTCTAAACTAACGTATAAACTCTAGAATCCAGCCTCATGAATGGTGACGGAATACGCACGTGTTCTTAATTTATGAGGATTGCTGATTTTTAAATATAACTTACGTCACGGGAAGTTTAAATGATAAGCAAAGCTCTCTGCTTGCAAGTTTAAATGTAAGTTTTAACCAGTACAGATTCTGTTTATTATATTATATGTGTTATTTTTCCTCCACACAGTGAAAGTTTTGGGGTGACCCTAACTTTACCAGCACCTAGTAGTAGTTTCCATACTTGTGAAGAAATAGACAGTCCTTATTTTGAACCACGTGGGTTTTCTCAAGTAACACTGATCTGACGGTGCAAGTTAGACAGAAATACTAATATCCCTATAACGGGTTTTCAAAGACTGTAATGATAAATACTGGACCTTGGAGCCAGCACTTAATTTCTTCTAGAAACTCTATATAATTTGCTGCCTGGTGGCGTGAATATTAACAATCATTTCCCGACTAGATTATATCTTGTGGACAAATCTGTGGTGTGACTAAAGTGAATCCTATACTGAGGGAAGGCACCGACCTGACATTCATCATTTTTTAGAAACCTACGCTATTGACACTGTGCTCTGCTAACTCCCGCGCCTGGAATAAGTGTTAGGTGACTTAATCAGACATTTGAACAAATTTGCATACCCAAGTAGTCGTTCCCGGAGACTCCGAGTTAATTACGTCTTTTGGAACTGGGGACTTCTTGGCAGAAGACTGCATTTTTTGAGTCTGTGTGAAAATCTAAAATCAGTGTGTTCCAGGAGGCAGCGAGCAAAGTCGTGAGTACCTGAATGAGAAGCCATGGCGGAATGAATGAGTGTACGCTGGTCTGAGTGACATTTTCACTATTATATCTTTGACACCCTGTTGCTGTCCTAATTTTCTTTCCAATCTGCATAATTTGTTGCTAAGGCTAGAGTTCTGGTGTTTTTGTCTTAGGTTAAATCAGAGTTTTTTCAAACTCTGTGCATATAATTACGAGATAAAACAAAGAAAACCTCTTAGACTCAAACCCTATGTATCTGTGACTCTGGCGCCATCATCTGTTCTCTTAACGGGACCGGGCTAAACCTAGAGTTAACACTATAACGGGGCTATCATCCTTGCAACATTTCCTTGATTTTTTATGACTATGTGTATATGTATTTTCCTTGATGTACTTTCTTTGATGTTGTGAGCCGATTTTTCCTGATATTAAAATCGCTCTTGAACTAAACAATCGTGTTTGGTCAGCTCGTTCTAGATAATATATATATCATTGTTATAGTTTTCCCACGTCTGTGTGTTTACCTGTCGTCACGTGTATGTGCGTGCCTGTGAGTGATAGAAATATACGTAATATGTATATTGGTGTAGTCTGTCTGACGCTGTAACAACTGTTGTAGAAGATAGGTGAGAGAGAGAAGAGTTCTTTTCGCTTTCAGAGACAGCCACTATATCAAATCTATCATCTCACGTGTGTGGAAATTCTATTACCTTTCACTAACTCTCACTGAGTCTATCACCTATTCAAACCTATTCAGAAGGGACCAAACCTAGTCTTAATTCTCCTATCGGAAATCTACGACAACCTGCATTCAGTTTACTACGGTATTTATTTTTTATAAAGGTATAAGAAGAGAAAGCCCTCTCCACCAGCTCAGTAATTGTAAATGGCAACAGAAACTTAAGCGCCTTGTCTGTCAGCTGTTCATATTCTCTGCTGATGTCTCCCCAAAAGTTAATAAG
This sequence comes from Oreohelix idahoensis, assembly GCA_024509875.1. NCBI lineage: Eukaryota > Metazoa > Mollusca > Gastropoda > Stylommatophora > Oreohelicidae > Oreohelix > Oreohelix idahoensis. The sequence continues at coordinate 15,100 of JAMPIV010006329.1, forward strand.
GAATTTTCCTTTGAATTCAGCTATTAAAGTAGTATCAGTCGAAAGTTCAATCAACTTCTCTTTTTCATTGATTGATAATGTGGCTGCTTGGAAATATTCTTTTTCAAAGGGATTTACAATCCAGTAGTTCTTTTTTCCAGGTTTTGGAAAGTACTTCTCGAAAGATGATTTTAGCCCTTTCAAGTGTTCAATTATTTTCTCGCTCATTTCCTGGGACAGGTGCAGCTCGTTCTCAGATAGGAAATTGTGCAGAGTTTCAAATACCTCAAACTGGCCTTTTTCAATACACGACCTCCAAAAATCTAATTTTTTAATCATAGATTCAATTTTGTCTGAAACATTGAAGATCGTTACCGAGCTATTCGGAAGTGCCAAATTTAGTTTGTTTATTTGTAGGAAAATATCCGATAAGTATGCAAGACTCTGAAGCCAATCACAGTCGTGTAACTTTGAAGTAAGTTGGAAAGGATGGTCTTCAAAAAAAAAGTTGGACTTCATGTCTAAGCTCGAACAGCCGGGTAAAGACTTTACCACGGGAGAGCCACATTACTTGTGTATGAAGGAGCAGGGTAGAATGAAGACTATTCATCTCTTCACACAGTGCTTTGAAAAGCCTCGAGTTTGTGGACTTTGACTTTATAAAATTAACCACTTTCACAGCTTCATCAAGAACGACTTTTAATTCACCAGGGAGGCGGTTAGATGCAAGGCTTTGCCTGTGGATGCAGCAGTGGTCCAGGTTATATTGGGGGCTACCTTCGTGACACGAGCGCGAAGACCGGAGTAGCAGCCTGACATAGACTTGGCTCCGTCAGTGCATAGTCCACAACAATTAGACCAATTAATGTCCTATTATTTGAAATAAGAATCAATAGCATGAAATATATCCTCACCTCTTGTAAGCCCTGACAGAGGATGACAAAGCAAAAGGTTTTCTTCAACTTCATTGCTTTTCAAATACCTCACAAGAACAAGCAAAACAGCGAAATTAGCAATATCTGTGCTTTCGTCAACTTGAATAGCAAAGAATTTACTATTTTTAATTCTACTTATTATTGTCGCTTCAACATCGTCAGACATATCCTGCAATCTTCGAAAAATTGTATTGTTCGAAAGAGGGATAGCGTTCATTTTGCGAACATGTTCCTCTCTGAGCATGCACAGAACGGCATCTTTTATACAAGGAGAAATTAAATTCTCAGCTATAGTATGATTTTTACCACATTTAGCAATACGATAACTAATACGGTAGGAGGCTTCAACCGTATTTTCGTTATCTTTGTTAGCTGACGACAAGTACGATGTCACATTCTGTTGTTTCGATAGGCGCTGAAAAAAATTGCGTTCCTTGTTTTCATAACTTGGGTGTTTTGTTTGTAAATGCCGCAAGAGTAACGAAGGTTTCATGCTACCATTGGATAATACTTCCCGACACACTACACAGTGGGGCTTAGCACAGTCCTCATCTCTTATAAACAAAAACACCTACTTCATGTATTCGTCACTGTATTTTCTCTTTTTAGCTCTATGTAAAACTGAAGATCGTGTCTTTTCACTATCCTGCACCAAAGTCTTAGGCGTGTCCTGAGAAGTACTTGGCGATTGATCACATTCCACATTATGTTTCAGCTTTTTTACTGTGCCGGTTTTCAACCACTGAGCCATATCTGATAATACACGAATTGAACAATTAATCACTTTAAGTTAAGTTAAAACAATGACAAAAACTACTGTATATAGAAACACTGTCTCACGTTTGTAAAATTTGGGTCAAGAATCGACACTATTACTTCCGGGACATTAGACGTTTATAGATAGTGTGGAAGATCAAACAAGTCATATTTTTGATGAAATATTCAACGGCACAACTATAATCCCATAGTCATCATAATGAAGACTATTGTGTAAAAATATTGAATTGTGGTCACACGAAACAACATAGATTTTCACACACGCCAGTGGCACGCAAGAAAAACGGCGGAGAGTGTCTCACACAGTTCATGTTGTATAGTATAGCGTTGAATTAATTTCACAACTTTTGACTTGTCTTTTACACTGTTGACATATGTATCTTTTTTCCGCCTTTACTCAATTTTTTTTCGCGTACCCCTGAACGTCCTGTCGCTGGTATAGTATAGAGGATTGGTTGTTGATATGTTTACGCCAAGTTCTACTGTCTTGTGACAGCTATTTAAGTTATTTTCTCAGTCTTTATATAAATATTAGCTCTCATACACTGCACTCTGTATATGTGTAGTCTTAGCTTTCGTGGACATTACTCAATCTCTTTAAAAATCTTATCTTTTGCACACTGTACTCTAAGTATAAATTTTAGCTTTCGCACACTGTACTCCGTTTTTGTACAGATCTTAGCTTTTGCCCACTGTACTCCGTTTTCGTATAAATCTTAGTTTTCGCATACTGTACTCAGTGTTTGTATAAATCTTAGCTGTCGCATACTGTACTCCGTTTTTGTATAAATATTAGTTTTCGCACACTGTACTCAGTTGTTTTTTTTTAAAATAAATCTTAGCTATCACATACTGTACTCAGTCGTTGTATCAATCTTAGCTTTCGCACACTTCACTCAGCCTTTGTATAAATCTAACTTTCCCACACTGTACAGTCTCTGTATAAGTGCTAGCTTTCGTACACTTTGGTCAATCTTTGTATAAATCTTAGCTTTAGTACATTTGACTGAATATGTATATAGTCTCAGCTTCGTTCACTTTACTGAGTCCTGTTTCAAGTCTCAACTTTTGTTGACTTTACTCAATCGTTGCATAGTCTTAGCTTTAGTGCACTCTACTTAATCTTCTTATAATCTTACCTTTCTTTCCATTACCCAACCTTTATAAAGTTTGAACTTTAGTGCACTTTACTTAATCTTCTTATTATCTTCCTTTCTTTCCCTTACCCAACGTTTATAAAGTTTTAACTGTAGTGCACTCTACTTAATCTTCTTATAATCTTATCTATTTTTCCCTTACCAAAGCTTTATAAAGTTTTAACTTTAGTGCACTCTACTTAATCTTCTTATAATCTTATCATTTTTCCCTTACCCAAGCTTTATAAAGTTTTAACTTTAGTGCACTCTGCTTAATCTTCGTATAGTCTTACATTTCTTTCCCTTACCAAAGCTTTATATAATCATAGCTTAAGTGCACTGTACTCTCTAGGGTGTGGCCGGGAGAGTAGATCGTGATAGTGGATTTTGGGGAAAGGGATGTAAATCTGTATTTTACTTGATATAAGGGAAATAATTCCAAGACTTTTCTTATTGTGTTTCTTCTGATAAATACTGGTTAATCACCAGAGTTAGTAATTCCAGAAGGGAGGAACAACCCAGGTAATTGGTAGATCTCATAAGTGCTTTGATGGATTCTAAATTTGATCTTGACACGTTGAATATAATTGGCAACTCAAACAGTCAAGTGGAAACTTTCAATGATGCAGAGCATTTGATAAGTCCAAATGGTTATAAAAGATGTTCTTTATTTTCGTTTCGTATTTCAAGTAAATAGTGGTAGCTCGAGATAAATTTCTGGTGGGGAGGAAAATGAAAACTGCCAGCTTTAGCCTCCAAGGCGAAAGGCTTACGGCACCTTAATACTCTAGTCGTTTTGTGACATCTGTGGAAATCCTAGCGAAATAAAATACGATTCGAGACTTCAGTCAAACTAGATCGAACTTACTTCAAGTGGAATGAACCACTCACATAATCGTGGCAGGGGTTAGCGCTGGTTCACTAACTTTCCTGGTCGGTAGGAGATCTCTAGACAAAACGTAGGAGTCAAGGGCTTTTGTTCAATAGTAGTCGTAGCGCCAAGTTGCTCCAAACCTAAACTAAAGAACGCCCTATGATGGTTTGACTCTAGCATTGAGTTACTGCCTCAAGCTCTCTCTGTGTCTCTCTGACTGGTTACTAAGATGCATCAGTCGTTATACTTGTCTGGTACTATGGCTTGCCAGAGGAAATATTTCTCATTGGAGTTAAGACCGGAAACCTTCAAATGATTGGTCTTGGGGGCTAGTGGACCGTTGAAATAATCTTTAACCTAACCATCTACGAATCCTCTAGTCTAAAATTATTGTTTCTATGTGATGATGACCAACCATTGTTTAAAGTTCTCTCTAATCTAAATGTTTTCCGGTCTGACTTGTATGGAGGCCACACAAGGATTGATGACATCATGGGTTCATGTGTGTCATGACGGATGACGTCATTGATTCTTGACTAGTGGTTTATTTATCTAACTAGTCATTCATAAAATACTTTACTATAAGGCTAACAGTTGTAGCTACTTAATAGTCTACCCTGTTACATACGCCCGGGGGCCGCCAAAGTGTATCCCGTAGGGAGACACTTTAGTCCCTAAAAAAATGACTAATCCCTAAAAATATCGGGGTTCATGTATCCCAACAGAAATCGTGTCGGATGGAATACAACAATCAATATATGGGAATGATGGATGAATCAATTCTATTAACATAAGTAATTGTAAGTGGTGGGGACTGATGGACATAGTCAAGGTACTTAAGTAGGGACTGATGGACATAGTTAAGGTACTTAAGTAAGGACTGATGGACATAATCAAGGGACATAAGTAGGGACTGATGGACAAAATCAAGGGACATAATTAGGGACTGATGGACATAGTTAAGGTACTTAAGTAAGGACTGATGGACATAATCAAGGGACATAAGTAGGGACTGATGGACATAATCAAGGGACATAAGTAGGGACTGATGGACATAGTTAATGCACATATGTAATGACAGGGGATGACATGGTAGGAACCATTAGCAATAATAATGGGCAAAAATAGAACTGAACAATCATCAACCAACTAGCAAACCGCTTTTATGGGTTGATAGTTATCAAATATCTCTCAAATACATTATGAAACATAATACAACATGACAAGCGAGTTAACGTCGCAAAGGAAAACTGGGAAAAAAATGGTGGGTGCCCATAAAATATGGCCGACGCCCAAAATGGCGGATGTACCAACTGTCTGTCACCCTACACTTCAACTGAAATGGGTGATAAAATTAATGGAACAAAATGAAAATGGAACCACAAAACTTGGTGGTAAGGTACGGGAAACATGGGTAATGTAAAGTTTCTTTTCTTCTTTCCACTCTGTAAAGTGTCAGTCTGTAGGCTCTGTAAGGAAGAGTGGTGTGTGGTTGAGATCAGGCATGCTCCAGTCTACCCAGCTGTAAATGGGTAACTCACCATAGTCCTGAGTTAGGGAAGGCAAAGGCTCCAGGGGAAGCAGGCCCTAAACTTGGTCACTTCAACTGACGCAGGATGGTGTATGTATGAAGTAGAAGTGTAGAGTGTGATTACCGCGAATGGTGTACTGTTCGTGTGCTGACCAATATAACCACTCATACACTTGTGTCTACAAGGCACCAATGCAGACTGCTGGAATCTTTGTTTACTCAATTTATTCAGACGTACACACTGGGACATACGAGTACATCATGGTATGTTGACATATCAATTTGTAGGTATACATAGCAGATCTGAAGTCATGACACATTCAGAAATAATGGGCAGTACATCAAAAGTTCAATGACATGATATATTATGGCCGCATCCCCCTATCTGACTAAACGCGTCAGTGAAGGCAGATCGGTAAATAACTAAAGTTACTTGACGTCCATAGTTTGTAGTATATATTATGAAACCACGAAAGGGGGGGTTTCTAGCAAGATTGAGATCTCCCTGTCACTGTCCGATAATAGGATAAATAATCTGTTCTCTTGGCAGTGATCAAAACATATGATGACCGAAATCTAACATGGCTGCCTCCCTGAATTGTCGTTCACTCATTCATAGGAAGGAGAATATAAGCCAGAGTTAATTTATAATGGGTATATAAATGATTTCATAAATGTTTCCATACAGCTCTACGGTGATCAGGTTAATTCACGTAGCCATAACCGCTGCAGGAAAGTCTGTCATCTTCGTCGATACAAAACACAACCCTAGCGATACGAAGCACAATGTTCCATCTAGGTCGAATCGACATGAGATCATCAAAATAGGGTCTGGCAATACATGGAGTCCGAATTATACATTGTACCGTACCTTAGGAGAGTCTCTAACATAAACTATAGTAGAGATACCATCTCCTTTAGAAGAAAACCACTTCATGAATCATATTTCCTTAAGAATCTACCAGCCCTTTGAAAAGTGCGTACCCGCCATTATCACGGTACATCGGAACTCCTCACGACTTGTCAAGACAACTCATACTTCCGCTAGACCGGAATAACAAGAATCTAGTCCCTCCTACCCATCCAAAATATACAATATAGGACTGATTCTACTTGTACTAATAATATGTAATACATATGAATTCAGGCCATAAACACAATGAGCAAATTAATATATTTTCTGGCCCTAAAAAATAAGTACAAACGTAAGCGCAATATCCTTGCGCCGGATCAATATCCAGAACGATTACTCCTATAATCAAAAGTGTGAATCAAACATGGATTCTCTCGCTTTTACCATAGACAGCATTTTCATACACAAATGAATGAATGTCTATATTTTTCCCATATTAAATAGCCATATCGATTTTTGTAATATGTGCGTCAAAATATGCACGCAACAGATTACCACACCCCTCGGGGAAAAAAAATGGTACTTTTTTTTTTTTGAAATACATCTAGGAGCAACATACAATAGGCTCACAACGCACCAATACAATGCGCAGATGATAAGCATAAGTTTTATGACCTTAGAGAAAGTACTTCTCTAAGTATAAATATTTCCAGAGAGGTGTCACCAACGCATACTACAATATTAGCAATGACACAATTTCCACATTAGTTTATACATAAATTTCATCTAAGATATCTTAACATCATGACCATCAAAGACGAAAAACATTGAAAGATCAGCGGTGAATAAATATCAATGAACCGCTAAGTAGTGTTACAATCAATATATGATATATTACATATGTGTACACATTTCAACATAGAAACAACTGTATCAAAGTTGTATAACAGTTATGAATCATGTGGGCATCTAGACAAAATATCTGCCATCACATTTTCTGACCCACGGATAGCTCGCACCGAAAAATGAAATGACTGTAGAGCAATCGCGTATCGCGTTGATCTCGCGCTCTTCAGATTTTTACTCTGAATAGCCGTAAGAGCTTTCTGGTCAGTTTCCACAATGAAATGCGCGCCCAGAAGAAATCTTTGCAGTTTAAGGATTGACCAAACCATAGCCAATAATTCACGGTCTAGGACCGAGTAATTCTTCTCTGCGGCATTTAATTTCCGAGAAATATACATCACAGGATGCAGAGTTCCAGAGTACTCTTGCATTAGTGCAGCTCCAATCCCGGTGGATGAAGCGTCACTACGAAGAATAAATGTCTTATCCTTAGAAGGCAATACTAGGATAGGTGAGGTAGAAAACATAGTTTTAACCTTATCCAAAGAGGATTGACATTCTTGAGTCCAATGGACTACATTAGGAGACCCTTTCTTTAGCAAGGAAGAAAGAGGTGACATAATGGAGGACAGATTCGGGATGAATCGTCCATAAAATTGTATTAGACCTAAGAGACTTCGTACTTGCTTTTTAGTCTTAGGAATAGAAATGTTAAGTATCTTACTTGTATTATGGTCTTCTGTTTTTAGGAACCCATGACCAACACGGTGTCCTAAGAAAGATATTTCGCTAAAACCAATACATGCTTTCGATGGTTTCGCTGTCAGGTTATGCTCGCGTAAGATAGACAATAGTTCATTTATACCATTATAGTGATCGTTCCAAGTATCACTGAAAAGACAGATGTCATCAAGATACGCAATGACATCTGAGCGATGAGATAGGATTCGACGCATCATGCGTACAAATGTTGCAGGGGCGTTCATAAGACCGAAAGGCATGAAATTCCATTGGAATAGACCCCTAGGCGTCGAAAAAGCAGTAAACGGTTTGGCGTGTTCGGATAGTGGAACTTGCCAATATCCCTTAGACAAATCGAGTTTAGTAAAGAAGTGAGAATTCGATAGTCTCGTAAGTAGCTCTTCTAGTAAAGGCATAGGTTCAGCATCGAATTTAGTCACTTGATTCAATTTGCGATAATCCACGCAAAGACGTATGTTATTGTCTTTTTTCCGTACTATAACCATCGGCGAAGAATATGCTGATGTGGATGGTTCAATAATTTTTAACTCTATCATCTCATCTAACTCTTTCTCTACCTGTGCTTGAAAATGTATCGGGATAGGATACGGTCTGACTCTTATAGGACTATGGTCAGTAAGAATAATGTCATGTTGAATGACATCCGTTTGACCAGGAATGTCAGTAAGGACATCCTGAAATTGTTCTAACATAGTAGAAACTTGTTTCTGCTCTCCTGGAGATAATTCTGGAGAAATTGCAACATCTTTCCATGATTCATTAGAGTGAAGAGGAATCATTGGAAAAGGTAAATTTACATCCGAGAAACTCGTTTCCTCATCCTGTATTACTGACAGAGATGAGTACTGTCCATGTTGGACTGGAAAATCGTCCGTTGCCTGGAAAACAGGTTGTAAATAATCAGGACGTTCATGGAATTCCGTGAGCATGTTGATGTTGAAGGTTTTACGCTTCCCGTCAATATCGACGATATAGTAAACATCGGAAACTTTTGATATTATATCGTACGGACCTTTCCAAGAAATGAGAAGTCTATTTTCCCTACAAGGTAGCAAGACAAATGCTTTGTCACCTGGACAAAGTTGACGCAAACATCTCTTTTTATTGGCAAATTCCCTTGCCTTCTGTTTCGCAAATTCAGAAGAAGCAGTTGCCAATTTGCATGCTTCAATAATCTTGTGTCTAAGTGCGATGACATATTCATAAGAGGATTTTGTGTCATCGACAATATTATCAGCAGTTATAAGATCATGAAGTAAGGACATAGGACCTCGCGGTTTCGCGCCAAAGACAAGTTCAAAGGGAGAAAATCCTGTATGTTCGTTGGCGACCTCTCTATATGCAAAGAGAGCCGCGGGTAAAACCCTATCCCAATCCTGAGGATGATCTTCCGTTATCTTACCTAGTAGGTTTTTCAGAGTTCTATTCAAACGTTCCACCATCCCATTGGACATAGGATGATAAATACTACTCAGCGATCTCTCTATCTTCAGAGTCGACATTACTTGAGACATGGTATCCGATATGAGTTGGGTACCATGGTCGGATAATATTTCTGCTGGAAACCCCAGACGAGAAAATATTAACCAAAGAGCATCTGCGACATCAGCAGTAGTTATGCTCTTTAGAGGAACAGCCTCCGGCCAACGTGTGCACATATCAACACACGTCAAAATAAATTGGTGTCCTCTAGCAGACTTTATCTTAAATGGACCAATGATGTCTATCGCCATTTTTTGAAATGGCCGAATGGGAATGTCTGCAGCCTGAATAGGTGCATCATGGCGTGACCTCTGGATTTAATCTCTTGACATACTTTACAAGATCGACAATAGATTCGTATGTCCTTATTCACAGCAGGCCAAAAGAAAGATTGAAGAACTCTAGCTTTAGTACGGGAAAAACCCATATGTCCAGCACACTGCGAATCATGAGCGTGCTGTAAGATTTTAACTCTCATATTTTTAGGCACAAGGATTTGAGAATGAATGGACTTAGCGGAGTCTTGTACCATACGTACAAGTACGCCATTCTTCATCGTAATCCAAGATTTACGATTAGTATCCTTATTCGGATCACCTTTTGTTGCCAGAGTAAAGAATTTCTTTAGAGTAGGATCATCTTCCTGCTGTTTGATAAAGGAATCGTGGGAAATCTCCAAGGGATCATCTTGGATCTGCGCATCATTATCTTCAGAATGTGAAGATTGTGGCATATTAAGAGCTTGAGCCCTAGTGATTACTGCATTAGCCGATTGCATATTAACATTTTCGCAATTATAAATTTGCTGTGGAGTGCATTCTTTCACCCCGTGAATGCGACCGATGATAAGATCAGCGATCGGATTCGGCAAGAGACATGCTTGCACCTCTCCTGTAAAGAAAGGCGTAGCAATATTGATAATGGCAGTGGAGTACTTCTCCAATGTGCCACCAAATGTTACACATTTGACTATATTGCCTGTAGCTCGAGAAGGATTTACGAGTGATTGCCTCACTCCAATGGTAGTGCACCCCTAGTCGAAAAGAGTTGATACCGGAGTACCATCTATTAGGCCCCTATTAAAGACAAGAGCACCCCTTCCATTATGCGCAATTGACGCATGGAGAGCGGGAAGCGGGTGACCGCAGCTTAAAGTAGAAACTGTGGTTGGATCGAATAATGTTTTGCATTGCGAACACTCAGATGCTCTAGCAAAATCGAAAGCGGAATTTGCTACACTGTTGGAGTCTTTTTTATCATTATTCTGATTATCGGTGTCGTGGAACTCCTGTTGTGCAGAGTTAGCCTGGTAATACGATTTACCATGTCTTTTGTGTTGTGATCTACCTCGGTTATAATTGTCTCTATAATTATCATTTCCCTTGTTATAGCCCCTATTTGGGTTTGAATCATAACATTCATGATCATAATCATCATGCTCATTATATTGAGTATCCCTGTAATATTGTTTCTTTTGTCTCCATGAAGCACTTGGGTAGTTCCTATAGCTACTCCCTTTCCGAGAATTTCTAACATTATGGGTACCCCTCGCGTGTCGAGGACTATCAGCCCGATTCCAGTTCTTCAAAGAAGAACTCTGATTTGAGCGGTTATCTTGGTTTTGATACTTATTCCAATTAACCTTTTTATCAAATTTTATTTTTAGCTCCTTGGAATTTGTGTGAGTAATTCTGATTATATTCTGTTGCCGAAGCAACTGGCATACTCTCTTTAATGTTAGAGTTACTAAGAATCATGTCAGGGTGTGCCGTGGCATACTGGTCACAATATTCTTCCATTTGCTTTATTGTACCAGGTTTACGCTCATGTAAGAACTCTAGGAATGATTTATTTACAGAAGACATGACCTTGTTTCTTAGCAATAAATCCGTAAGACCATCAAATGTTTTCTCTGTTTTGGATAATTCAATCCATCGTGAAAGTGTAATTCGTGCTTTTGAGATGAAATCTGAGAATTCTACACCTACCTCAGGTCTCATTGTTTTAAACAAAAGACGATAACCTTCTTCAGACAGCTGATATCTCTTTATCAAAGCTGCCCTAACAGCATCATAATTATCTTTGTCGGCCTCTTCAACAAAATATAACTTACTCAGAGACTCCCCTTTTAGATTTTCAGACAACTGATTCACATACTGTGATTTGTCAACATTATGAGATCGACAAGCCCGTTCAAATCTAGAAAGCCAAAATGTTATGTCATCACTGGTAGGGTTAAACGCTGGTACCTTGACCTTGTACACAAAGGGTTTACCATTACCACCAGATGCCTGATTAACATTACTCATACATGTCAATTTTAATTTCTCTAATTCAAACTCATGTTCTCTTATTGCTTTTCTCTCTTCAGCTTCTCTATCTAATCTTCTCTGTTCTGCAGCAGCTTCTAATTTCTTCTGTTCTGCAGCAGCTTCTAATTTCTTCTGTTCTGCAGCAACTTCTAATTTTTTCTGCTCTGCATCAGCTTCTAATTTCTTCTCTTCTGCCTCAAATCTCCTTTCCTCCACTTGCATCTGCAATTTCTTAAGTTCAGCAGCAGTATCAGCTTCTTTTTCTAATCTTTTTTCTTCAGCTAGAGCTTTCCTTTCTTCTGCAGCAGCTTTTTTTTCTTCTATTTGAAGTTTTCTCTCCTCAGCCGCAGCTTTTTTTTCCTCAGCAGCAGCTTTTCTTTCTTCAACAGCAGCAGCAGTTTTTTTTCTCTTCTGCAGCTAATGCTTTGTCATATTGAGCAACAGCCCATTGTTCTAAGTCTTTTCCAGTCTTATCAAGAGATTTTCCTTGTGCAATAAAATAATCTAATGTAGACATATTGTCTTCTTAAATCAGAAACCTGAAAAAATAAATAAATTACCCTATTTCACTTTAATGGGAGACAAGTCTATACCATAGACTTAGTCTTAGTCCAAACTTGTATGGTTTATAATAACCAATGATAACTTGAGTACCTGTGGACAACAATAACTGTATCTCAAATACTGTGGGGACAAGCCTTACAAAGGTCTTGTATACCTCAATGTAATCAAAGATCACTTGAGTACCTGTGGAAAAAAATATTTCCCTTTACCAATCACTTTGGGAGACAAGCCTTACAAAGGTCTTGTACATTTTGTTTTATAACAATAACAATCATAAAGTACTGATCTGTACTATACTATCAGTGTATACCACTATACGTCATATGTCAACTAAAGACATTACAAAGGACAAACAAGAAAAGACAATCTGAAAACATTTGCAGAGATCAAATTAAATTAAATAGGAGAAATGAAAAAAAATGATCACAGAATCCGTGATGATAACTGCAATAAGATAACAAGACAAATAACGCCACAGTGTATAAACATAAGGGTGTAAAAAACTGAAGTGAAAGAAAAGATGAGACCTACAATTATACAAACAAATCAAACAAAACTAAGGAACACAAAATTATTAACAAAAACAACGAAGAAAAGAACACCTCATCACAACTAACAGAAATAGCAGCAAATTGTTGCTAACAAATTTCCAATTAAGAAAATGTGTACCTATAGAATACTAGTACCAGACCAATGTCACTCGGCATACCTTGTACTAGTCACACAGAACATAAACTAATTTAATACATAACAAATAACATGTAAGCATAAATAGCATATAGCATACAATATAATTTATGTCATGAATGGAATGTGTTGCAGGTATAGTGTTGTAAAGCAGGCACAGTTTATTTTAATACTAATAACTTGCCACTTTATTCAGTAATAGATTTAATTTTAAACTATTACACTGTCAATTTTTCTCTGTTGAGCATATGAAGATCCAACGATGAACTATGCACTTTATGTTCAACAACACTGTGATTCTTCTGTACGTTGAGAAATGTCAACAATACTGCTCCAGATATTTTCTACACTTGATACCACTGTCCTGTGTAATACTGTCTGTACAGCGAAAAACTGTCAACAAGCGCTGACCTAGATACAGCATCCTATCGGTAATACAGGTCAAGCTGACATCGACTGTATAGCTGTCCTACTGGTGTTGATGTGGTCAAACAAATGTTCTTTTAGCTGTAAACTGTGATTCTCAACACAAAACTGCGTAAGCTGGACCCAGGAATCTGGCTCGCCACTGTAAAGTTTCTTTTCTTCTTTCCACTCTGTAAAGTGTCAGTCTGTAGGCTCTGTAAGGAAGAGTGGTGTGTGGTTGAGATCAGGCATGCTCCAGTCTACCCAGCTGTAAATGGGTAACTCACCCTAGTCCTGAGTTAGGGAAGGCAAAGGCTCCAGGGGAAGCAGGCCCTAAACTTGGTCACTTCAACCGACGCAGGATGGTGTATGTATGAAGTAGAAGTGTAGAGTGTGATTACCGCGAATGGTGTACTGTTCGTGTGCTGACCAATATAACCACTCATACACTTGTGTCTACAAGGCACCAATGCAGACTGCTGGAATCTTTGTTTACTCAATTTATTCAGACGTACACACTGGGACATACGAGTACATCATGGTATGTTGACATATCAATTTGTAGGTATACATAGCAGATCTGAAGTCATGACACATTCAGAAATAATGAGCAGTACATCAAAAGTTCAATGACATAATATATTATGGCCGCATCCCCCTATCTGACTAAACGCGTCAGTGAAGGCAGATCGGTAAATAACTAAAGTTACTTGACGTCCATAGTTTGTAGTATATATTATGAAACCACGAAAGGGGGGGTTTCTAGCAAGATTGAGATCTCCCTGTCACTGTCCGATAATAGGATAAATAATCTGTTCTCTTGGCAGTGATCAAAACATATGATGACCGAAATCTAACATGGCTGCCTCCCTGAGTTGTCGTTCACTCATTCATAGGAAGGAGAATATAAGCCAGAGTTAATTTATAATGGGTATATAAATGATTTCATAAATGTTTCCATACAGCTCTACGGTGATCAGGTTAATTCACGTAGCCATAACCGCTGCAGGAAAGTCTGTCATCTTCGTCGATACAAAACACGACCCTAGCGATATGAAGCACAATGTTCCATCTAGGTCGAATCGACATGAGATCATCAAAATAGGGTCTGGCAATACATGGAGTCCGAATTATACATTGTACCGTACCTTAGGAGAGTCTCTAACATAAACTATAGTAGAGATACCATCTCCTTTAGAAGAAAACCACTTCATGAATCATATTTCCTTAAGAATCTACCAGCCCTTTGAAAAGTGCGTACCCGCCATTATCACGGTATATCGGAACTCCTCACGACTTGTCAAGACAACTCATACTTCCGCTAGACCGGAATAACAAGAATCTAGTCCCTCCTACCCATCCAAAATATACAATATAGGACTGATTCTACTTGTACTAATAATATGTAATACATATGAATTCAGGCCATAAACACAATAAGCAAATTAATATATTTTCTGGCCCTAAAAAATAAGTACAAACGTAAGCGCAATATCCTTGCGCCGGATCAATATCCAGAACGATTACTCCTATAATCAAAAGTGTGAATCAAACATGGATTCTCTCGCTTTTACCATAGACAGCATTTTCATACACAAATGAATGAATGTCTATATTTTTCCCATATTAAATAGCCATATCGATTTTTGTAATATGTGCGTCAAAATATGCACGCAACAGGTAAGTCCCAATAATAAAAATGACTGCACCGGTATAACAATAACCGGAAATAATGCAAGGATTGGAAACATGGCAATCAACGGACTAAGGTACTCAATGGAGAAATGGCAAATAGTTAAATCACATGTGTTAGTGGAACAATAACTGGAACTTCAAACAATCATGAAGCAAAAATGGAGTCAATATTATAATAAGTCATGGATGATGCCAACATTAGTGGCGGGTGAAAATGTACTTTAGTTAAACACTTTTATTAGGTACAACAGAACAACAGCACACTCAAATCTGAGCAAAATCTTATAGCAAAAAAAAAAACAAAGGGACATAAAAGATGGTCAAAAGTACAGAAAAAAAAAACAAAGGGAGATTAAAGGATGGTCAAAAGTAATGGGGTGAAAAAAAACAAAGGGAGATAAAAAATGGTCAATTATTAAATCAGTCAAAACTAACTTGATGTAATGACACTACGCGTGTGAAAGGAAATACATTAGCAATATATTAGGACTACACAGTTCTTCTGAGTCGGGATATCTCCATCATCAATGTGTAAAAGAAGGTTGCAAGGGTAACTGTTCATATACTGGTAGATTCGTCAATGTTTTTCTTGCGGACGGAATTGTGTTAGTTCTCCATAAATGGCGATTTTTGGACTTCATAGCATAACTTGCAAAATTGATAAAAGTTCGCAACCGAGATGTCTAGGGATGCACAACAGTTGGTCTTCACTGCAACATCAGGATCAAACAATTCAGCAGCGGAAGCATTGGGCAAGAGACTTGCTTCGTAATACACGAGAAACAGGGCCTCTACATCGTGCTTGAAACGACATCAGGGCAGGAAATGTCAACATGACAGGAGACGGCATCTGGAAGTGTGTAAAGTTCAAGTCGTAAACAACTTCGCTAAAATGTTCATTGCCTCTAATCTTTCAATGGTTTGGGGTGGTAGGCGAGGATCGTACTGTGTAGGTTGGGAGGAAGGAACAATCGCATGGACAACGGGAGCGGATGGGCCTAAACGGGAGGGACGGAGTGGAGGCTGTGGACCGGCGGGAGGACAACTGCGGGGAATGCGTAATCTACGGGACGGAGGTGTGACAGGCGGGGGCGGAGGCGGAGGAGAGGGACTACGGTGAGGAGAATGAACATAACCACGGGAGTGACGAATACAGTGACGCACATGGGCGGCCTGCTGGAGAAGGTACTTAGGAAGGGGAGCAGAATCGCCAGATGATGTCGAATGACGACGTTTAGAAGGAAAACGAGCTGGGGGAGGAGGAAGATCAGGTTCAGTATCGGAGGAAGCAGAATCGGGGGAACTGTCAAGGTCTGACGGAGGGGGAGGAAAATAATCAGAGGTTGGAAGAGCAGGTTCAATATCCAAATAGTCGGAATCAGTGGCGGTATCAAGGTCGGAGGGAGGTGGATGAAGATAATCAGAGGGAGGAAGAGCGGGGTTAGACGAGATATGAACAGAGGGAGGAGGGAAGGAAACGACAGGAGTTGTTGTAACTGGAGGTATAATAACATCATGCTGAGGCGAAGCATGAGAGGGGCCCGGAATAATGGAGGGTAACTCAGCTAAACGCGCGTTACGGGCGTGGATACGGGAGTACAGTTCAGGAGGAGGGATAGGACCTTCAGAGGTGGAACAAGAACGATAACGTCTCGTACGATCAACCATATGGGAGGGTGAAGAAGGAGACGGTACCTTGGAGGTGGAGGGAACAGCAGCTCGACGGACTACTCTAGACCGGAGTCTGTGTAAAGCATTATCTCTGGTAGGACTATCACTATCTGATGAGGAAGCATCATAATCATGGGGCTGAACAGGTGTAAGCGGAGGAGGGGGAGTGTTAAGTGAGACGGGGGCAGATCTGATGTTGTCTGATGGAGGACTAAATGAAAGTTCAGACATGGACGGAGAGTTTGAATGGTTATATTGGAGGGTAGCATTTCGCACTGGGCGGCCAGACGAAAGAGCGGGAGGAGGGACAGTGTAGGGGCGTTGCTCATCTAGTCGCAATTGGGTAGCATGAGCTTTGGTTTCGTGGTGTCGTTCTTCATTCCAAATCACGAAGGTAACAGGGGATGTCTGTTCAACTATCTTGTACCCGGAAAGCCAGCGATGATCAAATTTATCGCTACGGACATGCTTCTTAAACCAGACCAAATCACCAACTTGGAGGGAGGGTAGGTTAGTGCCCTTATCAAGTAAACGCTGTCGCTTCTTAAACGCCTTGAGAGTGTTATGGTGAACTTGCTGGTGGGCGAAACGTTTTTGTCGTAGGATAATCTCAATGGGATTATCACCCATATATTTCCGCTGAGGAGTAAGGAGATTATCCAAAGGCAGGCGTGGTTCCCTGCCATACAAAAGGTAGAATGGCGAGAAACCAGTCGTATCATTCACATTGACACGCAGAGCCTCAAGAGCTTGGGGTAAATAAAAATCCCAATACTGCGGATTATCAGCTGTGAATTTGGAGAGGATGTCATGAAGAGTCTTATGCATTCTTTCATTGCGACCATTTGACTGGGGCCTATAGAAGCTGGTCATCTTATGTCTTATATTAAGGGCTGCAAGAGTAGAATGCAAATGTCGACCAGTAAATTGCTTCCCATTATCGGAAAGAATAGTCTTAGGATAGCCGTGGCGAGGCACAAAATCATTAAGGAAGATTTCAGTTACTTCTTCAGAGGAAGAGCCACAAAGTGGAAAACATTCGGGCCAGACAGAATACTGGTCTACAAAATGCAAGACATGGGTATTACCGGACTGAGAAAGAGGATAGGGACCAGATAGATCAACGCTGACGCATTCCATAGGGAAATGTGTCAGAGATATCAGTTGGGTAGGGATACGCAGAGGACGCATGTTGCGCTGCTTGCATGTTCTACAAGAGTCAACATATTCGGCAACGTCCTTATAGAGAGAAGACCAGTAATATCGTTTAGAAATAATGTCTCGTGTTTTATCTCGCCCCATGTGTCCATTAGAGTCATGGAAATCATGGAGAACACGAGGGATAAGATGCTTAGGAAGACAGATGAGGAGTTTATCTGGACATTTAGGGTTAATCCAGTAAAGAACGTTATCAGAGGATTGAATAGTGTAATTGGAAACGGATTTTGGGTCACGCTGAAACTGAGAGCGAATCTGCAGGAGCGCAGGATCTCGAAGTTGTTCCTTCGCAGTAAAAGAAGGAAAAAGGAGCTCATCAGGAGAGCTGGAAGAAGTGTCATGAGTAGAAATGACAGGAGGAGGACAGTCAGCATTAATGACAAGTATTTCTTTAGCGTTATCGTCAAGGTCTGATGACGCCTTAGGATCTGGCCGAGAAGAATAGGAGGGATCTGTACAGGTATCATATGGAATGCGAGACAGAAGGTCAGCTACAGTGTTATGTTCTCCTGGAATATGCTCAATTGTAGCATCATAACTCTGTAAATTCAGAGCCCAGGTTTGTAGCTTACGGGGTTGCTCAGACGTCTTGGATAGCCAAGTGAGCAAAGGCTTGTGGTCGGTACGGATTAGAACTTTTGTACCACGTAGATAGAAGTCAAACTTTTGCAACGCATAGTGTATGGCAAAAGCTTCCTTCTCAGTAACGGTCCATTTTTGTTGAGACCGACTAAGTGCGTGAGAGAGGAACGCAATAGGCATCTGGTTTGGGACTTCGGTAATAATCGGAGGAGAGTCCGAAACGTTGGCCTGGACAAGGCAAGCACCAACGGCCCGAAAAGAAGCGTCCGTATACAAAATCATAGGACGTTTAATGTCTGGATATGCCAAAGGAGGAATCTTAGTAAGGGAAGACTTAAGATAATTGAAAGCATCTTGGCAGGCGTCAGTCCATCGGAAACGAGCATACTTTTTAGTTAGAGCAATAAGAAGCTCAGCAGCTCGAGAGAAATTGATTATATGTTTTCTATAGTAAGAACAACTGCCCAAGAAACCGCGAACGTGGCGAACAGAAGTAGGAGGAGGCATATCACGGATGGCCTGCACTTTAGCATCATCCGGACGGACACCATCTTGGTTGATTATGAAGCCAAGATATTTAGCTTCGGTCTGTAAGAAGGCACATTTGCTTAACTTTAGCATAACAATATGTGCTCTCAATCGGTTAAAAACTTTCTCCACATGGAGTAAATGATCCTCAAGGGTTCCTGGAGTGTGAATCAGGATGTCATCAACATAAGCCAAAGCGTAAGATTGCATGCCCTTTAGTACTTCGTCCATGAGGGACATATACGTGGCAGGGCTGGTCTTTAGACCAAATGGCATGACATTCCATTGGTAACTCCCAATATGTGTAGTAAAAGAGGACTTCATTTTGGCTTCCGGTGACATCGGAATGCACCAGAATCCAGAACGGGCATCTAGGGTAGTAAACCATTTAGATTTGCCAACGGTTGCCAAGATATCATCAACCCGAGGAAGGGGGTATGAGATAACTTTGGTGATGGCATTTAAGGCCCGATAATCGCAACAGAAGCGATTAGTACCATCCTTCTTAGTGACTATTACAATGGGAGAAGACCAGGAGGATCGGGATCTCTCAATGATACCTGCTGCTAACATATCCGTAATCGATTTCTCCACGATCTCCCTATTCTTAAGTGGAGTGTGGTACGGCTTAAGTGAGACAGGCACTTCAGTGGTGGTATGGATTTCCATTGTTACAGTATTGGTTCTCTTCAGTTCCATGTCTGAGAGAGCAAAAATATCATGATTATTCTTGACGAACTAACGAATGCGACTGGCATGTGGGGAGTCAGTTGTCACCTGCTCCATTAATTGAGCAAGGCGTGTGGGTGGCACATTCAGGGAGGAGGAGGGAGAAGGAGAAATGTGTGGAAGGAGAGGTGGAGGAGAAGATGTCGTTTCTTTCATCCAATGTAAAGGAGGGGGTGGCGTAGAAAATGTAGGAGAGAAAGATAAGTAGTGCTGAGGAGGGTAGTTACCATGTGGTAAACGCGCATGTGTAACAGCACTAATGGTATTCAAACTCCAAGGAGAAGGCTTCTTGAAGGAAGAAGATCGTCTATCATTTCCCAGGGGAGGACAGGTATGCAGAAGGGGGGGGGGAGCATTGAAAGAACATGTATGGGGGGTTGGGAGTTTAGAAGACAGTTGGGAGTGGTTGGTGACACGGGCAACAATAGTACCTCTGGGTATTGTAAGAGGTTTTCCTGAAGAATTTAGGAGCATAAGGGGAAAATCACGTGACGTGGACACAGTGACAATGCCATCGACGAGATGGATACAGGGATCATCGATGATGTCTGAGTCAGGTAGAGGTTCCACGTAAACAGAATGACCTGAGGGTATATAGTCGGACCGTTTGACCCGACCAGTAACGATAGTAAGACAATGAGGTTTTAAGGCGACAGGGGCAATAACTCTAACAAGAGACGCAATGTGGATATCATCCTGAAGAGGGATGAACTCACCATTGACACGGATCTGTTTACCCAGGCATCCGTAAAAAATTCGCACGTGGGTGGTGATCACCTGCTTGCCAACCAATTGAACGGGAAAAAAGGATAGATAGTTGGTCTGTTGTTGTTCCACAAAGAAGTCAAAGTAAATGCGCACTTTGTGATGAAGAAAGAAGTCACGACCAAGAATGAAATTCCTAGTCATCCCACTAGCAACAATAAAAGGATGCGCAAGAGATTGAGATCCAATCTGGAGGCGAATGATAGCCGTTCCAATAGAACGCAAAGGTTGTCCAGTGACAGAAGTTAAAGAAGTGGAAGAAGGAAAGAATTGGACGTGTTTGCGGATCTGGCGAAATAACTGTTCTCTTATTAAACTAACAGTAGCACCAGTATCCACAAGAGCGCGATAATTCTTTTTATTAATGGCAATTAGACAAGAAGAAGGATCAAGAGTGACCGAAGGAGGAGAGATATAAGAGATGGAAGTCGGAGAGACCGTAGAAGAGGGAGAAAAAATTTTCGGACTTTCACAGGACTTGTGAAAGTGACGAAATTTGTTTGCTTTGCGAGAGGATCTAGTACCCAAAAGAGGTGGGTTAAAGCCACACGACGCGATCCTATCTATCGGGTGGCGGAATGTGTTTCTCTGGCCCATGAGAGGTTGGGGGTGGAACTGTCCACGGTGGAATGAACGTGGAGGGATACGAGGTGGTTGCACGGGGTTGGATGGTAACCATGAGAGCTGGTGCGGCTGACGTCGATCATTCACCGGGTGTTGAGGTTGTGATCTAGCGTGGTTCAAGGTCCTGTTAAGATTATGTTGTTTCTGCACACAACTTTTTGATGTGTGTCCGGCCAAACCACAAAAGTAGCAAATGACTGGAGCTACTTGTTGAACTTGTAGAGCAGATGGGTGACGTCGGTGTTGAGTGCGCTGAACAAACTGTTGGCGATAAGATCCCGGCAATGGAGTATCGCACGGCTGTAACATGGATGGTTGCTGCCAAGACTGACGGTAATGACTGATGTCCATTGGCTCTTCATCTGTGTGATCGTGTGCACGAGGTTCACGCCCAAGTCTATTTGCAAACCGTTTCTTCACATTGTCTTCATTTATTGCTAGTTGAATGGCATCAAGGATTGTCTGTGGGTCTTTCCTTATTAAATGAAGTTTCAGCGCATCTGACTGGAGACCATCGATAAAAATGCCAACAAGTTGGTTTTCCGTATCAGTAGACGCAGAGGAAGGTTCCACTAAAGCATCTTCAGCCAGGTTTAACAACCGATCGGCATAAAACTGAACCGACTCGTGACGGTCCTGATGGAGTCCGCGAAGCAAAGTCCAAGCGTGTTGGTGATCCTTAACGGAAGAGTAACGGCGGATGAGCTCCTTCTGTAAAGAGGCGAAGGTCTCGTCTGGAAATAACTGTGCACGGCGACGTAGATAGTCAGTGACAAGTGACTGAGATGATAAGAAGGCAACACGTTTGCGATCGGCATCAGTGGCTGATGGAATCAATGAAGTAAATTTCTCAATGTCACGTAACCACTGCCGAAAAGTGGACGGATCGCCACAAAAAGGCTTAACAATGTTATTGATGTTGTGCAGATTTGCACTCTGTGTAACCAAGCTAAGGGTGGTAGCAATAGCTTGTAGAGAACTATTAGGAACTTCAGCGTTATCTGGCAATGGTTGACTCAACGCATGCTGTTGTTGCATGTCATGTATCTGCTGTTGTAATAACAGATTTTGTTGTTGGAGCAATTGTACTTGATTTTCAAACTGCTGTTGCATATTTGGATCCATCATGCATAAGCTGTACCACACCAAAAATGACAATCTCTGGTGTGTGAAAGGTCACGGGCACCAAAAAGTCAATCTATGTGACCGTGGAAGGAAGGAGTGGACGGAAGGGAACGGCACTAAAGGTCCAGGCTCGTGTGACAGTGTAGATCGTGATAGTGGATTTTGTGGAAAGGGATGTAAATCTGTATTTTACTTGATATAAGGGAAATAATCCCAAGACTTTTCTTATTGTGTTTCTTCTGGTAAATACTGGTTAATCACCAGAGTTAGTAATTCCAGAAGGGAGGAACAACCCAGGTAATTGGTAGATCTCATAAGTGCCTTGATGGATTCTAAATTTGATCTTGACACGTTGAATATAATTGGCAACTCAAACAGTCAAGTGGAAACTTTCAATGGTGCAGAGCATTTGATAAGTCCAAATGGTTATAAAAGATGTTCTTTATTTTCGTTTCGTATTTCAAGTAAATAGTGGTAGCTCGAGATAAATTTCTGGTGGGGAGGAAAATGAAAACTGCCAGCTTTAGCCTCCAAGGCGAAAGGCTTACGACACCTTAATACTCTAGTCGTTTTGTGACATCTGTGGAAATCCTAGCGAAATAAAATACGATTCGAGACTTCAATCAAACTAGATCGAACTTACTTCAAGTGGAATGAACCACTCACATAATCGTGGCAGGGGTTAGCGCTGGTTCACTAACTTTCCTGGTCGGTAGGAGATCTCTAGACAAAACGTAGGAGTCAAGAGCTTTTGTTCAATAGTAGTCGTAGCGCCAAGTTGCTCCAAACCTAAACTAAAGAACTTTTTTTTTTTTTTTTTAAAAACCTTTATTGGGTCTATGATTTTGAACATCAATGTTATTTACAAAGATTTGTACAAATAAAATGTATGGTGCAAAACTACTCCTCCCCCCTCCCCCCAGTAAATAATAACAACAAGCAATCCATATTGTATAACAAATCAAAAACAAAAGGACATAGAAATTATTTCACCAAAAAGATCCCAACAATATCCCAAAACAATCAAAGGCAAAATTATAGGATGTTAAAACAGAATGTAAATGAGGCTACAAAAGCTCTATGCACATCGACACCCTACCATGAGATGATTAGTGAAGGCATAAATGATAAATGATATTTACATTGCTTGATATTTACAGAAGTATTTATAAATAAAGTTACTTGCTTTACATTGTATAGTCAAACAACAAAGTATTTAAAGAAATTCCACAACAAGAAATATTTTTAAAGTTGTTCTGTTATGCTTTGTGTTATTTGTTCGTATATCTGTGAAAATATTCTACTGTCGTAATGTATGCCGTCATGTACTGCCCTATTTCTACATATCCACACTAAGTATCTAAATTCTGCTAATAAAGTTAAAAGTTTAAGTTCTGTCTGTCTCGGTAACGTAGGTAAAATATTCAACATGACCACTTGGTACATGTTGAGTGAATGCGGTGTTTTGGAAGTTATTAGTGTTCTTAGTTTGTTTATTGTATGGACCACTGTTCTACATGTGTAAAACAAGTGGTCTTCTGTTTCTATTGCATTGTTACTACACAGTTTACACCTTGGTGGCGCCTTGCCTGCTTTCATTGCTGAATGCTTGCTCATGATAGGTGTTAAACCGTACAGTAACCTGAATGTAACTTGTTTGGCTTGTGGCTTGACGTCTATTGCATGAATGTTTGTGAAGCTTTGTGTGTAGTCTGTTATGAAAAGGTTGTACCCTCGTTTTATCCGTGTGCCTAAAAAAGATTCTTGTGCCCCTACCAGGAGTTTGTATATAAGTTTAGTGTCTTGTTTAACTAATTGTTCGTTCCCTTTTAAGTTTTGTAAACATATTCTGTAGAAGAGTGGTGGGGTACCAAAAAGATGGGGTTGTTTATTGTCTGGTTTACATAGTTTGAGTATTCTAAGTCCAATATAATAGTGTGCTAAGGGGTACAAACTTGGGTTCTTAATTACCTCTCCTATATATTTAATCCTTAGGGCTTTAATTTTAGTGGTGATATCTTGCAGAGCTATTCCCCCCCCCCCCCCCCCCCCCCCCCCCCCCCCCCCTCCCCCCCTTCCCTGTGCTTAGGTTGTATTAGGGTTACGTGTTTAATACTTTTGAAAGTGCCCCTAAAAAATGAAATTCCTAATCAGTACATTAAATTTAGTTACAATTGATTTTGGTATGATTTGAATATTAGCTGTATATATAATTTTAGGCATAATGAAACAGTTCACTATGATACTTCTCCCAAAAATGGTAGCTGTCTTGTATTTATATTTCTCTAACGTGTTTTGAATTTTATCTACTAACTTTACCCATGTCTCTGTATTGGGGTCATGGGGGTTACAAGAATAGTTTATTCCATAAATTTTGATTCTGTTAACTTGCGTTAACTGAAAAGGGAAATCTGTTTTATTTGCCCATTTACCTAATCCCATTAAACTAGATTTTTGAATATTTAGTTTGGATTCGTTAGCGTATCCAAACTCTGTAAAGGTTTCTAATATCTTTCTTATGGAATCCACAGTTGCTGGAAGGAATACAGTATCATCAGCATACGCTAATGATTTTCTTTTCCCTTTCCCGGGTATAAAAGTCCCCGTGATGTTTACATCTTGTCTTATTTTTTCAAGCACTGGTTCTAATGTTAATACATATAACAGAGGAGACAAAGGGCAACCCTGTCTCACTGATCTTGTCAGCTTAATTGGGTCAGTTAAACTATGATTAATCAAAATTTTACTATGGGGTTTTTTATATAATATTTCTATCCATGTTCTAAAGTATCCACCTATGTTGTTTGCTTGTAAAGTTTTATGTAGGAAGGAATGTGATACTCTGTCAAAGGCTTTTTCCTGATCTAATGATAGTATTGCACTTTGACACTGTCTATCGTGCGTGTATGTAATCAAATCTCTTATGAAGTGTGTATGTCTACTAATGTTCCTACCATGTACACTGCATTGTTGGTCAGCGTGTATCAAGTTCTGCATGAATAATTTAAGTTTCAGTGTGAAAGCTTTGGCCAAGATTTTATAATCAGTGTTTAAAAGCGAAATAGGCCTGTAATTTTTGATTGACTTTCTGTCAGCATTATCTTTAGGTATTAAGGTGATAAAAGATTCATTTAAACTATTCGGAAGCTCTCCTTTCTGGAAGGCTTCTTCAAACACTTTAATTAAAAGGGGGCCTAAAATTGGGAAAAAGAAAAGGTAAAATTCTGCCGTTAACCCATCTGGGCCGGGCGATTTATTTTTCTGGAAAGTACTGATCGCTTCCCTTAAGTTTTCTAAAGTTAAAGTTTCGTCTAATTTCTTGCTCTCATCATCACTTAAACGTTTTGTGTAGTGTAGAAATTTCTCCTGTATGTTTACGTTAGTTGGTTCTTTAGCGTAAATTTTGTGTAATATTCAAAAAAAAGCGTGTCTAATATTAATGTCTTCTGTCTGTTGTTTCCCATTCATGTCAAATATTTCTTGAATCTGCCTACTGTGCTGTACATTTTGTTCAATCGCTAAATACTGTCTACTGGGTGTTTCTTGTGTAATAGTATTTAATTTTGACCTAAGGAGAGCTCCTTGGTATGTGTGTTGTTTGTACAGGTCTAACTGCCCTTCTAAAGTATGAATGTGTGGGTTAGATTTGTCTATCTGCTTAGTTAAACTTATTGCGTCTTCCAATATATTTTGTTCCCTCTTAAAAGCCCTGTGTATTGTTGTTGCTAAAGTCTGTGTTCTGTCCCTTATTGTGTTTTTTAGCAGGTCCCAATATTCTGCAATGTTGTTATTAGGGATATCCTGTGTGTAGCCCTGAATGAGTTGTGTCATTGTATCTGTGAAGAAGGTATTCGTTAGCAAGTTATTGTTGAATTTCCAATGCGGGGATCTCTTTAATTTTGTAAATCTGTGTCCCGTACTTAAAACTGTGTATACTGCTTGGTGATCTGTAAATTTAAGCGTGTTTTTTTATATGGTAAGTTTTGTGTATATTGTAATTATTGGATGCGTAGAACCTGTCCAGTCTTGAGGCCTGTCTAAAATATGGGTTTGTCTTGTCGTGAAATGTGAAAGCTTGTGTGTTCGGTTGTAGTTTTCTGTAAACGTCTACTAGGTCATGTTTGTCAAGAATGGGTTGTAAGTGTCGTATTGATAGGGGTATTTGAATTTTCTTTATCTGAGATACGGGGCCCCGGGAATTACTGTCTAAACTAGCCAAAACACAGTTAAAATCTCCCCCTAACACTATTTTAGTTCCTTTATAGTACCTATCTATAGTGTCGTGCAGTCCGTCGTAAAATTTAGGTTGGTCAGTGTATATTGCGGGTGCGTATATATTAATGAGCGTGTGCGTGTCCTGTTTTTTGTGTTTGTTTTGTATTTGTATAATGACAATTCTGCCACCATTGTCAGTTCTATAATGTACCGTGTCCCAATCTTCGTTAATTTGTAAGATGGCGACACTACTATGCCTGGGGCCTAGGGCGAACCAGCCATGTTTAAGTCCTAATCTAGTTACAATCCGACTGGCAGAAATGTCGGACATAACCCCTGTCTGTTGCAAGAACACAAAATCAGGTTTATCTTTTTTAATTAGTTTGATAATGTGCTCTAGCTTATTCCCCAAACCATTGATATTGAGGGATATTAGAACTAGGCTGCTTGACAAAGTGGTATCTGAGGGTTGGCCACTTGTTGCAAACTGTCTACCTGGCAAAGTGGCAGAGTGGGCACTTGCCATATCTAAACTATTTGACAAAACGGGGACTGGGTGCGAACCGTCTGCCTTTTTTGAATTACAAAGCAGAGTAGTGGTCTGAGGCTGGCTATCCGCTACAGGTGAAATACTCAACAAAGCACTAGTTGATGGTTTTATCATGTGTTTTAAAGATTGTACCATGCAAAGTGATAAACTGGTCATTTATTACACATGGCTTGCACAGCATAGCCGTGACCGTAGGCTGACCGCTTTCTGTCGTAACTAGGCCACTCGACACATTCATGCTTACATTGCTTGACGAGGCGGTACATAAGGGCTGATCTGTTGACCTAATTACATGACTGCTTGACGGAATAGTGACTAAGGACTGGCTATCCGTTCTGCACTGATAAATATGGCTAAGCGCAGATGTAACCGCGTCGCCTAGCACTCTCACCATAGTAGGGGGGGGGGGGGGAGTTGACTGCTTAATCACAACTGTGCGCATTTAAGGGTGCGTGCAGTGTGTGTTTGTGTGTAAAAACAAAAACATCAAAGAATTACTTACATTAAACACAACTCTTAAATAATAATAATAATAATAATAATAATACACACTCCCTAAACTATAGGTGTTTACACGTTTTACTTTTAAAATTACATCCCTATGAAATAAAGGGAAAAAGTTCATTTCTCCGGACACCGGCAGTTCACTGTCTGTTCTTGTTGTAGGTGCAACCAAGGCTTTCCTATACTTGGGAACTGGACAGGTCTGTCTGCACTGGGCCTCAGTGCACGGGGAAAGAACTTCTAGTAGTAAACTCATTCACTCACATGTTCAAAAGGCTTGCCCATCTATGAAGATATCTGCTTGAGACAACATGGCCTCCATGTCGTCCTCTTCTGTAGTTGCCGCCCAACAGGAGGAGGCTTGCGTATTGAACGGCGTCGGCGCCTCTAGAACCTCATGTCTTGTTGGTGATGATCTTCTGCTGTTAGGTGCTGACATCACACGCTCGTCGGCGACAGGTGTCGACGAGTTCCCTCTCGGGGAGGGCACCGGCGTAGGCGCCCTGGGTGATGGTGGTAAGTCTCTCCGGCTAGGGGAGTGCTTGCCCGGCGACCTGCTTTCACTACGCTTTACTTCTTTTGATCTCACAGGCTCTGTTGCCTGGAGCAGGAATCTCTTTCTATTTATTTCTTTCTTTTCTTTCTTGTTATTAACAACTTTGCTATATCCATCGCCCTCACTGGCATCTGGGCAATCTGGGGTAGGGAGCTCGTCTGCCCTGCTCTGCTCTGCCGGTGTTTTGTCGACAGCTGTCTCTTCTTCCCTCATTTTCTTGACCTGGGGATGTGGCGCTCGCTTCTTGGGGCATTGGTTCACCCAATGGGTGTCTAACCCGCAGATTGCACATTGAATTTTTCTGCCTGGCAACGACACCCATATGCGCTGGAATTTTTCTTCTTGTCCCGCTATTTTTAAATGCATAAAATGAGGGACCTGGCATGTCGATGGTTTATACATGATATTCCATTTATCAGAGGCCGTTTTTATTCTGGTTACCTCGGCGTCCTTATCTCCGGTAGCTGCTGCCGCCAGTCGTTGCACCGTCTCAACCTTCATAGTTGGTGGAATCCAATTCAGGATCCCCTTGGCTTTTTCTTTATCTTGGTGCTCAATATACACCGACATTTGTGGGTTGGTCCATTCCAATCGCTTCCCATGAAGGCCTTTATAATGCTTGAGCTGGGCCGCGGCTGTCAATGTGGCATACCATTTGAAAGGTCCTGCAAAGCGATATAGGTGGCAATCCCACCTGTGCCCACACCTGCAGGCCCTGCGAGAATGCTCGCTATCAGAGAATATGAAGCCCTATTTGCCTGTGGGCCGGTAACACTAATAATCAACGTACCTGGCTTATGGAAAGCTCCACCTTCAAAGTCTTCCTCCATGTTGACATGGAAAATCGGAACTGCTGGCGCTGCCATCTTATAATAATTATTCCTCTTGGTTAGAAAAAACCAAATATGGAAACAAAACGAACGAAGCTGTTAGCTGAACAGCTACACCACAGCACACACAAACCTCAAGAAAGAGTGACGCCTTCGGTCTGACTCTAGCTTTGAGATAACTGTCTCAAGCTCTCTCTGTGTCTCTCTGACTGGTTACTAAGATGCATCAGTCTTTATACTTGTCTGGTACTATGGCTTGCCAGAGGAAATATTTCTCATTGGAGTTAAGACCGGAAACCTTCAAATGATTGGTCTTGGGGGCTAGTGGACCGTTGAAATAATCTTTAACCTAACCATCTACGAATCCTCTAGTCTAAAATTATTGTTTCTATGTGATGATGACCAACCATTGTTTAAAGTTCTCTCTAATCTAAATGTTTTCCGGTCTGACTTGTATGGAGGCCACACAAGGTTTGATGACATCATGGGTTCATGTGTATCATGACTGATGACGTCATTGATTCTTGACTAGTGGTTTATTTATCTAACTAGTCATTCATAAAATACTTTACTATAAGGCTAACAGTTGTAGCTACTTAATAGTCTACCCTGTTACAAGGGTTCAGAGTGGCTAAAAGGTATGGTGTCCGCCCTCTAATTCAAATGTACTGGGTTTGCTCCCAGTACAGGGAATATAATTGAAGGAATTTTTTTTTCAGAACAAGCGGTACCTAATGATGTCATACTCCTCCCTGATTTCCTGGGTAGTGAGATCGGATGCCTAGACTTCTCGGATAAGGGAGAAAAAGTAGGAGGCCCCGTGTGCAAGTTGCGCATGTTAAAAATCCATCGGCAGTTGGAAGTCGTAAAGAGTAGGCCATACAGCCGCTGTCCTGGTCAAATTTAAAAACAAAATTAGGAAACTGACCCACCACAAAATTATTTATAGAATTTGTGGGATTACAGTACACGCACATTATGATTCTCACCGGTGCCACAGAGTTCGTGCACTGTGCTGAGATCCTTCTTGTGTGATCTAAGGGAGGAGATCGGAGCACCGATGGAGTTGTCCGTGTGCAATGAATATGGTCCTTAAAACCAAATAAAACCAAACCAACTACTCTACTCAATATTTCTATAATCTTAGCTTTCGTTGACACAATCAATCTTTGTACATGTCTTAGTGTTACTACTCTCAATTCAATCTGTGTATAGTTTGAACTTTCGTTCACTTTACGTTATTTGTTCATATTCTTAGCTTTAGTATACTCTACTCAATCTCTACTCAAGTCCAAGCTTTCGCAAATTTTCTCAATTTATGTATAAGTTTAACCTTTCTTTCGTTTCTACTAAATCTGTATGTAACTCTCAGCTTTAGCAAACTCTTCCCAATCTCTCTGTAAGTATTATCTTACGTACATTTCGCTCAACCTTTGGATAAATCTTAGCGTTTATATACTCTACTTAATCTTTGAATAAGTTTTTGTTTTCACATGTAACCCCCTTCGCCCTCTCAATATGGGCACATGTCTGTCTTTCGCTGTTATGTCATTCTCTCCTCGATATCTCTCCCATATTCTTCCGTCCTCAGATTTTCGGAATTGTTGAGCTAACAGCGTGACAAGCAGTGTATTTTGGGTTCAGACCCCAATTCTATTTTAACAATGAAATAAAACAAATACCATATTTGAAAAAAATAATTTAAAAAAAAAATGCTCTTTAGAGACGCCGTTTTTAAAATGGGATTATTTCTTCCCCCCCCCCCCCCCCCCCCCCCCCCCCCCCCCCCCAAAACCCCCTCCCCAGACCCCCCCTCCCCCCCCCCCCCCCCCCACCCCCCCCCCCCCCCCCCAAACCCACCTCCCCAGCCACCCTCACCCCCTCCGAAGTAATGCGTTAATTACAGGAGAACGTAAAGGATTTTCAATGGGAGGAGCGCGTGAGGAAATAAAAACAAAATGAAAGAAACATTAGCAGCTAAATAAGAGAGGCTTATTTACAGGCATTGACAGTATGTGCTCACGTCAGGCCTCGCCCCCTGGAAGGTTGGGCACTCGTCTTGATGAGGAAAAAAAAAAAAAAAAAAAAAAAAATTAGCACAAATGTAGGATAAAGCATCAGAGATCTTGTGGCGTTGGCTATTGCACGCCACAGGTCAGATAGAATGACCAAAAGTATGGTGCGTGTAAGCGCGGCACGATTATGAATTGTCACTATGTGTACTTCGCACATGACGTGATCATGTTTGGGATAGAAACCGAACAGAGTTGATGTTTGCCCTGTTGGGGTCATATGTGTATACTACCTAGCTGGTAGTTCTTTTGAACATGTTCAATGGGAAATGTTCTATGATTACTCGATGTGTTCAGATTTTAAGTATATGGAGGAACGTGGATCATGTGATACTATTATTGGATTGCTAGATTGCGTATCTTGGAAAATAACTGATATAGAATGCCGTGCTGTTGTCTTGTGAAAACTGTGGAATTGAATGTTGGACATACGTCGTCACAATGATTGATGTTAGCTGGTTGAAGAGCCTTTATGATTAACGTTTCACAGACGTTATTACTGGGACAAACTTCGATATTAACCCTAGACGAAAATGAGCTTAATAAATGCGCGGATACAATGTGACTTGTGGATATGTGACGCCACAAATCTTCATCCACCCGTGTGTTACCGGGGCCCGAAAGGGGAGCAAAGAATAGTAACACTGCACCCTACCACGCATGTCGTAAAAGGCGACTAAGGAGGGTATGGGCATGGGGCTGTTTACCCCATCCCGAAAAAACTTCGCACAGTGGGCTGATCACCTGCTTGCCAACCAATCTGATTACGGAAACAATGATAGATTGTTTGGTCTGTTTTTGTTCCACAAAGACGCCACTAGGCGTGGTGGAAACAGCGATAGATTGATCAATTTGTTGTTGCCCTAAGACGCCACTAGGCGTACTGGCCACATACTGCTTTGCCGGTTGGTGGCTAAGGATGGAAGAAGAAGAAGAAGAAAAATCTTCATCATCTTCTTTTTCGTTCCCTATGGAGCAGGGTGCCCCCACTACAGCTGGTAACCCTGCAGGAAGCCTGCACAAAGAATTTACATGCTCCTGCAGCGTTTGTTTATGAAGCATTTTGTTGTATCTGATGAGGTTGCCATCCTCATGCAAAATCAGAAATTAGTCGTCTTGTAGGAGTTGTCTGGAATAACAGTAGATATATTCTGTCTCTGTCTCATTAGAGACCTAGAGAACTGAATGCATCAGAAATAGGTCAATGAATAAGGCGTGGGGCTTCAGGGATAGGTCAATGAGTAAGGCGTGGGGCTTCAGGGATTGGTCAATAAATAAGGCGTGGGGCTTCAGAGATAGGTCAGTGAATAAGGCGTGTGGCATCAGTGATAAATCAATGAATAAAGGGCGAAAAGAAGCTCACACAAAAAACAGAAGAGAGGAGAAAACGTCGAGAGGAACACCAGTAAAATAAGCAGCTGGGGGCTGTCACCTCTGGGGCACATTCCCATAGTCAGTGTCACGGATTGCCTCACCCTGCATTGCAGTAGTGGTCCATTTATGGGCGAAACGCAAGCATATCTAAAGTAGGTCGTCCAAGGTATCTATCTTCGCGGGAGATTTCTCTTGGCAGAGATGTAAATAGAAGGTGAATGGCGCTTCTACCTTAGGGGAGCTTCACAAAATATTCTCAAAAGTCCAGAACAAAAAAGCTGCTTAGGGCTGAGCAATTTGTTAACTTATTATCTGGTCCGTCGGCTTTTGTGAAGGGTTTAGGCAATGGTTCTGGCCCGTTAAGCCCCCAGTTGGTGTAATCCAACGAATGCCCTCTTATACATAATGACTATATATATATATATATATATATATATATATATATATATATATATATATATATATATATATATATATATATATATATATAGATATATAATCGTGGGGCCTCAGAGATAGTTCAGTGAATAAGTCATAGGGCCTCATGTCAGTGAATAGAGCCTCGAAGACAGACAACGCGCAGTAGCTCAGAAGAAAATCTTAAAACGTTTCGTCATGAGTTCAGAATACCATTCAGAATATCATTCAGAATAACGTAAAGAATACCTTTCAGATTACCTTTCAGGTTACCTTTCAGATTAATTTTCAGATTACCTTTCAGATTACCTTTAAGAATACTTTTCAGAACAACTATCAGGGTGTGTTTCAAAATACCTTCCTGAATACCGGTCAGAACACCTTTCAGAATAACTTTCAGGATATCTTGCAAAGAAAATATTCAGAATAAATTTCAGAATAACTTTCATAATAATTTTGAGAATACCTTTCAGAATAACTTTCAGAATACCTTTCAGAAACACTTTCAGAATACCTTTCAGTATAGTTTTCAGAATAATGTTCAGAATACATTTCAAAAAAGCTTTCAGAATACCTTTCAGAATAACTTCCAGAATACCTTTCTCAAGATCTTTCAGAATAAATGTCATGATACCTTTTAGAATAAATTTCAGAAGAACTGTCTGAATAACTTGCAGAATAACTTTGAGAATACCTTTCAGAATAATTTTCAGGACACCTTTCAGAATAACTTTCGAATACCTTTCTGTTTTTTTTTTTACATTTATTTTCCTAAACAAATAATTTTAGCATAAATTTGCAGTAAAGACAATAAAATTTAGCAGTAACATATTTTACTACACACATTTAGAATAGTACCCCGGGGTTTCTTAGGAGAAAAAAAATTAACTGCTTCCTGTGGCATGTCGTAAAAGGCTACTAACATGAGATTGTGCTTAGGACTAGTAACCTCAACATGTAAAACTAATTGCTAACATAAAGCAATCCTGCTAGAGCAGTGCTACACAACTGTTTTTATTTCACGGCACACCTAAAGTGTCCTTCAGAATTCCACGGCACACTATAAATATTTAAGTTTTTTTGTTTTACGGCACACTTAAAGTGTTCTTCGAGATTACACAGCACACTATAAATATTAATTTCACGGCACACTTAAAATGTTCTTCAAGATTCCACAGCACACTATAAATATTTATTTCACGGCACACTTAAAGTGTTTTTCAAGATTCCACAGCACAAAATAAATAGCTATTTCACAGCACACTTAAAGT
The DNA here is from genome assembly GCA_024509875.1 of Oreohelix idahoensis. Taxonomy (NCBI): domain Eukaryota; kingdom Metazoa; phylum Mollusca; class Gastropoda; order Stylommatophora; family Oreohelicidae; genus Oreohelix; species Oreohelix idahoensis. Next base: position 48,969 of record JAMPIV010006329.1, read on the forward strand.
GTTCTTCAAGATTCCACAGCACACTATAAATCTTTATTTCACGGTACGCTTAAAATGTTCTTCAAGAGTCCACAGCACACTATAAATAGTTTTTTCACAGCACACTTAAAGTGTTCTTCTATATTCCACAGCACACTATAAATCTTTATTTCACGGCACACTTAAAATGTTCTTCAAGAGTACACAGCACACTTTAAATATTTATTTCACGGCACACTTAAAGTGTTCTTCAACATTCCATAGCACACTATAAATATTTATTTCACGGCACACTTGATGTACCCTTTAAAAATTCCACAACAAACTATAAATATTTAAGTATTGTTTCACGGCACTCTTAAAGTGTTCTTCAAGATTCCCAAGCACGCTATAAATATTTATTTCACAGCACACTTAAAGTGTTCTTTAAGAGTCCACACCACACTATAAATATTTATTTCAAGGCACACTTAAAGTGCTCTTCAAAATTCGACAGCATGCTATAAATATTTATTTCACGGCACACTTAAAATGTTCTTCAAGATTCCACAGCACACTATAAATATTTATTTCACGGCACACTTAAAGTGTTCTTCAAGATTCCACAGCACACAATAAATATTTATTTCACGGCACACTTGAAATGTTCTTCAAGAGTCCACAGCACACTATAAATATTTATTTCACGGCACACTTAAAGTGTTCTTCAAGAGTCCACAGCACACTATAAATATTTATTTCACGGCACACTTAAAGTGTTCTTCAAGATCCCACAGCACACTATAAATATTTATTTCACGGCACACTTGATGTACCCTTTAAAAATTCCACAACAAATTATAAATATTTAAGTGTTCTTTCACAGCACACTTAAAGTGTTCTTCAGTAGTCCACAGCACACTATAAATAGTTATTTCATAGCACACTTAGTGTTCTTCAATATTCCACAGCACACTATACATATTTATTTAACGGCACTTAAAGCATTCTTGAGAATTCCACAGCACTATAAATATTTATTTCACGACACACTTAACGTGTTCTTCAAGATTCCACAGCACACTATAAATATTTATTTCATGGCACACTTAAAGTATTTTTCAAGATTCCACAGCACACTATAAATAGTTTGTTCACAGCACACTTAAAGTTGTCTTCAGTATTCCACAGCACACTATACATATTTATTTCATGACACACTTAAGGTGTTCTTCAAAATTCCACAGCACACTTTAAATATTTATTTAATGGCACACTTAAAATGTTCTTCAAGATTCCACAGCACACTATCAATATTTATTTCACGGCACACTTAAAATGTTTTTCAAGATTCCACAGCACACTATAAATATTTATTTCACAGCACACTTAAAGTGTTCTTCAAGGGTCCACAGCACACTATAAATCTTTATTTCACGGCACACTTAGAATGTTCTTCAAGAGTCCACAGCACACTATAAATCTTTATTTCACGGCACACTGAAAATGTTCTTTAAGATTCCGCAGCAAACTATAAATATTTATGTCACGGTACACTTAAAATGTTCTTCAAGAGTCCACAGCACACTATACATTTTTAAGTTTTTCTTTCACGGCACACTTAAAGTGTTTTTTAAGAGTCCGCAGCACACTATACATATTTATTTCACGGCACACTTAAAATGTTCTTCAGGATTCCACAGCACACTATAAATAGTTTTTTTTCATAGCACACTTAGAGTGTTTTTCAATATTCCACAGCACACTGTAAAGATTTATTTAATGGCACACTTAAAGTGTTCTTCAAAATTCCACAGCACACTTTAAATATTTATTTAAAGGCACACTTGAAATGTTCTTCAAGATTCCACAGCACACTATAAATAGTTTTTTAACAGCACACTTAAAGTGTTCTTCAAGATTCCACAGCACACTATAAATCTTTCTTTCACGGCACCCTTAAAATGTTCTTAAAGAGTCCACAGCACACTATAAATATTTATTTCACGGCACTTAAAGTATTCCTCAAGATTCCACAGCACACTATAAATATTTATTTCACGGCACCCTTGAAGTACCCTCTAAAAATTCCATAACAGACTATAAATATTTAAGTTTTCTTTCATGGTAAACTTAAAGTGTTCTCCAGGAGTCCACAGCACACTATAAATATTTATTTCACGGCACACTTAAAACGTTCTTCAAGATTCCACAGCACACTATAAATATTTATTTCACAGCACACTTAAAGTATTCTTCAATATTCCACAGCACACTATAAATATTTATTTAACGGCACACTTAAAGCATTCTTGAAAATTCCACAGCACTATAAATATGTATTTCACGGCACACTTAAAGTGTTCTTCAAGATTCCACAGCACACTATAAGTATTTATTTCACAGCACACTTAAAGCGTTCTTTAAGAGTCCACAGCACACTATAAATATTTATTTCACGGCACACTTAAAGTGTTCTTCAAGATTCCACAGCACACCATAAATATTTATTTCACAGCACACTTAAAGTGTTCTTCAAGAGTCCAAAGCACACTATAAATATTTATTTCACGGCACGCTTAAAGTGTCCTTCAAAATTAGTAGTGGTTCGTTGTTACACAAGGAGCGAGAAAAAGAAATATAAAAAGAAAGTCATACGTAGATGACACAGGCTGTTTTTTCCCATGTCGTGTGATACAGGTTTTTAAGCTTCATTGACAATAAAAAATGAAAAACACAACAAACACACAAGCAAAGATAAACAACACACACAAACACATAATGACACAGTAGATGTCAAAAGTAATTTGCTTTTTTTCCTTTTATTTTTTTCGACTTGATGTAAATACGTTTGTCACTTTTCAAATACTTGACGCTCATTTGTAGGTTCCACTTTTCGTAGAGAGCTGAAACTTTACCTGCAATTTCCTTTCTCGGTATATTTTAAACTTTAGAGTTTTTTTTCTTCCGGTATTAACCAAGTCAAATGTCAAGTCATTCCTATTGTATGTTTCTGAAACATGGAGAACCACATAAACAACACATAAAAGGCTACAAACTTTCATAAACGGGTGCTTGCGAAGAATAGAAATGGTATGACAAAGTCACAAATGTGGAACTGATGACAAGAACCGTACAAGTGCCGGTGGAACAAGAGTTGAGAAGAAGACGCTGGCGATGGATAGGACACACATTGAGGAAACCTGTTGATAGCACTACAAGGCAGTCCTTGTTCTGGAATCCCCATGGAAAGAGAGGCAGAGGTAGACCACAAAACACATGGAGAAGAAAACTGGAAACAGAGATGAAAATGATGAGGACAACATGGAAAGAACTTGAGCGGATGGCACAGGACAGGAAGACTTGGCTGTGCTCGTGAGTAGTTGTGAAATCTGTGCACACAAGAAATTGAAATGGGCACACAAAAAAAGTAAATTCAAATATATCTCCATATTACTGATTGTCTAAGTGAAACGTTATGTAACGAAGAATGAAACAATCTCAGCAGCTTTTCGGGAAAATTCGGAAAGGAGCGCATTCAATCAATAAATACCCTTTAGCTCCCCGAGGAGCATAGGCCTTCAACAAACACATGCCAAGTCTTCCTGTTTTTCCAGGGACCATGCCTTCCATCACTAATTTTTCCAGACTATTATGTCTTTGTATATGACCGACAAATTTGAGCTTCCTTATTGCGATGGTATTTAGTAGCCAATTTTCCTCTACGTTTAGTGAGTTGTCGTAGATTTTATCAGATAGGTAATAGATGTTTATAGTCCTGTCTGAGCAGAGGTGATAGTGATGACAATGTGAAAGTAAGGGGTAAGAAATAGTTTTATCATGAGGTGATCGTGTAAGAGAAAGGACAGTCTCTGGATAGAATAATTTATCTAATAATGGATAGGGGTTGACCGACATGATAACTAAAGGTTTAATAAAGTTTATTATCAATAGAAGATCACAACAATAAGCATATACATCACTAGATCATGGTTTACAGACAAAATTGCAAAAGAAGAAATTAATCAAATAGGTTCTCCCCCTCTGGTAAAGGAAAAGAAAAGGCGATCCCAGCAGAGGTTAATTAACCCAAAAGATCAAAAGTTAACAATAAGTTATGAAATAGTCAGTATGGGAAAAGAATAGGTTCCTACTGTAATCTATCCAGTGACTACTCAGATTAGTGAGATAAAAAAAGAAAGAAGAAACCACATAAGTATATGATGTTAACAAACGACATAAGTTTCTTTCTCTGTTCATTCAATTCACACCCATTCAGTGGCCACTTTCAGACTTTTGCTTACCCCAGTAGTTGTCGCAGGCATTCCAAGGAAATACACTAATAAGTAATAATACTATTTAGTGTCAAATTTAAGTTTTGCCAAATCCAGCCCCAGACTCGCCGAAGTTGCTGACTGCAAATTTCACGGGAGTCGCTAGAGTCGGTGATTTAATTTGTCCTGGATACAATAAGTTATCTATGCCTTCAGTTGGTTGGAGTAAGGTTCATGCGTGGTGATCGCCGACGTAGGATGAATAGAACATATATATATATATATAGTTCCTATGTTGTTTAGCCTCAGGTGGCTGAGACGCTAGGTTAAGTTACACAAATGTTGCTGACAATATATTTCGCCACAGCTGGCTGATGAGATTGATATAAGTAAATCTGGTAATAGTTCTGGTCCATTTAATATTATAATTTAATGGTTCTATTCTGGTTTCTCTCATGAAAATGAGGAAAATTTGACCACACAGGTCACAGCAAGAAGCTCATCAATATTAACTATCCATGGATGCTTATAATATTATAAGTTCGTATGATCATAAGTTAATATGGCCATAAAAAAACAGCTAGTACTCAGGTTAATCAGCCTAGATTTTAGGAAAGAAAATATAAACATTTAACCAAATTATCAATATCATATCTAACACGTGATAAAATAGGACCTCTTCACCACTCCGTTATAAATTAGATTTAAAACACACGTGTCTAGCTTATCCTATCGTTTTTTAACGCGTGATATGAACACTAGTCATTTAAAAAATTACATAAAATGGATAGAAGTAAATAATATATACCGTCAGTAGACAGTTATTTAATGTATGTACTAGTCAATTTAAAACATCTCTTACTGGGAAATAGCGAGTAATCAAATTCACTTTACGGCTGAAAAAGATTTAGCTATAAGTTATTTAATTAGCACAGAAAATCTCAGTGAAATATAATGAAAACTTTAAACACACTAAATCACTTAAAGGCTAGTATATAAATTACCGCAATCAGAAAAATGAAACACTCCACGAAAATCTAATAATTTTCACTCTGTACGAGAAATCTAAGATATCGAGCTAGTGAATTTCAGATAGATTTCTGAACAACTGATCATGGCTATCGGAGAGGCATGGTATATATTCGTAAATTCCGTTCTATCGCTCTTTAATGCGAAAGTCGCACCTACTGCCAGACCCGAGCCCATTTGCCGTTCGATTCTTGAATCAAAGGTAATTTTACCACCTCTGCCGCCGACAACCTCTCTGGCTTGACTTTCATCATCTCCGCCTTGCCGAATATCAGCTACGCAATTAATTCCCCTGAAAGTTTTACAATCAAAGGTCCGTCTCAGACTTAACATCGCCCCTGATCAAGGAATCTATTACGCCATGCTCCGCGCTCTCTCTGTACCACCGTGCTTAATTGCCAAACGGCTCACGTGTTAATTGCACTAGTGAATCCTTCGTTCTTGTAGCAAAAAATAAACTAGATGGGGAGGGGCAAATGTGGATGATCACTGCTGCACTATTTCCATCTGTGACATGAGTACAGTACTTCTCTGTTGGTCTTTTTTTTCTGTCCAGGGTATTCTCAACATCCTTCTGTAGCATTTCATTTCGAATGATGTAATCTTTTTTGCAACTGTTTTATTGAGTGTCCATGTCTCGCAGCCGTATGTTGCTACTGGGAATATACATGCTTTGATCAGTTGTAACTTTGTTTCTTTGCTTGTGCCTTGCCATAGGTTTTTCATCTGTATTAGTTTATGTGAAGCAATTGCAAATCTTCCTTTAATTTCTACTGCACAGTCGCCAGAGCTGTTGATGATTGATCCTAAGTATTTCTAAGTTGTTTCTGTAGCTACTCGTTTCACGCGATGAGGTTGCCAGTCCCATTCACAAACTCACATTCGTCGCCTTGTACGACATGCCTGAAGGTGTAGTAGTCTCTTCAAATACCCACAGGAACTACACGGTACAAGGTGGAAATAACTTCACTAAAGTAAGGGGAAATAATGAACTGCGAAAAATATTGTGTTTTTTTTTTCATTTGAAAGGGTTGGTGAACCGTGATGTGTCGATTTAATCAGGGTGTTTAAATAACTAGGTCATCCGCAAGGCTATGTAACAAGTGAGTACTTTGTATTAAACACGCAGATCTAGTAACTGCCAACCTTTCGTGAGCTTTCATTAGCTTCTTAAAACATATCAATTGTTTTCTTACTTACTTACTTGGTTGTTCGTCTTCTACCTTGGGGGTGTATAGATTTTCAAGACAGAGCGCCATACTATCCTATCGCCTATCTTTCTCCTGGCCTGGTTGCATGAAGCTTTTTTATCCAGTGCTATTCTCTTCTTGATTTCTGTTTCGCATCTACCATCTTTCTGATTAATAGAATTATGGACTATTTATTTCTCTGTTGTCTTAGCGCATATGCTAAGAACGATACATCGGATACTTTTTCTTTAGCTCGGCATATTCGTTGCGTCTTTCTGACCCGGAGTATTATAGCTGATAGAAAAACTCCTATTTGTTACTGAGCGGTGCAATTTTCATTTCCTGTTCATGAGTAAGACTCATGGCCAAATAAATTCGATGTTAAAGTTAAATTTATGACAAGGCAAAATAACTTCGCTGTTAAAGTTAAATTTTGGAAAATGGACAAATAACTTCGCCGTTAAAGTTAAATTTTGAGAAATGACCAAATAACTTCGCTGTTAAATTTAAATTTAGGAAAATGGCCAAATAACTTCGCTTCTAAAGTTAAATTTTGGAAAATTGCCAAATAACTTCACTGTTAATGTTAAGTATTGGAAAATGGCCAAATAACTTTGCTGTTAAAGTTAAATTTAGGACATGGCCAAATAACTTCGCTGTTACAGTTAAATTTAGGAAAATGGCCAAATAACTTCGCTATTAAATTTAAATTTTTGAAAATGGCCAAATAAATTCGCTTCTAAAGTTAAATTTTGGAAAAGTGCCAAATAACTTCACTGTTAATGTTAAATATTGGAAAATGGCCAAATAACTTCGCTGTTAAAGTTAAATTTAAGACATGGCCAAATAACTTCGCTGTTACAGTTAAATTTTGGAAAATGGCCAAATAACTTCGCCGTTAAATTTAAATTTTGAAAAATGGCCAAATAAATTCGCTTCTAAAGTTAAATTGTGGAAAATTGCCAAATAACTTCACTGTTAGTGTTAAGTATTGGAAAATGGCCAAATAACTTCGCTGTTAAAGTTAAATTTAAGACATGGCCAAATAACTTCGCTGTTACAGTTACATTTTGGAAAATGGCCAAATAACTTCGCTGTTAACGTTAAATTTTGGAAAATGGCCAAATAACTTCGCCGTTAAAGTTAAATTTAGAAAAAAGGCCAAATAACTTCGCCGTTAAAGTTAAATTTAGGCCAAGGCCAAATAATTTTACTGTTAATGTTAAATTTAGGAAATTACATATTTTGCTTTATGGAAAGGCCGTTGCTGTCGCTTACAAGCTCGTTGTTAAAGCGCTTGGCTCTCGGGGCACAGTTACTGGGTTCCAGGATTGAAACATAATAACGACACGTTTAAGTCTACCCAGCTTTAAATGGGTACCTAACTCTGCTCGAGAATTAGGAAAGGCAAAGGCAGTGAGACAAGAAACCTGTCAGCACACCTCATAAAGCTGGACCTAGCATAGTGAAGTCTCTAACACTTGACTTCCCTGAGGCCGAATCTGCTGTAGCACTTTCAAATACCGAGAACTATCTGTCACCCATTGATAACAGGCGACTTCAACATCGTAACAGTAAACTTGTACCATTGAGATGCATCTTGTAACCCAATTGTAATATGAACCGTTCTTTGACAAATCACTGTTTTCCATAACAACATATTTTTAAAGGTCAAAAATCTCATATACAATGTTTGACTCCTCATTTAGAATCAAATCCACGTTTAAAATAGGCGCCAGGAACATTCGGCAAGTCATTAGCTCATAAAATGTGCGTCCACATTAATATACAACTTCAGATACATATGATCAACGCAACATAATTCCTTTAGGGCTGTTCTACATCATCTTTCCACCTCCATATTCAAAGACAGACGGGCTGACAGAATGGCAAAAGAAGGTTCACAATAAAGAATTTTATCAGAATCAGATACAGAAACAAATGGAGTGTAGAACATCCAGGTCACACACAGAATGATGCTTACTACCAGCTCAACAGAAGAGAACAAGTGGCAATCTTCAGACTCCGCACTGGCCACAACAGATTGAGATACCATCTATTCAACAAGCTAAAGATAGGAACTACCGATCAGTGTAACTGTGGCACTGATAAAATGACTGCTGAACATCTGCTTCAAAGTTGCCCATTATATGCGGTACAGAGAAATCGCATATGACCGACACCAGCATCTTTCGTGGAAAAGCTTTACGGGGATTCAAATAGCCTCAAACTGACTACTGCTTTCTTTGAGAACATTCAAGTGGACGACGTCTGAGAGTGTACGAAGACGAAGAAGAAGAAAGACAGGGCAAAGACACAAACTGTTTCACACATTCAATCAGAATCTTTGTCTCTCATTGATGTACTCACTACAAGTCAAAGAGTGTACAGCTGAGCAGACATTTTTGACGTTTATATTTACTTAGTGTCGCGGAACCCTTTGCAATGCTTCCGCGGAACCCCAGAGTGCATAACCCTGGTTGGGAAACATTGCCTTAACTCTAAAACTTGTCACACATATCTTTAACCAAGGACATAACTGATTGGAATGTTGAAGCTTGGCACTGAGAATACGAAGAGCTGTTCCGGAGCACTTAAGGTTAAGTATTAATTTTAATCCCGCCTCCACTTGTCCGTCATGTTATCTTAACATCGTGAAAAAAAAAGTCGGACAGCACAACCTGAGAGCTAGACAGATTCCTTTGAGAAAAGCGGACAGCCAGGGCCAAAGACATAAAATGAAAAGCAGTTAAGATTCCTCTGAAAATACGAGGATTGCTTAGGGACTGTAAACGTCATGGTAATTTGTCTAACTGGATAAAAGATTAATGTGACACGCGTCCAGAAAAACGCGGCTTATGTCAGCTTGTTCAAGTTTGAGAAAATTACGGAATGACTATTTTTGGGTCTGAAGATATCGATTTTGGGTATTTTGGCCCTTTCTTTGTCTCGTCGCACGCACAATAGTTGTGAGGTAAAGCTTTCCACTGAAGGATGTATGAGTTATGTGCACACTCGTCTGCCTTGCGCTGATTGGAGCAAAAGTTTGTTCCGTGACACAAACAAACAAACACGTGGATAATGACATGCTTGTACTGGAAGAAGAATAAATTATAAATAACAACAGATAGATAGATAGATAGGTAGATAGATAGATAGATAGATAGATAGATAGATAGATAGATAGATAGATAGATAGATAGATAGATAGATAGATAGATAGATAGATAGATAGATAGATAGATAGATAGATAGACAGACTTGAGAGAGACAGATAGATAGATAGATAGATAGATAGATAGATAGATAGATAGATAGATAGATAGATAGATAGATAGATAGATAGATAGATAGATAGATAGATAGATAGACAGAGAGACAGATAGATAGATAGATAGATAGATAGATAGATAGATAGATAGATAGATAGATAGATAGATAGATAGATAGATAGATAGATAGATAGATAGATAGATAGATAGATAGACAGAGAGAGAGACAGAGAGAGAGACAGAGAGAGAGACAGAGAGAGAGACAGACAAACAGACAGATAGATAGATAGATAGATAGATATATAGATAGATAGATAGATAGATAGATAGATAGATAGATAGATAGATAGATAGATAGATAGATAGATAGATAGATAGATAGATAGATAGATAGATAGATAGATAGATAGATAGATAGATAGATAGATAGATAGACTGATAGACAGACAGAACGAACGAACGAACGACATCTTTATTTCATCAGGGTAAAGAAATAGGCATAATTGACTTTTTACATTTCTGCCCTGCAATACAATTTTCAGAGTTTTACAAATTAAAATTAAAATATTAATAACTTCAGACAGGATCAATTAATATCATCATCACAATCAGTAACTGAGCACACACAAACAAGTACATTTACTCATAATCATTCACGAACATAGAGAGAGGGATAGAGAGGAAGAGAGAGAGAGAGAGAGGTCAAGCAATAAAGCTACTTGATATTAAAATTTCAATTTAAAATTGAAAATTTTACAATGACAGTGAAATGCTCATGGAAACTTTATAATAACTGAAACATAATTGTCGTTAAATGTGTGTACACGATTTCATGACATGTGAATGCAGATGTCTTTTAAATGAGATGCAATTATCAGTTTTGACAGACTTGGGTAGGGAATTCCATGCTAAAGCACCTGCATAACTAAAACAACTTCGGAAGAGGTCAGTTCGAGGTTTTGCAAGGTCCAAAAGTAGGTCGCCTCGTATAAAATATGAGCAGTATTTATAACGAAAGAACATTTGCAAGTATGAAGGTGTTCTGCCGTGTAATATTTGATGCACATACAGGAGATCTTGGAAGAAGAAGAATTTTTTAAGAGGAAGAACATTCAGCTGTGAAAATAGCTGAACACTGGGAATGTTATCATTCAAGCAAACAAGTCGTAGCGCCCTTTTATGTAGGGATTCTAGGCGTTTCAAAAACGACAAGCTACAGCGACTCCAGATATTTGAGCAATAAGAAAGGTGACTTTGAATATGTGCATAATAGAATATAAGTCTAGATTGCGGACATAAAAAATGTTTGATTTTTGAGAGTTGAAACAATTTTTGTGAGATCTTGTTTGCGATGAAATAGACATGTGACTTCCAGCTTAGAGACTGGTCGATGACCACACCCAACAGGCTGTGGTCCGTAACTTGCTTAATACGTTCTCCGTCTATAGATAATAATAACATATTTGGTTGACAGTGCAGAATCTTTTGCAGATAAATAGATAGATAGATAGATAAATAGATAGATAGGTAGGTTGGTAGGTAGTTAGGTAGTTAGGTAGATAGATAGATAGATAGATAGATAGATAGATAGATAGATAGATAGATAGATAGATAGATAGATAGATAGATAGATAGATAGATAGATAGATAGAGAGATAGATAGATAGATAGATAGATAGATAGATAGATAGATATGTACGAGTAGATAGATAGATAGATAGATAGATAGATAGATAGATAGATAGATAGATAGATAGATAGATAGATAGATAGATAGATAGATAGATAGATAGATAGATAGATAGATAGATAGATAGATAGATAGATAGATAGATAGATAGATAGATAGATAGATAGATAGATAGATAGATAGATAGATAGAACGAACGAACGAACTTTATTTTCGAAGGGTTAAGAATTGGGCTACCATTATGCCCATCCACTCTCATTTATCTTGCATAAAATATTCTTTCATTCCCACATGTTACTTTAAGCATTAATTGAAAGGCATGCTACATTATAAAGTTACCATAACAGCATTCATTTACAGTATGCAATCATAATAAAAAATGAGTAGGTTTTTTTTTAAACAAACAAGATAGTAATTGGGGAAAAAGAGTAATAATAAAATAAACAAATAAAACAATAAACAAAAATAAATAATTCTGTATACCGACACTTACTCATGCGGTCAAACCGTCTACAATTAATCTGTATTGTTGAATGTGTCATCAATCATCAATACAAAAATTACATAAACACATTCTCGCTTGGTGGAAAAAGAAATAATAATACAGTAATAACACTTTCTTACGCACTTCTGTGGCAGGTAAAGTCTTTGAGCAGTTTAACAAAAAAAATATATATAAAAAATAATGTAATATCTGCTTATTCTCATATACATCATCCCATTTAAGCAAACGAAAACATTCACATTTCGAAAGTACAGTGGTAAGCGGGTACATTCTCACGACTCACATTTCTTAAGTACAGTGGTATGTGGGTACATTCTCAAATACATTACATTATATAATAATATTTTAAAGTGAATATAATAATATTACATGGATATAAAACAAATTATTCACAAAAAACGAGCGGAAGAGGAAAAGAAATGTTGACCTTTGGATGAGATATTGACAGGCAAATGCTGTTTCTATGGAGGTAGATAATCAGTGTTGAGGAAGTGTTTGAAAAGTGCTTTGTTAAAAGAATATTGTGTAGGTAGGCTTTTTATGTGGTGTGGAAGGCTGTTCCATAAGTAGGCTAGACTCTTTTTGAACAGGTCGATCATAGGTTTGGGCAGACGTAACTGATGTAATCGTTGTCCCTCTCTTCTACTGGTTTGAAACAATGATCGTAGGTACCTCGGGGCATTGTTAGATAGAATTGTGTGAGTCAGCTTGGCTTTGTTGTAGAGAAGACATTTTTTTTAGGGACAGTATTTTGGGTTCTTTTCCTGTCCTTGTGTGTGGTGTCGTGCGATTATCGGTGATCAGACGTACTGCTCTCTTTTGCAGGGAATGCAGTCTCTTCGAGGTGGAAGCAGGGCAACCATCCCATAGTGTAGAGCAGTAATCTAGATGTGTCTGTATATGTGAGGTGTAGAACAATAGTCTAGTGTCTGCGTCTAAGAAGTGTTTTAGTTTGGCTAGCTGGTACGTCTTTTGAGCTAAGTGTTTGGTTAAATTCCGTACATGAGAGTTCCACGTTAAGTGCTGGTCAATCGTAATCCCTATAACTTTATGTTCTGTTACATGTTCAATTTGTATTGATTCCGCGTGTAGCTGTAGCGATCTTTTGGTGCAGCTTAAGAGTTTCTGTCTGGTGGTAATCAAAATAGATTTCGTTTTTGCTGTGTTTACTGGCATACGATTCATATTACTCCATTTTGTTAGATTGTCTACATCGCTTTGAAGAGTCATTTGAAGTGCCACGCAGTCATTGTCACTAGTGTAGATAGTACAATCATCTGCAAAGAGGTCACAAGTTGAATATTTTAGATGTAGTGGCAGGTCGTTGATGAACATTTCGAAGAGTAGGGCCCAAGAATTGAACCCTGCGGTACTCCTGTATCTATCTTCGAGAAATCTGATGTCGAGTTGTTGTGAAGCACCAACTGTTGTCGATCTGCCAGGAATGATTTGATGATGTTTAGTGGATTAGGGTCTATTCTGATTGTTTCCAACTTTTGAACCAAGATAGTGTGGTCAATCATGTCAAATGCTTTTTTGAAGTCAACAAAAACAGTACCGCCTAATTTTCCATCATTTACGTTCGACAGCCAGTTGCCTGCCATTTTGGTGAGAGCTGTGTGACAGGAATGTTTGGGTCTGAAACCTGACTGGCTATCAATGAGCAGTTTGTTTGTTGTTAAGTGTTGAAATTTGGTGTTGTAAATGTGTTTCTCTAGTGGTTTTGAAAGAGATGATAGAAGGGATATTGGTCTGTAGCGGTTGGGATCGCTATGTGAGCCAGATTTATAGAGGGGATACACTTTGGCAGATTTAAATGCTGTGGGGAAGTAGTTGTGTGCCATACATTGGTTGTACACATAGGTTAAGGAGTCGCAAATGATGGGTGCAGCGTAACGTAGAATCTTATTGCTGATACCATCAAGCCCAGATGAATTGTTGTTTTGTAATGCCAGGATATATTTTAGAACTTCATGTACTGCTAGAAAAGGAATATGTCTAAGATCTGTTATGGTTCGTTCAGTGTTGCAGAAGGCTGTCAATTTACTGATATCGCAGTCCATTGGCTTTAGTGTCGACTTGAGATGGCTAATTTCTGTTTTGAAGTGGTTGTTAAAATGAGTTGCCGTGAGGGAGCAGCTTTTTGGTAAAGAGTTTAGTGACTTTGATTTGTGTGTTAGTGTTCTAATGGCTGACCAGACTTCTTTGCTGTTTGCTTTGTCTTGAATCATCTTTCTGAAATGTAGTTTCTTTTCCTGACGAATGAGGTATTGTACTTTGTTTCTAAGCATCCGATACCTGCTGAAATCTTTGAGCTTATGTGCTTCGTCCCGCTCTCTCATTGTTGATAATATTTCGTTGGTTATCCATGGGGTCTTTCTGATGTTTTTAACACGAACCTGCTTTATAGGAACATGTTTGTCGAATACGTTGTTGAAAGTTTGTGTCCAGTATGTTATGGCTTCTTCTGGATGCGGAAGTTGGTACACGTATGAGAGAGGGGATATTTGTAGGTCTAGTAGGAATAATTGAAGGTTAAAGTTTTTGAAATTCCTGTATTGAACTGTGATGTGTTCCGTTTTAGGTGCTTTAAACCCCTTTCTCGTCCAGGTACAGCAAATAGGATAGTGGTCACTTAATGATGTCTGTGTGACTGTGCATTCTATAATGTTTTCTGGGCAGGTCGTATAGATATGATCAATTAGTGTAGATGATGAGTCTGTTACTCTCGTGGGTTGATTCACTAACTGTATGAGGTTGTATGAGATGGTGATATCCTTCCACGTGTTGTTCGGTTTGCGAAGGTCAATATTGAAATCCCCCAGTAGAATAATTTCCTTCGAAGAAGCCCAAACGTTGTCCTTCATCCGTGAGAATGTGTCAAACCATACAGTAGAAGAGCTAGGATTTCGGTATAGGTAACCAATTAAAACGGGGGTTTGGTTGAGGAGTTTTATTTCCAGCCATAAACATTCAATGACAGTATGTTCTAGATCATCACGGCGTCTGTACTGGAGAGATGTTGAGATGTATATGACTAGCCCTGTTTCATGTTGTCTATTAGAATCCCTGCGAATGGTGGTGAATCCATTAATCCTAATTTCTTCATCTGTAATTTTGTCATTGAGACGGGTTTCAGAAAAACCAAATATGTGGAAGTTTTGTTGGAGAGAGGTGGAGACTTCAGAAAGCTTACCTAGCAGGTGGTAAATGTTTAAATGACCAATTTTAAGCCCTGATAGTTTATGCCATGAATTCGTGATATTGCCTATATTTTGATTAGAGTTTTTGCACTCGGAATAGTCAATAGGAAAGTAGTAATGAGGGGAGTAGGAATGAGTAAGAAGCAATAAAATTGGTACACAATGGTTAATACAAAATTGTAAACAAGTTATAAAATATACACTGCAATAGATTTCTCTAAAGTATGTGGACACTGTTTACAGTATCTTAATCTTTGCTAAAAGTGCGGTTTTTATCTTAAAATACAGTCTGTTCCGAACTAAAAGGAATATTTTTACTTCATCCACAGTCAATGTAGAGAATTCATCTTTTCGGGACAGTTAAAGGTCCACGCTGTGACTTAGCTTGTTAGTTTTGAGGATTTCCTAATTTTCCTCAACACGAAAAAACGAAGGTGCAGATGTAAAAGAGATGTAAAAGAGAATGGTGAGCGTAGGAATGAGAGGAATAAGCACAGAGATAATAATAATAAGAAAACAATAGTATTACTGATTCCCTACGTAATTATTTTCAGCTCTGGACGGAATTATTTTTAAGCCCCAAAAATGTACATATACATAATTTACTTTTACTAACGATGTGTGTCTAATCATGAGTTAAGTATAATATATTATATATCAAATTAAAGTACATTGGATATATATGAATATATATACTTTTCTAGCTAATTTTATATTATGTTTATGTTATGACTGATAATATGTACACAGAACAAAAGATAACTTGAAATTTTGAACAAAAATTTTTCACTTACCTAAGGCTTGTAACATAAATTATTATCACAATACAGTTTCACTGCTCTCTTTGTAAAGGTAATCCATTTATAAACACAGAAAAAGTAAGAAAGTTGTGCTTCATCACACAGTTTGTTCACTGTTCACATATTAGTAACATATCCTGCGTTTTTTTTTTGGCCATTATAGTGAAACGGCAAATACACGACGAAAAATGAAGATAAATGTGAAAAATTCCCTTCAAACTCAAACAAAGGAAGTTGAAGCTTGTTGAAATTTGCACAATTTTGTGTTTTACTTCCGTTCGAGATAAATTCCGGTCAGTATAAAATATCAGAGTGGAAAGAAACAACGAAATAAATCAGAGTCTTTTAAAAGATCTTGCGGACACAACGGTCGGCCATTGCGTCTTTTAAAAGATCTTGCGTAGGGAATCAGTTTTAATACGAAAGAGTTATTACAAAATCGGAAACAAATTTAGATAGACACTGCTCTGACGAACAGAAAGAAATGTTAAACAGAGAATGTAAAAAAAAAAAAAAATTAACATCTAAAAGTGACAGTTAAAGTTCTACGCTGATACTCAGCTATGTCTTTTATCTCAGGACAAAGAACACCAAAGTGCTTGCGAAGAGAACGGGTCAGGTCGAATGTTACACTGCAAACTTGTTTTAAAAACAGTTTTAAGTTAGTAGATTAGGCATTGCTTGGTCTTAATCTTGTTCTGTAGAGCCGTTTATAGATAGATAGATAGATAGATAGATAGATAGATAGATAGATAGATAGATAGATAGATAGATAGATAGATAGATAGATAGATAGATAGATAGATAGATAGATAGATAGATAGATAGATAGATAGATAGATAGATAGATACGAGGGGCGTTCAGAAAGTAATGCACCATATCGTTTTTCTCAGGAGCTGTTTATTCAAAAAGCATGAAATTTATACACAATATACATGGATATGTCATGTAAACATCGGTATTATTCAACATAATCCCCATCACCTTGTACGGCTTTATGCCAGCGCGAAACAAGTGCATGTATTCCTAGCCCGTACCAGATTTTGTCTTGATCATGTAGCCATTTCTTCGCTGCATTAATCACTCCTTCACCATATTCAAACCTTGTCCCACGGAGTGCATCTTTAAGTGGACCAAATAGATGAAAATCAGAGGGTGCCAAATCGGGACTATAGGGTGGATGGGGTAGTACAGTCCAACCCAATTTGGTGATTGCTTCCCGTGTTGTCAGACTTGTGTGAGGGCGCGCATTGTCGTGAAGGAGAAGCAGGTCTGCTGAATTCTTGTGCGGCCGAACTCTGCGAAAACGTTGATTGAGTTTTTTCAATGTCTTAATGTAAGCTTGCGAATTGATTGTCTCTCCTCTTGGCATAACGTCCACAAGAATTACACCTTCAATGTCCCAAAAGACAGTGATCATGACCTTTCCAGCTGAAGGAATTGTCTTGAATTTCTTTCTTCTTGGTGATTGCGGATGATGCCACTCCATTGACTGTCTTTTTGTCTCAGGTTCAAAATGATGTGCCCAGGTTTCGTCACCTGTAACGATCTTAGACAAAAAGTTCTCTCCATCAGCATTGAAACGCTCCAACAATTCAGAAGAAATTGCTTTCCTTTGCAATCGGTGGTCATTTGTGAGACTTCGAGGAACCCATCTTGCGCAAACCTTAGAAAATCCGAGAGTTTTTATAACTGCATTTGCACTACCAACGGTGACTGACAGCTGTAAGGCCAATTGTTGAGTAGTGATTCGCCTATCAGTAAGAATAATGCCCTCAGCGCATTTCAACATTTCTGCGTTGGTGGCTTTGGCAGGATGTCCACAGCGCGGCCGATCAAGCATCTCCGTATCTCCACTTCCTGATTCTTTGATTCTCTGAACCCAGCGACTGACTGTACTTCTGTCGACTGCAAAACTTCCATACACATCACAAAGACGCTTGTGAATATTCACAACAGTTTTCTCCTCTGCAACGAGAAATTCTATCACAATTCGCTGTTTATAACGCAAGTTGCTAACACTCTCCATTTCAACGGTTTAGGGCAGCCGTATTATTTGGCCGGTTGCAGTGCAATTTGGTGCACACAATTGGCACAAGCCATATTTGAAGTGTGCAAAATTTCATGCTTCTATCTTCATTATTAGCTGAGAAAAACGATGTGGTGCATTACTTTCTGAACGCCCCTCGTAGATAGATAGATAGATAGATAGATAGATAGATAGATAGATAGATAGATAGATAGATAAATAGATAGATAGATAGATAGATAGATAGATAGATAGATAGATAGATAGATAGATAGATAGATAGATAGATAGATAGATAGATAGATAGATAGATAGATAGATAGATAAGCAAGATGAGACATAGATCAAGCGTGCGAGTAAAGAAGACAGAGACTGAGAGATGGTGGGAGAGAGAGAGAGATACAAAGAGAAATACCTAAGTCTTGTACATCAGGAATCATGTGTATTAACAGAGGCGGCCCAATATTTTTTACGGTGGTGCGAAGTCTCGTTTCGGGGCCCCCTGACGCCTTCGTTACGTACAGTTTGCTCTCTCTTATGAGGTCATTATCATATTATTGTGTAGGATTACATTATAATTTCCGCATTGTTTTAATTTAAATTATGGCGCCCCCCCCCCTTTCCCCTCAAAGACGGCGCCCTGTGCAGCCGCACCTCTCTGTATACATACATGCCACACCTCAAACATGAAAAACCTGTACAAAAATTCCAAAAACCCTGTACAAAGACCCGCAAAACCTGTACAAAGATTGAAAAACGTAACAAAAGAGTTAATTCATGTAAAAATATATTCAATTAGATAGTTCTGCACCATCATAGTGACATGCACCCTTTGCCTTTTTAAGCATGTCTTCACTTGCTTTAAAACCTAAACAACAGGAGTTAGAATTTATTTTGCATTGTAGAAATGCTGTGACTGTATCATCATTTAGTCTATTTCTGCAAAAAAAAATTAATAATAAATAATAATAAATTCTTTAAGCGCCAAACACGGCGCATAAGGCAGAAACCAGTGCTCTCCAGGTTGTTCGTTGTGACGCCACTCCTCTTAGCTCTTGCACATTATTTAGGCCCAACGTTCTTCCTTCTCTTATTATTGTTCTTCTGAGTGTTTCTTTTGGTCTTCCTTTTTTCCGCTTACCCTCAGGAACCCAAGTGAGCGCCTGTAGTGGTATTCTGTTGTTTTGCATTCGTAGGACATGACCGATATATGACCATCGTCTTTTCCTTATATAGTCGGAGACATATTTCTGCCTAGAGTCTTCTCTTATTTGTCGATTAGTCTTGAATTCTTTCCAACTGATGTTCATGAGTTTTCTAAGACATTTGTTCTCGAATGTATTCAGCTTGTTCTCCAATGATTTTGTTATTTTCCAACTCTCACAGCCGTATGTTAACACTGAGATAACATTTGAATTAAACAGACGAAGCTTGGTATGTATATTCAATGATCGTAATTTCCAAATGTTAGATAATCTATTGAAGGCGCTAGCTGCCAAAGCAATTCTAGTATGGATTTCTCTTGTTGTGTCACCATCCTGAGTCACTTTACTGCCTAAATAATTGAAACTTTCAACTTTCTGTAGTTTTTCCCCGTTCAAGATGATATCAAAGGTCTCGTTAGAAAAGTTCATAGCTTTAGTTTTAGAGGCATTTATTTGGAGACCAATTTTAACCGAGAGATGACACAAATTATTTATTGCTTCTTGGGATTGTCTTGGTGTTGAACTTAAGAATGCTACATCATCTGCGAAATCCAGGTCCCCCAGGAATTTTCCATTTGTCCATTTTATACCCAATTGTTCATTGTGGGTATAGTTTCTCATAACCCAATCAATAGCTATTCCAAAAAGTAGTGGTGACATAATACAGCCTTGTTTCACCCCTGTTTCTACTGTAAACCATTCTGTATTCCCTTTATTTGTTCTAACACAACATCTTGCATTGTCATATGGTGGAAATGAACAACAGTTTGGTGTCTGTTCTATAGTGCCTAATAAAAGTATAGGTCTAAAGAGACCAGTAATAAGCGTTATGGATTAGGTTTAGGAATCTTAAATCATATATATATATATATATATATATATATATATATATATATATATATATATATATATATATATATATATATATATATATATATATATATAATTAGGGTCACCATAAACCTAACCTCAACCTTAACTCTAAATGGTACGAAAATACACATATTAAACATAGCAATAAAGGTAAAGATTACCAGAATCTCAGTAAAAAGAGTTGTCAGAATCATTCAAGTTGAATAAATTCAACTCAAACAAGAATTTTCGTGCTCTTTTTCCACAAAATGTTTATGGTTCGGCGGTACGGCAGCGTCCATGTTTGTACTTTCGCTTTTGTAAAATCACTATTATCAGTTCTACCGTATTCGCGAGCAGTAAAATATTTTGTTCGTTTCAAGCTTAGTGGCCAGATTTTTCAATGCTGAATCCGATTATGCCCAGCAATTGCCGATACGGTTGTAAACAGAATAGTTCTGCTGCTTTTAAAATATGACGTACGCCGTACGTCTTATAGGTGTATGGGAACGAAGTATCGCGCTACTTCCGTGACGTACTCGGTACGGCACAGCGACAAAAATTGTCAAGATTTATGCCGTACGGCGTACGTCATAATGGTGCTGAAAGGGTTAATAATTAGGCGAAAAAACCCGTACAGACGGTATGTACGGGCCGTACACGTCTGAAAACGCAAACACCCCGTACAGATTATGGGTAAACCATAGCGTGTGGCATGTATGTGTATATCTGTGTATCAGATTCACCGAGTTAAATTCCAAGGTGACTAAAACACCTGGTCTTGATGCGTTGACCAAACGCGTGCAGTACGGAACACGGTAAGGTTAATTGATCAGAAAAAAGTACATAAAACTTTTAAGTCAACAAACTCATTGAGCTTTGCAGTCGACATGCGGCAAAGCGATTCCGTCTGCAATGGAGAAAGAATGTTTTTTGGGCAGGCGAATGGGAAGAGGGTGTTATTTTGTAAATAATAAAGAAGAAAAAGAAACTAGATAAATAAAGGATTTAGATTTGTGGAAAAGCACACACGCTTCCCTGGTACGATTTGTGAACGAGTCAGAAACGTGTGAGAATAAGAAACATCAAAGCACTCCATTTTGTGTGTGTGTGTAAAAAGAAACAAAAAGATTTCAGGAAAGAAATAACAAAGCACTGCAGTATGGGATCAAAGAAGAAATTAGATTCTACGTGAAATGTAGGAACACGGTGAATTGATGGGTGCATAAGATTTGAGATTTTTTTTTTGATTTTTTTATAAAGTTTTGCCTCGTATTGGCGAGGCGCGTCCCGTTCAACTTAATCGGTTATATTAGGGCGCATGTCCAAACATAAAAGACCTTTAAGTCAATGAGATTTGAGATAGGGATTGGTGAATTAGTGAGTTTATACGATTTGATACAGTGATTAGTGAATTAGTGGGGTTATAAGATTTGATACAGGGATTAGTGAATTAGTGAGTTTATAAGATTTGATACAATGATTAGTGAATTAGTGGGGTTATAAGATTTGATACAGTGATTAGTGAATTAGTGGGTTTATAAGATATGATACAGTGATTAGTGAATTAGTGGGTTTATAAGATCTGATACAGTGATTAGTGAATTAGTGGGGTTATAAGATATGATACAATGATTAGTGAATTAGTGGGGTTATAAGATTTGATACAGGGATTAGTGAATTAGTGAGTTTATAAGATTTGATACAATGATTAGTGAATTAGTGGGGTTATAAGATTTGATACAGTGATTAGTGAATTAGTGGGTTTATAAGATATGATACAATGATTAGTGAATTAGTGGGTTTATAAGATCTGATACAGTGATTAGTGAATTAGTGGGGTTATATGATTTGATACAGTGATTAGTGAATTAGTGGGTTTATAAGATTTGATACAGTGATTAGTGAATTAGTGGGGTTATACGATTTGACACAGTGATTAGTGAATTAGTGGGTTTATAAAATTTGATACAGTGATTAGTGAATTAGTGGGTTTATAAGATTTGATACAGTGATTAGTGAATTAGTGGGTTTATAAGATTTGATACAGTGATTAGTGAATTAGTGGGTTTATAAGATTTGATACAGTGATTAGTGAATTAGGGGATTTATAAGATTTGATACAGTGATTAGTGAATTAGTGGGGTTATAAGATTTGATACAGTGATTAGTGAATTAGTGAGTTTATAAGATTTGATACAGTGATTAGTGAATTAGTGGGTTTATAAGATTTGATACAGTGATTAGTGAATTAGTTGGTTTATAAGATTTGATACAGTGATTAGTGAATTAGTGGGTTTATAAGATATGATACAGTGATTAGTGAATTAGTGGGTTTATACAATTAGATATAGTGATTCGTGAAGTAGTCAGTGCATAAGATTTGAAATAGGCATTGGTGAACTGGTGGGTGCATAATATTTAAAACAGGGATTAGTGAATTGGTTGGTGCATAAGGTATTAGATAGAGATTAGTGAATAGGTCTGGGCATAAGATTTGAGAAAGTCTGACTGCTAAAGAAAATGTCGAAATGATTGGTTAATGTGTCTTACATAAGATCTGAGATAGGGTCAATGCCCTGTGTGGGTCCTAGTGTTCTATGAAGAGATGAGGAAAGAAGAGAACTACTACAGGCATGTCGTAAAAGGCTACTAATATGAGGTTGTGCATGAGGCTGGCAACCTCATCATATACAAAATTTACCACAGAAACCATCACTGAAAGATCATGTGACCGCTTGGTGCAGGCTTCCTGCAAATGACCAGGTCCTGTGGTTGCTCCATGCTCCATAAGGAGTGCAAAGGTAAATTGACGATGATGATAATGATGATGGTGACGATGAATATGATGATAATGATAATGATGATGATTATGATGACGATGATTATTATAATGATGATGATTATTATTATAATGATGATTATGATAAATATAATGATGATGATGAATATGATGATGATAATAATAATGATGATGATGATGATGATGATGATGATGATGATGATGATGATGATGATGATGATGATTATAATGATGCTTATGATGATAATGATGATGATGAATATGATGATTGTGATGATGATGATGATGACGATGATGATGATGATGATGAATATGATGGTTATGATGATGATGATGATGATGAATATGATGATGATGAATATGATGTTAATGAATATGATGATGATGATGATAATGAATATGATGATGATGATAATGATGGTAATGATGATGATGATGATGATGATGATGATGAAAATGATGATGATGAATATGTTGTTGATGATGATGATGATGATGATGATGATGATGATGATGATGATGATGATGATGATGATGATGATGATGATGATGATGATGATGATCATGATGATCATGATGATCATGATGATCATGATGATGATAATGATAATGATGATGGTAATGATGATGGTGAATATGATGATGATGATGATGATGATGATGATGATGATGATGATGATGATGATGATGATGATGATGATGATGATGATGATGATGATGATGATGATGATGATGATGATGATGATGATCATGATGATGATGCTGATGATAGTATATAAGACAGAAAACGCCTGACTGCTGTAAGAAATGTAGAAATGATTGGTCAACTGGTCCGCGGTCCGTCAGTCTTCCCGACCATTTTAGAAACAATAAAAATTTTAAGAGAATTAAAGATTATCGGAAAAGATCTGGGAAGAACACACACATACTGGAAACAAATATTATACGTATCTTTCAAATAGCAAATCCATTGGGAAGCGCAAATGGTATTAGCGAGGAAAAAAAAAACGACATCTGTCTTCATCATCATGTATTTTTGCTTGAGAGAAATAGAGAGAGAAAGAGAGTGACACAATGTGAGAGGAAAGAAACAGTTTTAGAAGAATACTGGTACCTGTTGGAAATACAGAAGATGTTAGATTCGATGTGGAATTTGACAAACGTCTGAAAACCAAAGTACGAGAAACTTCCACTGCATTGGGAAGTACGTGGAAATCAAAGTTCAAAAAAAAAAAAAAAAAAGGTGATTCTTTAACCCAAATGTTAAAGTAATTTATTGTAAGGATATTATACGTGGGGAACGAAAAAAAAACAGACTAGGCAAGAAGTCATTAAAAAAATAATAAGAAAATAAAAATAAAAAAATAGAAAAATTTAAAGGTAGTACAAGATCAGCGGCGTCACCAACCTAGTTCTATGTATATGAGGTGGTCGTATCAGTTCCCTTTCTCGCCGCCTTTGCCTTCTGTTAAAGTCTGTTTGTCTTAAGCTAGGGATGTAAACTTTTTTATATGGTCTAAGGGAGATTACAGGTTGTAATACTTTTTGGTACAGGTCTGATTTAGTTGTTATCTCCCTTGACTTGCCATTTGGTCATTTAAGATTTTCTGTTCGTAGATTTTTCTAGAACAGTTTACGAGAACGTTGCAGATTGTTCTCGTGTGAGCTAAACTCACGTCACGCGATTATTCGCGCATGCGTGATGGTTTGGCGGGACCGGGAGACTGTATCTCGTGACAGTCGGCCTGGGCGTTTTGAGCTGAGAGGGTGTTCAGCCATTTTGTCTCTGTCTGTGTGATCGGGAACAGAGTCTTTAGTGTGATAGAAATGTTTAAGATTTCCCCTGAGATATTTCTGTGATATTTCTGAGAGCCTAGGATAGCGTATGTTTAAGTGATTTATTCCTATTTTGTAGCCAAGAACTTATTGTTATGATGAGACAAGCCCAAGATGGTTGGCTGATATTGAGGTGGCTTACTCCTGGTGCGGTCTGTTGGAGTTTAAGAGCACATATATATTATTAGCACTGTGATACCCACAGTCTGCTGGAAGAGGCTTATTTTGCCAGAGATGTACATGACTTATTTTGTCAGAGGAGATACAGAGATTAATATATATTTGGAAGCCCGGCACTTATGCGGCTTATTTTGCCAGAGATGTACATGACTTGTTTTGTCAGAGGAGATACAGAGAATTATTTATATTTGGAAGCCCGGTACATATGCGGCTATATTTTGCCAGAGTCTCTGTCGTATTGTATGCAGTGAATTAATATTATCTACATGATGTTGATGTGCTTGAACCTTGTCCCAATGACAGTATATATATATATTTGATGTCAACGTATACGTGTTGTATCGTAATAAATAGTTGGAATCCTACAAGCCGTTTTCAACCTTCCTGACTTCTACATGTGGTATGAGGGTGTGTGTGTACTATGAATAGTTGATCAAGGACCTATACCCATTCGCGTCTATGGACTTATCTATACCCCACACACCATGTCGGCCACCCCTGATCATCACTTCATACCACCAACAATAACCTTACTTGCAACAGTAAACAAACATCGCTGTGCAACACCTTCATTAACTCGAATCAGGTACCCACTTACAGCTGAGCTGACGTTTTGAAACTACCAAGTTTTGGTCAAGGAACGCTGTAGCTTTACCACGACAAGAGAGCGCTCTTACAATAGCCTATCGGACGCACAGTTATACTTTCATAAATGCGTTCTTGCGTTGAAAAGAAGGATTGAAATGATATAACAAGAACACCAGATGTAGAACCGAATGGAATTAACTAGATGCGGTTAAAGTTATGCGTTAATTTTAACCGCTGCCCTCCTGTCACGTCTCTCTCTAGCTTTCTTCTCCATGGTTTTCTTGATATCCCTTTATTTCTCTTACGGGGGGAGAATGGTGGGTCCTAATGGAGACTGCCTTGCAATGCTATCAACTGGTTTTCTGAATGCGTCTTATCCAAACTATGATTCATGCGTTTGCACTACATAGTTAGTTTTTTCTTTCTTCTTTATCTCCTGTCTGCTTCTTCAATTAACTTTTTTGTATTTCTCACAAAGAAAACATTAAGAAAAAAAAAAGTTCAGAGCGACCAACAGCAACGGAAAATAGTTTTAGATAATTTGCCGACGATTTTCAAAGAAATAGTTAATATTCCTACGCCATTCTAAATGTCCTCAAATGAGCTCCAGCTACCACGCAAGAAGATCAAACAGATACATTTCTGTGAAAATAAACGAGCAACAGTTGAATGGTTTTTGTATGTCTTAAAACAAGGTAAATTGCAAATCCATTTTTGGCCTCCCCGTTCTGCATTACTCTGGCTAAGCATTATCCCTGGCTGCTTTTAGAAAAGGAAAGAGACTTAAACCGTTCGATAGGACACACCAGCGGCAACTATGCACCGACACAACAATTCTAACGGCATCCATAAAAAAAAGACAATCCCATTGCGAGTAATCGTACTGATAAATTAAGTGAGAGTTTACTGGTCTGAGAAGACGCATAATTAAACCCACAATGTCGTGAAAATAAGCAAGGAAATACCAAAAATATTACAATAGAGAACACAAATTCACAAATGTGATTGTCTCGTTCTTTGAGAACGAAGAGCTTTGAGAAGAGGCGCTGAGATTGGGAAGAACAAACATTTATTAAACCTGTTGATAGTATTACAAGGTAGTTTTATTCAGAAATCCCCTGGGTACAAGTGAGGCAGAGGGAGGCCAGAAAAGGCACGGAGAAGACAGCTGGTGACAAACATAAAAAATATTAAGACGACATGGAAATAAACTGGACTGATGGCTTAGGGCAGGAAGGTCTGGCGTACATTTTTTGAATATGTATGATGATGATAAATGAGTTACACATATTCTTTCGCACTCGTCCTTCAGCTCGGTATCTCTATCACACACTGACGCAGGTAAGTACTCACCTGTGAAGACATTTATTATCGAGAAAGGCATGACGATGAGAGAAACCAACAAATCCGTAACTGCCAAGGACAAAAGGAAATAATTGGTGACATTCTGGAGCCGCTTCTCCAATGAAATCGCCAGAATGACTAAGGTATTTCCAGCAATGCCAAAGATGACTAGAGGTGTCATCATCAAAATACTCCAAACGTAAAGATCATCAGAAGGTGCTTCTAATCCGTGGTTCCACGATATATTCAAGTCGTTTTCTTCAAAGGTGGACAAATTTCCGCTGGGAATAACGTAGTCGATATCACGGTGGACGCTGTTTTGGCTGAAGATTAAATTTGTGATGTTCGCGCTGTACAAAGGATTAACACTGAAGGGAGTATTGCTAACATGAAGCGGATGATGAACATTCGCACTATTTTCAGGTGATAAACTCCATGGCGTAAAGGGGAATGCATCGTAAGAGACATCCGGAAGGCTAGGCACGGCTCTGTTGTGATCTGAATATGATGGAGGCAACTCCTCGGGGAAGAACTCAGCGTCAAAGTGCGGCTCTTGAGAATCCTCGTCGGTGTTGAAAGGAACGATGTCGTTCTCCTTATAATCAGGCATGTCAATTTCATTGTCATTTCTGTTGTCGCTGATGTCGTAGGGACTGTAATAAGGAGGTGGTTTGAAAATATTGCCGCTTGCGGTACCGTTGCTGAAGCCTCTTTCAAAAATGAGCGTACGATTGTTTGCAGTTGTTGTTGAGTTGTAACTGGAAGTTGGGCCTGCTTTTGGGTTTGGTATAAGAGGTTGTTTATTATTTGGCGTGTTGAATAATCCTGAGTAAAATTCATTATCGCCTGGCAGAGACGGGTGATTCTTCTTTGGTTGGTCGTAGAGACTGCCAGAAAGTTTGTTCTCTTCGCTTCCAGAATTATGCTTGCTCTTCAAACTTTCGAGCCTATCAGCGAGGAGATCTTGGTGGCGATACCTTCTTCTGTGGCTAGGGTTGTTGGTGGTGCTGCTGTTTGAGCGATGGACGTCAGTTATCAGCACTGCATCATTCATTTTTATCACAAACTACATATATTGTACCAGCCAACCACGCTTTCTTATAACAGTTTACATTGTGGCTATCAGTTCTCTTTTATGACCATAAATCCTCAACTAGAATTTCCTATTCCACAGCGGTAGTTATAAGACAGCTGATGGTAGGTCTAAGATCGTATATCTTCTGTTGCCATATTTCACTTCTTTCCTTTAACACTCCCACAATAACATCCTGGTTAATAATTATCTTTCCATTTCCAGTATCCGGCTTTTATTTAAATAGCACATGATTTCATTTTCATATTCAGTAAAGGAATACTTGCCAACCTTCTTAGAATTTACTGGCGTATCAATGAAACTGTGACCTGTGACCTGTGAGCAACATTAACATTGCTTCAGCTGGTTACAGCTTGTAACATGGATTTACCTGATAATCTTTTCTTGGAATCACCTCTTTTCGGAACACCCAATTACATCCAGATGTAGGTGATATCAATTTAATTTGATTTATCCAGGTGAGTGATTCCTGAAAGTAAATAAAAGTAAAGTAATTCATGTGTGTTAGCTCATGGATATTTAGAAAAAAAAAAACAAAAAAAAAAAACAACTAACTTGTTGCAGAGGAATACTCATAAAGAACTGTATAATATGTTCACAGATGCTCAAATAGGCAAGCAGATAGATAGACGCAAACATATAGACAAGACAGACAGACAGACTTACATACAGATATACACAGACAAGACAGATAGATAAGACATATAAACAGACAGACAGGCAAGACAAGACAGACACATACATAGGTAAGACAAGATAGACAGATACACAGACAAGACAAGACAGACAGATACATAGGTATGACAAGACATATACATAAACAAGACAAGACAGACAGAAGCATAGACAATACAAGACAGACATATATATATATATATATAGACAAGACAAGACAGACAGATACATAAGCAAGACAAGACAGACATTTGCATAGACAAGACAAGACAGAGAGATACATAGACAAGACAGGACAGAACGAAAGAACGAACTTTATTTTCAAAGGGTTTAGAAATGGACACGATGGGCCGTCTAACATTCTGCCCTTCCTTTCACTCGTCTTCCATACTGAATCCATTTATTCTTACATGAATCTTAAATATTTTTTATATAATAAAAAAAATTAGATAGATAGATAGATAGATAGATAGATAGATAGATAGATAGATAGCTAGCTAGATAGAACGAACGAACGAACGAACGAACTTTATTTTCGAAGGGTTGAGAATTGGGCGCGCAGGCCCGTCTAACATTCTGCCCTTTCACTCTCATTTATCTTGCATACTATATCCTTTTATTCCCACATGATGCTTTAAGCATTAATTTAAAGGCATGCAACATTATAAAGTTAACATAACAGCATTCATTTACAGTATACAATCATAATAAAAAATGAGTAGGCTAGATTTTTTTTTTTTTTTTTTTTTTTTTTTAAATAAAGATAGTGACTGAAGAAAAATAATAATAATAAAAAATAAAATAATATAAACAAAACAATAAATAAATTAGTTATGTATACCGACACTCACTTATGCGGTCAAAACGTCTAATCTGTAGTATTTTTGAATGTGTCATCAATCCTCAATACAAGAATTACAAAAACACATTCTCGCTTACATCCATACATTCTTGGCGGAAATTGAAATAATAATAATAACACTTTCTTGCGCACTTCTGTAACAGATATATAGATAGATAGATAGATAGATAGATAGATAGATAGATAGATAGATAGATAGATAGATAGATAGATAGATAGATAGATAGATAGATAGATAGATAGATAGATAGATAGATAGATAGCTAGCTAGCTAGCTAGCTAGCTAGATAGATAGATAGATAGATAGATAGATAGATAGATAGATAGATAGATCGATCGATCGATCGATCGATCGATCGATCGATAGATAGATAGATAGATAGATAGATAGATAGATAGATAGATAGATAGATAGATAGATAGATAGATAGATAGATAGATAGATAGATGGTATGACGCACGCGTGACGTCAATGTGTGCTTGGTCACATATTACTAAGACAACCTTAAAGACCACTCTGTCGGAACAACACTAAACTATATGTAATAAATAACCGGAAGTAACCAAAAATGGCGCCCCGAGCAGTCCGTTACTCTAATTGCTGTAAAACACGAAGAACGGTTTTGAACACATAAATCGCTTTTTCGCACGCGATGCGTCGCATACAAACTCATCGCGTTCAATTCCTCTCAAGGGTGATATAAAAGCTCTCAGTTCATCGCGAGGACTAGTGTCATTACGTTCTATTCCTCGCAAAGAAACTCGATTGCGAACTAAATTAATCGCAACCTAAATTCAGCGTGTCAAATTCATCGCAAGACAATTTATGCGCATATAAAATTTAGAACAAATATAATTAAAAGTCGTTTTGATCAGTGATATTAATGCTTTACAGACCACGATTTTATTTCCGCGTTTTTACTAAAACATAAGATGTTCACCTTTAGTTCCTATGTGTACGTATTTAAGTAAATCAGTGACATTTTTTAGTCTCCCGCCATCATTAAAAAGGTATTCCAACAACAGATACCGCCGTACCGGAGTGATGTTACAGATGTCAATATAATAGGTCCAGCTGTAAAAGGTGCAGTGACCATTTCCCTTCTTCGCTGCCTTTACCTTCCGTAACTCAAGAGCAAAGTCAGGTATCCATGTACAACTCGGTAGACGGGTGCGTGACGCCACCAAATTTCTAACCCTGTAATTTTGACACCAGAGGGAAGCCCTCTAAACACTTTGCAATAGATGGGTGTGAAGAAAAAAAATCGAAAAAAGGTGATTCGTCTTACGAGGACAAAAGACAAAGAAAATAGTCTACGTTACGGCCACAAGGCCTTCGTCAGGGAAAGGAAAGAAAGTGAAGGCTAGATAGGACACATAAGAACTTAAATAAATATAGAAATAGAACCTAGGTACTTCCCTGAAGGCAAGGCATCGAAATCCTACCACTATTTGCTGTCCGCGGACGGACGCGCGTGGCCGAAAAGGAAGTGACTTCCGCCACCGGATGTACACAATACATACTACGAAACTAAAAAAATAATAAAAAACGAAACTGAACAATAAACTACCCAAACGTAATAAAAGTGGGGACTGGAAATAGAAGAGGACCGAATGGGTTGGAGATAAATAAATATGAAATAAAAAATCAAGACATATTAAAAACAGTGTATTATATATTCATACATATTAAGGAGGATGGCATAAAAATAGAAGAATAGGATAAGAGTGGAAAGAGTCAAAATAGAGCAAGAGAGGAAAGGGTGACTTTGCCAATCGTACAGGAAGGTCGTAAATTTGAGAAAGTAACAAACGTGACAGGTTGATAATATGCTGGATTAAAGTGAGTAAGGTCATGAATACAACACGTTTAAGTCACGGGACATTGCGGTCGCGATTACGCGGGTTGAGTTGACGCGAAGTGGAAATAATGCGAGCAATTTAAACAAGCAGAAGATCCAAAACTATCACTACCACTATAAAAATGTATAACTTAATTTTTTTTATTTCATGTTTATAATGTTTTATGTTCGTTTTCATGTGATTCTTGTGAAAACTTTTACTTCCCCTAATTGTAAGGGACCTAATTTCCAAGGTGAAATTATATCGATTTACGCGATTCTCGAATTACGCACGCGCCACCGGAACGTTACCTACGGGTAAATCACGATTGATCTTTTTGGTTTGGTTTTAAGGACTATCTTCATTACACACGTAAAATTCCATCAGTGCTCCTATCTCCTTCCTTAGACCACATAAGGAGGATCTCAGCACAGTGCACGAACTATGTAGCACCTGAGAGAATTCCAATGTGTGTAAAATAGGAAACATACATTCTATAAATGTTTGTGGTGGGTGTCGTAGATTTTTGGATAGGAATTTAAGATCAAGTATGGTCCCGTCTGAATAGAACTAGAACAGGTGATAGCTCAGTGGGAGATAAGGTAAAGAAATAGATTTTTCACGAGTGAAATGGTGAAAGGTAAAGTCTGTCCCTGGATTTGAGATATAATCTATTAGAGATAATCTAATCCAGCCTTTCGGTTACAACTGAGATACTTAGATCAGACAGTTTCCCTATAAATATATATATAAATATAAATATAAATATATAAAAATATAAATATAAAAATATAAATATAAAAATATATATATATATATATATATATATATATATATATATATATATATATATATATATATATATATATATATATATATATATATATATATATATATATACATCTATATATACATGTATATATACATGTATATATACATGTATATATACATGTATATATATATATATATATATATATATACCAACGGGCTGATCACCCGTTTGCCAATCACTTCGATTACGGAAACAACAGCAAATGGGTTGATTTGCCGTTGCCCTAAAGACGCCACTAGGCGTGATGGGAAACAATGGCAAAGAAAACCTATCTGCTGTTGCCCTAAGACGCCACTAGGCGTAATGGCCACTGACTGCTTTGACGGTCGGTGGCTAAGGACGGAAGAAGAAGAAGAATATATTTCGAGTACTGTCATTGTGACAGCACTGTTCTTTACCATTCTTCTTCCTTTTATAGAATTTATTTGTTAGGCTTTACATTTACTTTTAATTTATATATGTGGATTAGAATTTCTCACGACAATCGCCAGATCAAAGGACATTGCGCGCTAGAATGGCCCATACGAGCAGCGACGTGTAAAATTTGCACTGATTAGCAAATTACGTTACGCCCGATCTCAAGCGAGTCCGTACGCAACAGACAGAGTCTGAGTGTCGGTTCTAGCATGAAAAATGGCTTTGATTTCACGTATTCCCCAAGGTCTGAACGTAGGTGCTAAATCTAGCAGAGAGTCTGGTTTCGGTGTATAGTGTAACATTCCCTTTGATTTCAGAGATATATATACCCCAGTATTCTAACTCAATTTATCCAGTACTCCATAGATTCAGAAGACATCTAGCTACGATTCTAGAATCACTTGTATTAAGTAGAGTTCTTAGTTTTCGGTGGAGATAGTCTTAGAAGTCTGTGTGAAGGTAAATGTTATACTAATAGTTTTGAGTGATTTAAGTGGTAAAATCGTCGATTATATTTCACTAGATTTTGTGCAGAGTGATTTACTAGATAGGTCCGTCATTAATATTTCTCTAGGTTTTACTGTGTTACATTGGCTAGCAGAATAATAATAATTTCTAGCTAAACTATTCCAGCTATAAAATAAATTTAATTAATAGCTAGTAACCAGTCAGAGAACATTTTAACCAACTAGTAAATGTACTGTTCATCATGAGTATGTATATATATATATATATATATATATATATATATATATATATATATATATATATATATATATATATATATATATATATATATATATATATATATATATGTATATATATATATATATATATATATATATATATATATATATTCAACCACTCACATCTATGCACACACAGATACGTGACGACAATTACACGCACAGACGTGAAAACTATATCTATGGAATAGGGATCTTTTGGGACGAGCTAACCAATTCACGTAAATAAAGTTTATGTAAATTTTATTTATCATAAAGAAACTTCACAACAGCAATATTTTGAATATCAAATCAAATTCAAATAAACATAAGTTAATGAATTAATTAAAGAGTTAGACTCATAGGTGTAATCCTCCCTCCCCCTGTTGAGACAAGATCCAGTTAGAAGAAAAAAGCTATTAACCCCCAAAGAGTCAAAGATATATACGCTGTGGTATAGGATTTCCCACTACAGTAAAGAACAGAGTTACACGTTAATCTCTTCTGAAAAGGGACAGCATTAGCAAAACTTGCATAGAAAAAATACACAAAGTGAGTACATGGGTTCTACAAGATATATGTGAGAATTATTCATTCATTCTTCCTCTCTTCTCAGACAACCGTAGCCACGAGCATTCTTTCTTACCTAATACTTGTGTGGTATCTTCTGTGACAATCTTTAAGACACACACCCACAGCAAATCCAGTGTTATTTTTGGCAAAGGGAACCCCAGCTCCCCAAAAGACAGATTTAAGTCCACTTCTCCGGGGAGCGTTCCCTTTGGTATTATTATTTAGGATTACTGTTTATGTCACATTTAATTTGTCCAGGTAAGAAATTTAACAGCGCTCACAGTGTCAATAGCTTGAGATTTCCAGTACATAGAAATGACCGGTTGGTAACTTCTCTCAGTATAAAATTCCTTGTCACACCACAAATGGTCAAACGTCGGAAACTGTTACTGTTGGTTATGTTGCCACAACTGGCGGAATGTAAATGAAAAATTGGAACCAGAATCTGGGTCTATATGCCCAGTTACAAAGTCACTCTTAATGTTCTTTGGGTTGGTATTCTGTCTCTTTCTGGGTGTAAGCACAACCTCAGACCGGTTTACCTTTGAAAAAAC
The DNA here is from genome assembly GCA_024509875.1 of Oreohelix idahoensis. Taxonomy (NCBI): domain Eukaryota; kingdom Metazoa; phylum Mollusca; class Gastropoda; order Stylommatophora; family Oreohelicidae; genus Oreohelix; species Oreohelix idahoensis. The sequence continues at coordinate 83,301 of JAMPIV010006329.1, forward strand.
CCAGTTACTAATTAAATTGTTCTTTTGTATGGTTACTCTCAGGTTTACAAGGAAGCCGCTGGTAAGGTTTAGGGTTTGACCCAATACTGTGTAAAGGAGAAAAATACAAATACTTAACCATAATATATAGTATTCTCAATCCTATCCTTAACCCGCGTAATATGTAATATTTATCCACTTCGGTTATTTAACTTAAATTGAAACTACAAGCTTAGAGCTTGCCTCATCGTTTAAAAACTCCCGTGAAATAAATTCTAGTCATTTAAAAAAAATCAATCATCACGAATTAGAAATAAATGTATATTTCGTCAATACTCATGATGAACAGTACATTTACTAGTTGGTTAAAATGTTCTCTGACTGGTTACTAGCTATTAATTAAATTTATTTTATAGCTGGAATAGTTTAGCTAGAAATTATTATTATTCTGCTAGCCAATGTAACACAGTAAAACCTAGAGAAATATTAATGACGGACCTATCTAGTAAATCACTCTGCACAAAATCTAGTGAAATATAATCGACGATTTTACCACTTAAATCACTCAAAACTATTAGTATAACATTTACCTTCACACAGACTTCTAAGACTATCTCCACCGAAAACTAAGAACTCTACTTAATACAAGTGATTCTAGAATCGTAGCTAGATGTCTTCTGAATCTATGGAGTACTGGATAAATTGAGTTAGAATACTGGGGTATATATATCTCTGAAATCAAAGGGAATGTTACACTATACACCGAAACCAGACTCTCTGCTAGATTTAGCACCTACGTTCAGACCTTGCGGAATACGTGAAATCAAAGCCATTTTTCATGCTAGAACCGACACTCAGACTCTGTCTGTTGCGTACGGACTCGCTTGAGATCGGGCGTAACGTAATTTGCTAATCAGTGCAAATTTTACACGTCGCTGCTCGTATGGGCCATTCTAGCGCGCAATGTCCTTTGATCTGGCGATTGTCGTGAGAAATTCTAATCCACATATATAAATTAAAAGTAAATGTAAAGCCTAACAAATAAATTCTATAAAAGGAAGAATGGTAAAGAACAGTGCTGTCACAATGACAGTACTCGAAATCCCCTTTGTTTTATGCTTCGTCTGCAAATTGTAACGTTTCCACGTTAAATATAAGCCACTGCATAAATACAAGCGTTTCCACAACACATTAAAACGGGTATTGCATTTCTAAGAAAAACATTGAGAGGCACACTGCGTAATGACCTAAATTAATCCTAACATTAATTATACTACGTTACCAAAACGAACGAACAGATGGACTCAGATAGAAAGAAGGGAGGGCTGAAGGCAGCAACACAAGCAACACTAAACACGCGTCTCGCTATATTAATGCCACCCCTAATTCGCGTGTAAGGCCACATGCACTAACTTTATTTCAGACGGACAGTGATAAAAACACTACCCTTCCCAGAGTTAGGTTTTAAAACCTGAAAAACGCTTATTGGGGAAACCTGACATTCTACTGTTTTATGTCCGAAATCCTGACATTAGTCTGACAGTACAGCAGGACAGGTGGCGGTTCTAACATAAAAAATAAAAAAACAACTACACGACTATCCTAGAAAATACATATTTTGAACGCAGCCACTTAGCTCCATTAAACTTATATATTTGGATTCCTTAAGACTTGCTAACAAAGAATATGTTAAGTGTTACGCAAATAGTCCAGGAATTAATAAATTATAGGCAAAAGAAAATAGTGAGGGTGTCAGACAGCCCCAAAACATCAGAATCGCTCAGTGAAAGAATTTTAAACCACCATTGTACGGAAATAGGCCACAAGTTACATTTGAATTGATTGGATGGAATGATATGTAAGGCTAAACACGATTAGTCGGACTATAAATGCTATCTTTTGTTGTCAAGGGAGACGGAAGTAAGAGTACTTTTTTTCAAACGATTGGGTAGAGATGGCCTGATTGGTTAGGTCGGTTAATATAGTTAATTGATAGCGTTAGTTCGAGACCACTAGTTCAAATAAGCTTGATAAAGCAACAGTGCGTTGAAGCCAGCTCATATTTTTGCTAAATAAAAGCCTGGAACATAAGCAGATGGGAATTTGTGCCAGTATTTGTGCCAGAATTCATTGCTAGTCAACGTATCTGTGTTTATTTCCATGAATTGTGGGACTGTGGTCCTAGTATTGAAGCCGCACCTGGTCTGAGCGTTTGCTGAATCCAGAGGCTGACAGCATACTCTTGGGTCCCTATAGTAACCAGTGAGGTGTCTTCAGAAACAGTGAATAGTCGAGCAGAGGAGTCCTTGCCTGCCGCCATCACGAAAGTTAAGCCCACTGTTGCCAAAAGAGCTCAACACTATGTACCCCTCGTAAATGACACTAACTTAATTAAAGAGGGGCAATTAATTGTTTTAATGTTCGGAACTGAGACCATCTCCAATACTAGTTCCAACATACACAAGCACATGCAGTCATGATGTCTAATAAGAATCTATCTTGAAGAACAAAACCAGTATTACCTCCTATTACCACATCACAACTCACACACATAGAATACTAATATTGTATGTCAATGCAAAGACCACATTTATATCTGTGTACATAATATTTGAAATTACATGTTATTATATTGCCTGGTTCACTGTGTAGTTGAATCAGGATCACTATTGTAGAGAAAATCAATACATATGTTGTTAAGTCATATTCGAAGTTACAGTTAGAAGTTAAGGATTTTTGTGTACGGTCCTGAAGTTTGTTAGTAAGTAGGTTACGGTCATGAGATACATGACGTGTGTATACATGTGTGTGGGTGGAGAAAGGAGTAACTCTGTTTAGAGTGTATTTTTATTAAAGTATGCAAGCTTGGAATGTGACATTTAAAAGCTCACTGTTAGAAGCACGTAGAGTATGGTTGAAGAATACTCAGAGGCGTTCATGTGTGAATTGAGGTTTACAGGACATGAGAAAAGCGTGCGAAGTGAATGAAGTTGGCATACGTGTCAGAGAAGAATACTGAGTTGTTAAAGGGGAGTCTGTGGCCATCCGTCGAGGGAGACGGTCAGTGTTTTCTAGAGTATGTGAATAGTGTATGTGATTTTGATTATAATATATTGAATGTGACGCGATGATGTACCGCGTAAGGTGTATTTACAAGGCCTTTATATTAATATTATTTATAAGCGCGTTGTGGGTTTCCCGCGCTGTAAAGTTCAAGAGGAACTTAGATGCCTGGTGATTAGACCAGAGGTATATGTTATTATGTGCGAGGAGTGGATGCCGCACTTTGGATTAAAAAAGACACGTCGTTTTCCCGTGTCAGAAGGAGGTCTATGTTAGGACTATTATATGCTATTATTTGAATGCGCGTTGTGTGCTTTCCCGCGCCAATAGGAGGTCTACGTAAGCGCGTTGTGGTTTTCCCGCGCTGTTAAGTTCTGGAGGAACTTGGATAGAGATATATGTGCGAGGAGTGAATTCCGCACTTACATTGAAAGTAGGACCACGGAGATATATGTGCGAGGTGTGAATGCCGCACTTACATTGTATACAGACCATATAGGGATGTATGTGCGAGGAGTGAATTCCGCACTTACATTGAATATAGATCAGAGATATAGATTTATGTGCGAGGGGGGAATGCCGCACTTACATTGAATGCACTTGTTACCAGTACGTAAGGATGACTGTATTACATATTCTAGTCATGCAAGTTTTTGTACTATTGTTGCTGATGCCCAGGACTATGCTGTCGATATTATATGTATGGAACTGTGACCCAGACTTCTTTCAAGTTATTTCATTCGCGTATGTACTGTCTTGAGTGTCAGTCCAAGTTATATTCCATTATAACATTACAGAGGTAACATTTTGCGGACTGATACTGTCTACAAAGAAGAAACCACTTCTTATCAGTGGTTTCTTCTTTGTAGACAGTATCAGTCCGCAAAATGTTACCTTTCAGCGTTAACAGTGGTGGCCAGTATGGGGAACGAACCCACGACATTCGCGTTATCTGCGCGAGTTGAACATCAGTGAGACAAGCTTGCTGTAGTGCCTACCATAGCAACACAGAGATCCTTCAGCTGTAGATCTGCATTATCTCGGTGGAACCATAGACTGTAATCAAGACATACTTAAGATAAGTCACAGTTTATGCTATTGTTGCACTTCTTTGTTCAGATACCATTCTACTGACATTCCTGATGGTCATTCATTTGTATTCGTTGTTGCGTTAGCGTTTTATATTTGTGTTACTTGTTTATATATTATTAATACTTTGTTCTTCATTAGAAGGAATTGGTATTAATCTATTCTGTAGGTTTTTGTTTTTTGTAAAATTAATTCCAGAGTCTTGGAGAGACTCGGTAGCTAATGCCCGTGGAATTCTTTCACATTTATTGGTGTTAGCTGTTATAGTTTGGTTTGTGTAATCATTGTTACATAATTTAGTCTCTTTTGTCATGTTTACTTGTAGTTTTCTTGCGTTAATTTTCTACTATCTTGTAAATAAGTTCATTTCACAGTCCTATTGTTTTTGTTGTTTGTTTTGCAGGTGTGGTAGTTTCCATCTATAACTACTTCATTATTTTCTTATACTTTCTTTATCTACCTATATACTTTCTTGTATTATCCCCCCACCTGTCGGTTGTTGTTCGTTTGTTTATGGTTTTAGTGTCACCGGTGTATTTCATTATTATCATCATTCACTGTGTTTTGCTCCTGGTTATTAGTTACAAATAGTTTGTATGATTGCTGTGTTAGAATCTAAACATTGTAGATATGATGGTCAAAGTATATTGAGGATTAGTGTGTTCAGCTACACATGTCTTAGTCTAGACATAGGTGGATCTGATTATTATAAGTGACTGATTTTAGGGTTACTTGTGTATTATCTTTAGGATTATTGGTGATTTGTTACTGTGTTATTGTAGTACCTAGGTAGAGGTATATTAATACTGATAATTTAGTATTGTAGTGAATATACTTTCTTATTTGGGAATCTAGTCTGTAAATCTATAATCATGGCAGACTGTTCAAGAACAATTAGAAACAGAAAGAAAAGAATAGCCTTAAGAGACTTTATTTTGGCTATCAGAGATTGTGAGTCTTACGAATTGTTTAACACTATGGTAAAGGTGGATGATAAATACAAGCCACATAGAGCAAAGGTATATCTCATAGAGATTAAGGAAATAAGAGAAGTTACAACTGGAATTGCTTTGCCAGTATTGGATGATAGCAAGAGACCAAAACTGAATTTAAAGAGGAAAGCTAATATAGCAGATGATATGGTGAAAACTGAAACTAGGAATGTTTCTGTTCAAGGTGAGAAGAAAGAAGTCACTGTACAAACAGATAATTGTTGTGAAGACTGTTCAGTCTCAGTTGGGAAAATGTCCAAACTGAATGTGGATGAACCACAAAAGACTATCATTAATAATGAGTCAGTTAGGAGTAAAACTAACTTATGTTCTATGGAAAGAAGATCAATAAGTGTTAGTAAGAATGCAGTGTCTACAAAAGCTTATGAGACAATGTCAAGGCCAGTGCATGATGAAACATACCATGCACCTCAAGAAGTGTTGTTACCAAAAATGGGTTTTTGGTGTGACAAGGATCAGTTAAGGATAGACAAATTGATCCAAGAAGAGGGAACCTTCGAGGAAAAGTGTACAATATTAGAAGGAAGATTCAAGACTGTTGAGCAGTTATTAGAAAAGGAATACAAAGATGGTATTCAAAGATTAAATGATGAATTCAAGGTGGATAGGAACAGGATATTAACTGAGTGTAAGGGTAATACTCGAGTTAAAGAGGAACATTGCAGGGTCCTGTCATCTCGGTGGAAGGAGAAAGGTAATGCTTTAAAAGAGAGTTACTTTGTTAAATTTGATACACTAGAAGAGCAATTTAAGGCAGCTAAACAAAGATTACAGCAACAAGCTGAAGCATTGAAAGATCAAGCTAAGTCTACGGAGGAAAGACATGAGGCTGCGCTTGGTACAGATCAATCAGATTGGAAGAAGGAACCTTTAGATGCTCAAATGCAGTATAGGAGAGTGAAGATGAAGGATGCTACTTCTGTTGCCAAGAAAGTAGTACTTGAAGAGACTGAAGCTTCAAGGAAGGAAGTGTGGAAGACTGTGATGGATGGTTTGAAAGGAAATTGTGCTGAAGTTATAGATCAGTTAGAGTTAATATTATCTTTCAATTTCAAAAACAGATACATGGATAAAGGTAAAGAACCATTAAAGATGTTAATGTTCAACGCCATCAAAAAGTTACCACCAGATAAGTGGGACATAAGTGATCTGTTTGCTCTACTAAAGATACTGTGCTATTTGGAAATACGTTTGTGATCAGGGTAATGATGATGATGGATTCTAGATTGGAAATAGTGTTGATGTTAGTTGGAAGAGATTGGTACTTGTTATGACTCAGCATGAGAAGTTTATTGTTACTGTGCATAAAACAAGGCTGAAAGCTATAACTTTCAAGAATGGAAATTTAACAGAGTGTATATAAACAGCAAATAGTGAACAGGTGTACAGTACAAGCCAGTAAAACTAGGTGTTTTAGATTGACTTATTTCATTAACTAAAGTAGTAAAGTTTGATTGAGAGGTACAGTGTGTAGTATGTAAGGTCGCTGATCACGAAGACATGTAAAATGGGTATATCATCCCTTAATTGATTATTTTGTCACCCCACTGGGAATGTTTAGTGGAATGGGGTGGACATAGAAGGGTATATGATATGGCATAATATGATACAAATTTTGCAAGGCAAATGATTTTATTCTTGCCTAATTTTTTTTATCCTTAGAAAAGTATGCTATGCCATGAGATACCAGTGTTGTTGGTGGAATTGTCTATCATTACAGCAGCTGATGGGTGGTCATCAGCAGGCTTGCTCACCGATACTTCTTCTTAGTGAGACATCAGTCCGTTGGTCTGGTTTTGGAGCAATTGAAACATGAGTCACAGATGAAATTAAGCATTCAGAATAGATTATTTATATTTATGAAACATTTGTGTTAGCTTGATAAGTTGTAAGTGTTAACTTATAATGTAATTATATTATGTAACGAACAATGTTGATGTACATTTTGGTTCACCTGTGTATTTTTGGTATGGTGAATCCACTTATTATTTGGTTAATATATTAATTGATGCACACATTGTTAGAGTTGCATCCAACACAGTTTAATGTTGTATAGGATGAAATTGTGTTTGGTTTGCCAGTAGAGTATGATTGCTAAGGCAAAGCCTACGTCACCTTTCCTGTGCCAAAGTTAATGTGGTAACCTTTTGGTTCACCAATATATTTCCATCCCTTTTTGTTGTTTGGTATGACTTAACATATTTCATCGACCTCACACTTTGGTTTGATGTAATGTTTAAAAAAAAAAAATGATATCATTTTTTTTTTCCTCGGGGGTCGGTGTGAACTGTTAAGTCATATTCGAAGTTACAGTTAGGTGTTAAGGATTTTTGTGTACGGTCCTGAAGTTTGTTAGTATGTAGGTTACGGTCATGAGATACATGACGTGTGTATACATGTGTGTGGGTGGAGAAAGGAGTAACTCTGTTTAGAGTGTATTTTTATTAAAGTATGCAAGCTTGGAATGTGACATTTAAAAGCTCACTGTTAGAAGCACGTAGAGTATGGTTGAAGAATACTCAGAGGCGTTCATGTGTGAATTGAGGTTTACAGGACATGAGAAAAGCGTGCGAAGTGAATGAAGTTGGCATACGTGTCAGAGAAGAATACTGAGTTGTTCAAGGGGAGTCTGTGGCCATCCGTCGAGGGAGACGGTCAGTGTTTTCTAGAGTATGTGAATAGTGTATGTGATTTTGATTATAATATATTGAATGTGACGCGATGATGTACCGCGTAAGGTGTATTTACAAGGCCTTTATATAATATTATTTATAAGCGCGTTGTGGGTTTCCCGCGCTGTAAAGTTCAAGAGGAACTTAGATGCCTGGTGATTAGACCAGAGGTATATATTATTATGTGCGAGGAGTGGATGCCGCACTTTGGATTAAAAAAGACACGTCGTTTTCCCGTGTCAGAAGGAGGTCTATGTTAGGACTATTATATGCTATTATTTGAATGCGCGTTGTGTGCTTTCCCGCGCCAATAGGAGGTCTACGTAAGCGCGTTGTGGTTTTCCCGCGCTGTTAAGTTCTGGAGGAACTTGGATAGAGATATATGTGCGAGGAGTGAATTCCGCACTTACATTGAAAGTAGGACCACGGAGATATATGTGCGAGGTGTGAATGCCGCATTTACATTGTATACAGACCATATAGGGATATATGTGCGAGGAGTGAATTCCGCACTTACATTGAATATAGATCAGAGATAGAGATTTATGTGCGAGGGGGGAATGCCGCACTTACATCGAATGCAGTTGTTACCAGTACGTAAGGATGACTGTATTACATATTCTAGTCATGCAAGTTTTTGTACTATTGTTGCTGATGCCCAGGACTATGCTGTCGATATTATATGTATGGAACTGTGACCCAGACTTCTTTCAAGTTATTTCATTCGCGTATGTACTGTCTTGAGTGTCAGTCCAAGTTATATTCCATTATAACATTACAGAGGTAACATTTTGCGGACTGATACTGTCTACAAAGAAGAAACCACTTCTTATCATATGTACATATCTGAAATTTATCATTGAATCTTTTAAGATAGTCTTCTAGAGTGTTGACTGTTTGTGAGTGTCACAGTATTGTCAAGTGTGGTGGAATAATTAAATTGTTTATCTGTTGTTGTTGTTGTGGTGACTTACACTTCATCATTTGCATAACCCTAGACATATAACGTTGCCAACACAATATTCCAGAATAATTCTGACTGAGATATAAATATGTGGCAGTAAGTAAGGTTATCTGTAAAACACTACACATATTAGATACAGATACCTTCACAGCTGATCTCAGTCAGTACACTAAGTCCCTATAAATATTTATATCATCCCACTTTACCACAGCGATTCGCCGTGTTTAATTACCTTTCTAGCGAACGGATTTACAAGGGAGGAAATAGAAATTTGTCTCACCTTGGTTCCAGATTATCTGCTCTTGATCGCTATCTGAATCTTATCCAACGATTTTCAATCGCTGGCGTTAAAAATTACAGATACCCCGCTCAGCGTTAGCTAATAGGTCTGCTCGTGAGCATTTATCAAAGGAAATAGCGAACAGCAATAAAAAATGCGTGCTAAATTAGAAAAAGAACAGATCTCTGAGTGTAGGAGGGTTTTACTCGGATGTTAACAAACGTGCGTAGGTGAAAGAAAGGTAAAAGAAAAGTGAAGATAATGAAATAGATAGATGAAAGCTATTATCATAATATGTCACAGTGGGTAGGTTTTAAATTTTGGGGGTCGGAGTGGCTAAGAGGTATGGCGTCTGCCTCGAATTCTAGAGGTACCGTGTTTGATTCCCAGTTGATGGAATACAATTTATGGAAATTCTGTTTGTCAGAACCAGTGGTCCTAATGTTGTCGTACTCCGTCCTGGTCTCCTGTGTTGTGAGATCGCATGCCTATCCTTCTAGGATAAGGGCCAACAAATAGGAGGCCCCGTGTGCAAGTTGCGCACGTTAAAAATCCCACGGCAGTTGGAAATCATAAAGAGTAGGCCACACGACCGCTGCCCTGGCAAAATTTAAAAATTAGATTGATCTGTACAAAGTTGATCGGCTTTATTTGTATGTTTTTTAAAGTAAGCGGTATGCTTCATTTTTTTTCTGTTTTCTTATAGCAAGGTGATTCATGCTGGTCATTTCAGATGTCCGAAACCTGAGAGAATTGGTGAACCTAATTTTGGCTAAATAAGTTCTAATTAGGGATGAGAAGAAGAATCACGATAGAAAGAGCACACATTATATAATGTTTTATACAGCTCCGCACGCATGACACATTGAAATGATATCACGGCATCTATGATCTGTTGAAATTTGTTGCGGGCTGTGGGAGCATACAGGAAAATGTTTTTAACTTTTCATCAGCTCATGAAAAAATATGCATGGCTTTGCTAGCGAATCATAGACGCTGCGAGATCACGAAAAACTGTCAGACACTGTAGGCTATATTTCCATGTACGTCACAAGCTCATGAAAAAAGCTGCATAATGAAATGAAGTGAAATGACTGGATCTTCAGAACTAGTCTGCTTCCAGCTAGCTTTTAAACGTGAGAATTCGCCACTATTTTATGTCTTTAGCCATTCTCCACCAATTGATTGGACTCGAAGATGTCCTCGTGTTAAAGAAAGAACATTCAGTCAATCTTTGACTCAAGTGCAAATTTTGATTGAAAAGATTGAAGATTTGAAGTCTTTTGATTCTGCCTGTATCTGCCGTTTGATGCAAACGTTCGTCCAGGAAGATGAAGCTGATAAATTTGTATCTAAGGTCAACGATGTCCAAAGAAAGATTCCACAAATCTTGTGATTTTGTCGGTCGAGCAAAAAATTGCCTTTTGAGTGGATTTCATCTCAGTTATACAAACTTTGCAGTCATGAACTCAAGAAAATACGAAAAATTAGTAGGACTTATTTTTGTATCTTTGTAAGGGAGCCGCGCTGGTATAATGGTTATCACATTGCGCTGGCGATCAGGTATTCAAGGTTCAAGCCCGGGCGTGGGCATTTGAAGCAGTGTCATCGACCGGGATTTTGACTGACTAACCTGAACGGCTCCTGAGATAAACCCTCTGTGGATGGAAAGGAGCGAAGCTCCTGACCGGGTTGGAAGGAAAGTCCACAGGCTCCCCAGTCTCGCAGTGACATGTCATTGGGCCGAAGGGCTGAAAGCCCAAGTGCCGCTGGTTAAGGGGAAAAAAATATCTTTGTAAATAATCCGTTGTTGTTATATTTTAAAATGAACTTGTTATTATAATCAGAAAAGACCTGCTACCACGACAAACACGGGCAACCAAGAGTCAAGGTTCCTGAAATCAAGGACGACACAGAGTTTTCTGGGAAGAAAATCTCTGAAGGACCAAGGACTGGAATCAGGCCAAAAAGAAGACAGTTTGATTGGATACAGTGGCCCTCACTCTGGCTAATGTCTACGCCCCAGGTTAGAAGAGTAACGACTAAGTAAGTAAGTTATTATAGTCATAATGTTGGAGGTGCAGTCGGAGTTGTCGAGTTGGAATTTTTTTTTTTTTTTGGTAATCGGAGTCTGAGTTGTAATCGGAGTCTGAGTTGTAATCGGAGTCTGAGTTGTAATCGGAGTCTGTTACAAACTTCCAGACTCCGTCCCCCTTCATAATAAAAAATTCCCGAAAGCAGGTAAAAAAAATTCGACTGTTTCTCGAGAAATAAATCAAACTGAATCTTCAGAAATATACCTTTTTAAAGATTGACATTTTTCCCTGAAAATTGTATGTCATTTGTGTAGGGATTTCATCATAAGCCCGGGTGTCAAATAATGTTGTTACGCCACTGAAACACGTAACTCAGTGCTTCGTCTATTTACATTGAACTTCATGAGGTGTAACTGTATTTGTACCTCTGAATAACTATGTAATAAAAAGACAGAAGATCCTTTATCAAATGAATGTACACAATCGTTGCTTTTTTTTTTCTTAATGCCATCTTGTTTTACATGATTTCAATTAATACGAATTAGGACCCAAAGACGCAGCAATAGAGAATGCAGTCAGCGACCCATAGCTAGACTGCTTGCGTCAGGGTCAGCGAACCAGAGCTGACCAAGACCCTACTCCACCTCCAAGTGGTGGTCCTGGAAACAGGCTGCATCACTGCAGTCTGGCTGAGAGAGTAGAGATCGAAGTGGGAAGGCAAACCCGGTCCCAAAAAATGCCGTGCTGAAGTCGGATGTGTCGGCCGAAAGGCGCAGATATCGCAGCTTCGCTGTAAACAGACACAACGCAACCACCGTCCTTTTCAGGGCGAACGAGGAAGAAGAAGAATTAATACGAATTCAAAATATTTCGAGCTGATTAGTTTTGTTTGGTTTTGTTTGGTTTTGTTTGGTTTTGTTTGGTTTTGTTTGGTTTTGTTTGGTTTTGTTTTGTTTTGTTTGGTTTTATGGACGATCTTCATTGCACATGGAAAACTCCATCAGTGCTCCAATCTCCTCCCTTAGATCACACAAGAAGGATCTCAGCACAGTGCACGAACACCGTAGCATCAGCGAGAAATCCAATGTGTGAATACAGGAATCACACATTCTATAAATATTTGTTATGGTGGGTAATTTTCCTAATTTTTAAATTTTGTCAGGACAGCGGCCGTATGGCCTACTCTTTACGCTTTCTAACTTCCGATGGATTTTTAACGTGCGCAACTTACACAAAGTACCTCTTTTTTTTCTCCCAGTCTCCGAGAAGGTTAAGCATGCGATCTCACTACCCAGGATATCGGGGGTGTGGGAGTATGACATCATTAGGACAGATTGGTTCTGAAAAAAAAAAATTTCATCATTTATTTTCCCTGTACTGTTAGCAAACCCCCAGCGCATGAAAATTGTAGGAACTAGTCTGCATCAAATGCATAGAGAAACATAAAATAAAGCAGTGCGGCCATCCCATGAGAATGAACTATCTAAAACAGTAGATCTGGTTTTAGGTAACAGGACAGAACAGGAAGCAGGTGGATAGACAGTATTAATATAATCCCACAACAACTTAAGATCACAGCAGTCAACTCGACACATTTAGTTCAAGACCAAAAACTTTTGCCTTCCAACGCCACTTCATGGAAAGAGCAAGGCCGAGCACATAATAGTAAATAAATAAATATTACACACATAAAGGTGTGTTTCAGGCGCTCGTGAGAAATAAAGCACGAGTAAAACACTAGACTATAGACAAGCAACAGAAGTAAGTGGCTTACCGGAGAATCGAACCCAGGACTTTCCGAACGGTCGAAAAATTAATATCAGTAATGCAAAGTAAGTAAAATAAATTTGAAGCGAGTTAATTACAAAGTATCACGCAAACAAGCTCAAAATAATCGTCAACACTGTTTGAGACATTTTAGAAAAATTTATTTAAACCTAATTATGTAATTATTCTTTGATTTTTTTTTAATTTCTTGGCCCGGGGGAAGGGGTGAGTGATACGTTAATGACAACTGGTGGATCAAACAAGAAAATAATTTAAAAAAATAATAATAATATTTCTTCTTGAAATCAAAAGTGCTAGAACTCAACATAACAGACAAAAAAATGTGTGATAGTTTCGAATGTAGCCTGCGTCTTTTTTTAAACACTTTTAAAAATTAACCTGACATGCCCGTTGTTTGGATGTTTCAAATCTTTAACGCTCAAAATCACTACGTTCTACTCGTCGTGGACAGCTGAAACTTTACATGCAGCTCTATTTCTTGGTACATTTTAATTTCTCTACCGTTGATTGGCATTAGCCGACCCAATTTTATATAATAATGAAAACAATATAAAATAAACTGGAAGTAACTCTAATTAGCGGAGGAGTTCTATCGTTAGGAAAATAATGAATTGTGAAAACATTGTGTTTTGTATTTAAAGAGGCAAGCTAAGAATAATAAATAGTAATGTGCTTTTAAATAAATGTATTTTATTTTAAATAGCTTAATTAGTGAGTTGTTGTTTTATATATAGCTTATGTATTGACTAAACTTCGAGTGAGATTCACATTATGTGTTTAAACTTATCAAAATATGTTAAGTGCCTATAAGTACAATAGTAAAAATAGTTCCTAAAGCGTTGTTTTTTTTTTTTTTTTTTTTTTGCATTTGCTTGTCATTTTTATGTACACTGAACTAATTACATCGTAGAATTCTTACAGAAAAAAAGTGCGCCCTACCTTGTGCAAATTAAATTACTTGACGTGTAGAATCAGAATAAGTCAACGTGAAATCCCAGCTCACAGAACAGAGATCAGGCGTGTGAGCTCCAGGCAAAAGAACCTTTTCTCAGAAGTGAGCGCTGACCAGCGAACACATCAGTTTGGTGTGAGCGTATAGCGGAGTAGACGGGTACAGGTGTATCTCGCGCTAGCTAGAACAATGGCGTCGAATTAAACGCGGTGGTTCTATCTACTGGTAAATTTGTGGTGATCTGGTGTTTGTAGAGCGGTAGAGACCGGTGTGATAATTACAAGATTTTTGTTACACTGGTGTGTGGGTAGTGACGCGGTTGTAATTTTTAGATTTTTGTTCCACTGGTGATTGTACGAGTGGTAGCGACGCGGTGGTAATTGTAAGATCTTTGTTCCACTTGTGTTTATAGAGTGGTAGAGACGCGGAGGTAATTGTTAGATGTTTGTTCCCCTGGTGTTTGAGCCGCGGTGGCGCAGTGGTTAGTGCATTGACTTTCAAACTCGGTGGTTTATGGTTCGATTCCTAGTTGAGGTAGAATTTTTAAGACCACATGAATCGGGTACCAAAAAAAAAAAACTATGGGGAGGTTAATTAAGGCGGCCGGCGTGATGCTGACTATATAACCCCCAGTGTACCAATAGTAAAATAATGACGGCTTATGGAATTCCACGCTGCATAGTGTCAATCATAAAAAGCCTCTATGCCAACTTTACGTGTAGCGTAGGGCAGAGCAACCTAACCTTTGAGGAGAAGACAGGAGTACGACAGGGATACCCCTTATCAACCACTCTATTTTTAACAGTCATAGACTGGGTGATGCGACAGACAACAGAGGGCAGTCCAAGAGGAATAAGATGGACTACATTTTCTACATTGGAAGATCTGGAAAATGCAGATGACATTGCACTACTAGCAAATTCACATCAACACATCCAGGAAAAACGGATAGACTTAATAAGTATAGCCAGCAGGTGGGCCTGAACATCAATCTAAAGAAGACAGAGGTCATGACACTCAATGTGAGCAGCCCCGAGCCCATAACAGTAAGGAATCAACAACTGGAACAGACAGACACCTTCACATACCTAGGATGCATATGGCGGAGCAAGCAAAGACATCAACAACAGAATGAACAAAGAAAAAACAACCTTTTATAGTCTAAACAACATCTGGAAGTCCTCTCAGTACAGCACAAGCACAAAATTAAGATTATATCAGAGCTGTGTGCTTTCTGTGCTTCTCTATGGTGCGGAATGCTGGAGAAGGAAATGTCGAAATTGTCCTCTTTTCACGCAACATGCCTGTCGTAAATTTCCGACAGGTGATTAAGAATAATGTTAGGTCCCGTCTGAATAGAACTGACACAGGTGATGACTCAGGGCGAGATAAGGTAAACAGACAGATTTTCACTAGTGAGTTGGTGAAGGGTAGAGTCTGTCCCTGGATTTGAGAAGCTACTCTAGTCCAGCATATCGGTTACGACTAAAAGTTGTTGTTCAAACAGTTCCCTTTCTATATTAATATATATATAAATATAAACCTATCCTAACCCGCGTAAAATATAATATTATTATCCACTTCGGTTATTTAACTTTAATTAGAACTACAAGCTTAGAGCTCATCTTATCGTTTAAAAACCCCATGAAATAAATTCTAGTCATTTACAAAATTAATCATCGTGAATTAGAAATAAATATATATTTCGTCAGTACTTATAATGAATAATGCATTTACTAGTCTATTAAAATATCTCTTACTGGTTAATATCAGTTAGTTAGATAAAAGCTACAGCCGGAACAATTTTGCTATAGATTATTTTAATTCTGCTAGTCAATTAACACACAACAAAATCCTAGTGAAATATAAGTGACGGACCTTAACCAGTAAATCACTCTACACAGAAAATCTTAGTGAAATATAATGATGGACTTAACAATTAAATCCCTCAAACTTCTAGAATAATATTTACCGCAAACACAGAAATTTAGAACAACTCCAATCGAAAATACTAAGAAATCCACTTTAACAATGGTCTAGCAATCGAAGCTAGTTGGTTCTGAAAAATCCTGTGGGTACTGAATAATGGATTTTAAAGGACGCGGTATATATCTCAACTTGGTAGAAATTCACTAGCACTTGCTAGTTTTGACGCCTTCGCTCAGATTTCGGAGATTTCTCCGGTTGATCTGCGAATCAAAGCTAAAATTGCCACCTTTTCCCGCTTGCAGACTCTGGCAACGAGCGAACGGTCTTTTGATCTGGCGACTCTCACCGTATCTACTACGTTCCGAACGAACGGAGGTAGGGGAGGTAACTGTGATTATCTTCTCTTTTCCTCAGGTGAATTCCCCCTGACCAGTGTCTACCGAAAATACGTCTTAACTTCATTAGCTTATCTCCCCCTTTGCCAAAAGTACGACTTTTTGAATAGTCGCCCTTGGTTCTCTACAAATCTACCACCTCGTCCCCTCTCTACGCGTTTCGTCTACCTGTCACTATTACAACGGTCTGATTGTAAACGTTCCTAGTGCCTATAAGACAGTAGAGAACGAAAGAAAAATATAGGCGTGGCTAAATTAAGAAAGAGACAGATATCTAAGTGTAGAAGGGTTTTACGTTATCAAAACGTGCATAACTAATAAGGAAGCCCGGTGAAAGCCAGATGGAAGAAAAATGTAGATATATGAAATCTATTTTCATAACCTCTGTCACAATGCCTAAGAAAAATTCTCCGAATCTTTTGGCCGAATACAATCACCAACCAAGATCTGCTTACTCGGAGCAAGCAAGAGGACATGCACACCATCATAGCTAGCAGAGACCCAGATGCCATCACAGGAACACCTATGCTATGGACCCCTGAAGGAAAACGAAAGAGAAACCGATCAAAAACAACTTGGCGGAGGACTGTGGATGCTGTGTTGCAAAGAATGAACCAGAGTTGGGGTACTGTACGAAGGATGGTCACCGACCGAGCAAAGTGGAATCAATTTGTTGCTGCCCTACAAGACGCCACCAGGCGTGATGACCACTGACTGCTTTGACGGTCGGCGGCTAAGGATCAAAGAAGAAGAAGAAGTGCCAATGGTAAAAATAATATCGGCCTAACACCATATTCCCAATATGCCTCAATGGCCGTGTAACGGGATCTCCACTGGTGTTTGTAGAATGGTAGAGGAAGGGTAGTAACTGTTAGATTGTTGTTTCACTTGTGTTTGTAAACTATTAAAGAGGCGGTGATAATTGTTATATTCTTTTCCACTGGTGTTTGTAGAGTGCTAGTGGCTGGATGGTAAGTACTAGATTTTTTGTTCTACTGGTGTTTTTAGAGTGGTACTGACGCGATGGTAACTTTTAGATTTTTATTCCACTTATGTTTGTGGAATAATAGAGGCAGGGTTGTAATTGTTAGATTTGTTTATTCCTCTGGTGTTTGTAGAGTGGTAACGACGCAATAATAATTGTTAAGATTTTGTAATTTTTGTTTTAGAGTTTATGTGGTAACGTTTGTGCTGATAATGTGGTGGTAATAGTGCGGTAATGTGATGCCGCGAGCTGTTGATGTGGTATAATGACGTTGTGGTGATGGGGATGTGTTGGTAGAGCTGTGTACTGTTGGTGTAGTGGGGAGGTGGTGGTATAATGATGATGTGGCTCTACAATGGTAGCAACTTTGTCGTGATATGGTTCTGACTCGTAATGGTGACGGCGATGTCGTGGTTACGATGTGGGGAGGGGAGGGGGGAGTTGAAGTGGCGATAATGGTGTAAAGGTAAAGGTTAAGGTGGTCCTATGACAGATACCACCGTATGAAGAGAGTAAAGTACTAGAGCTTTACTTATTCTATGTTTCAGTTTATGATGTGATACTACCAGTTTATGATGTGATACTACCAGTTTATGATGTGATACTACCAGTTTATGATGTGATACTACCAGTTTATGGTGTGATACTACCAGTTTATGATGTGATACTACCAGTTTATGATGTGATACTACCAGTTTATGATGTGATACTACCAGTTTATGATGTGATACTACCAGTTTATGATGTGATACTACCAGTTTATGATGTGATACTACCAGTTTATGGTGTGATACTACCAGTTTATGATGTGATACTACCAGTTTATGATGTGATACTACCAGTTTATGATGTGATACTACCAGTTTATGATGTGATACTACCAGTTTATGATGTGATGCTACCAGTTTATGATGTGATGCTACCAGTTTATGATGTGATGCTACCAGTTTATGATGTGATGCTACCAGTTTATGATGTGATACTACCAGTTTATGATGTGATACTACCAGTTTATGATGTGATACTACCAGTTTATGATGTGATACTACCAGTTTATGATGTGATACTACCAGTTTATGATGTGATGCTACCAGTTTATGATGTGATGCTACCAGTTTATGATGTGATGCTACCAGTTTATGATGTGATGCTACCAGTTTATGATGTGATGCTACCAGTTTATGATGTGATACTACCAGTTTATGATGTGATACTACCAGTTTATGATGTGATACTACCAGCTTATGATGTGATACTACCAGCTTATGATGTGATACTACCAGTTTATGATGTGATGCTACCAGTTTATGATGTGATACTACCAGTTTATGATGTGATGCTACCAGTTTATGATGTGATGCTACCAGTTTATGATGTGATACTACCAGTTTATGATGTGATACTACCAGTTTATGATGTGATGCTACCAGTTTATTATGTGATACTACCAGTTTATGATGTGATACTACCAGTTTATGATGTGATGCTACCAGTTTATGATGTGATGCTACCAGTTTATGATGTGATACTACCAGTTTATGATGTGATACTACCAGTTTATGATGTGATACTACCAGTTTATGATGTGATACTACCAGTTTATGATGTGATACTACCAGTTTATGATGTGATGCTACCAGTTTCCTTCCTTGTTGCCTTTGCTTTCCCTCACTCAAGAGAGCAGTCATCCTCAGCATCAATACTTTTTCTCTCAGTGTAGGATAGAGTCACCACTGCTACTTGTTTCTTAAAAGGACACCTGTGGTTTCTATAGCAATCGATTTAAAATGATGAAATTGCCAACCCCATGCCAAACTTCAAATTAGTAGCCTCATATGAGATGCCTGAAGCAGCAGGAGCTATATTCCAACTTTGTCTTCCCAGAGACGCCCGCATGGAACTACATGGAGAAAAACTTTGAATTGTATCGTGCAAAAGGTGAAAGAAATGGTACGTTTAACTCTTTGTATTCCCATAATTCGCATACAGCGTTACAATATGGTAAATTATCCTCCAAAGTACCACCGAGTACACTAGTTGGATTTTAGTCAGATTTCTCGTGCCCACAATTTACAGGATAACAAGTACAGGAAAAGCGTGTTTTAGGCCACACACTAAAAACATATAATAAAAATGGAAAAGTTATGTAATCCTGTTCACAATTTTGTGGACGTCACAACGTTCTGTGATCTTGTTTACAATTTTGTGTACACCGTCACCACGTTCTGTGATCCTTTGATAGCTGTAGTCTTGTAAAAATTTCATAATTTTTTTCTGGCTTAAACTTTTGTATGGCGGGTCAGGGGCTGGTCACTCAAGGCTCCTTCAAATTTTGATAGTTTAAAACGCACCACGATAGAGGGTCATGTGAAAAATTTCAGCTTCCTAGGTCATCTGAAACTTGGTGAACCATGGTCTCAAAGATTTGAAACATCGAAACAGATTTTTAAGTCTTTAAATGGAAACTTCTTTATTGTGCACAAGACGTTAAAGTATGCTTCAAACAATGAACAATAATTATACAAATATATTATAATATACTTTCTCATAAATATGTACGTCTATTGCATGTTTTAAAACTTAATGGAAAAAATATGGTATTCATTCTGACGCACGGTTACAACCTTAAAAACTGCCTGGAAGAAAAAGAGTTAAAAGTGAGCATCATTAAGTGAATGGACGGTAGGTTATTTACGAGACAAGATCAGGAGAATGTTGGCGGTACATTGCAGTCAACTTGTAATATTGCAGACGGCAATCGATCTAATAAGAATGAGAGTATATCCGATCGTGCCTGGGAAAACATTGCTTAATTTGTTTTGACTTCTTTTCGTCAACTCTTGCCGTGAAATGTTGTTGTTAGGGGGGAGGGGGGAGGGGAGGAGGATGTTTGCGTTCTTGAACCAAGTGTTGCACTGCCTGCTGTGAGCTCGTGTTGTTTGTAGGATTACAGTAAATACCAAAAAATACAGATAATAAACAGACTTTTCGTTGGACAGAAAAGAGGACAACAGACAAAAGTAAAAAAAAATGTAAGTGATAGACTCACCGGAAAACGAACCAACGACCATCCAAACGGCGCCATATCCTTGCTGTGAAAGTAAATCGTGAAAGAACGCACAGTCATTTTAGCGACGTTTCGATGGGTCTTGGTTCGATTCCTGGTAGGTCTATCACTTATGTTTCTTCTCTGTTGTCTGTTGTTCTCTGTTCTGTCCAACGAGTGCGTGTTTATTACTTACTTACTTAGTCGTTTCTCTTCTACCATGAGGTGTAGATGTTTGGAAGACAGGGTGCCATACTCTCCTATTGGCTGTCTTCCTCCTGGCCTGGTTCCATTCTAGACCTCGATCTTTCAGAGATTGTGTGATGTTGTCCTCCCAGCGGACTCTGAGTCGTACTGGAGGTCTGGATCCCTGGCTCTTTATTTCCCATGCTTGCTGTTTATTACCTTCAGTTATTTATTTACTAATCACAGGGCAGAGGTTTCCTTCATTATTTAGGATTACTGCAGTATTGTCTATCCATCTGTCTCTTAATTTTCACCGTGCTCTGAAACCAGATCTTCTACTGTTGTAGACACGTGGTGGTAATTTATCGGCCTGCATTCTCATGATGTCTTACTAAACAGCTTGATGATCTGGATTTTGCAGATGACTTGGCTCTCCTGTCCCATAACCGTAATCAGATGCAGGACAAATTGAAAACACTCGATGAGAGGTCACAGCAATTGGGTCTGAAAATACACAGGGAAAAGACAAAGATAATGAAAATAAATGCAAGAAATTGTAAAAAGGTTGACCTTGAAGAAACGCCACTAAACGATGTAGAATCGTACACATATCTTGGCAGCAATGTAGGCAACGTTGGAGGGACAGACAATGGTTTCAAAATAAGAATACAAAAAGCAAGAGGAGCTTTCATTGCATTGGGAAATATATGGAGATCAGGAGAAATCAAGTCCAACATGAAAATAAAAATCTTCAACTCAAGTGTAGTCATTCCTATTGTATGGCTCTGAGACATGGAGAACAACCAAAACAACAACCAAAAAGCTACAGACTTTCATAAATAGCTGCTTGCGTAGAATAGAAGGATTGAAATGGTATGACAACGTCACAAATGTTGAACTGATGACAAGAACCAGACAAGTGCCAGTGGAACAAGAGTTGAGAAGAAGACGATGGCGATGGATAGGACACACATTGAGGAAACCTGTTGATAACATTACAAGGGAGTCCTTGTTCTGGAATCCCCAGGGAAAGGGAGACAGAGGTAGACCAAAAAACACACGGAGAAGAGAACTAGATACAGAGGTGAAAATGATGAGGAAAACGTGGAAAGAACTTGAGCAGTTGGCACGTCACAGAAGGACTTAGCACGTGTTTGTTGAAGGCCTAAGCTCCCTGGGGAGCTAAAGGGTATTGATTGATTCTCATAAGATGATCGAAACACTTAATTTTCTGTCTATCTGTGTACTTGATGCAGGATGTAATTCTTACAATTTTTGTTATGTCATCTAATTCTATCTCTGCCTGGTAAGATCAATAGATTTTATTGAGCATTTAGTCTCACATCATGTGATTTGCCTCTCTAATTTTCTTATCTAATTGATAACATGACCGATGTAAGAGGATTAAACATGGAATATATATTCTCCTTACTTGCTTTTTTTTATTTCTTCTCTCGTTCATAGGGGGGAAGGGGGGAGGGGGTGGCTAAGTGGTATGGCGTCTGCCTCGAGTTCTTAAGGTACCGGGTGCGATTCCAAGTAGAGGGAATATAATTTATGGAAATTTTTTTTTCAGAACCAGTGGTCCTAATGATGTCATACTCCCGCCTGGTCTCCTGGGTAGTGAGATCGGATGCCTAGCCTTCTCGGATGAGGACGAAAAAATATGAGGTCCCGTGTGCAAGTTGCGCACGTTAAAAATCCCTCGGCAGTTAAAAATCGTAAAGAGTAGGCCTATCTGGAAGGCTGCTGCATTGGGAAAATTATAAAAAAAAATTAGAAACCTACTCACCACAAAAATATTTATAGAATGTGTGATTCCTATATACACACGCTTTGGGATTCTCGCCGGTGCTACGGAGTTTGTGCACTGCGCTGAGATCCTCCTTGTGTGATCTAAGGGAGGAGATCTGACCACTGATGGAATTGTCCGTGTGCACTGAAGAGTGTCCTTCAAACCAACCTAATTCCTCGTTCATATCTCCACATTTCAAGGCTGTACAAACACGCCATATTTTTTAGACTAATTAGCCTTCCATCAATTACCACCGTCACTCCCGGTTTAGAGCCATAAGGAGCATGCAGTCACTGCTACAGCAGGTCCTCTTGTAGGAAGCTGGCACCAAAGCCTTAACCCCTTAAGGCCCAGCGGCCCATATATGACCCAGCATACATAACTCTATAATAGTGTTATAATAAAACAAGTATTAATTCCCACTTGGTCAAATTTGGGTTATTTCATAAGCAAATGAACGGTCTTCAAATTTTTATAGAAAGTTACATTCTAAAATGCGTATTCAGTCTTAGAAACATGAGTTAAGTATAAAATTTAGCTTTCAATTATAGATTCTCTTGGGCCTTAAATGTGCTCTTGTAATGATGGTATCTGTAGCAATTTGTTTTATATGGTGAGGTAGCCAGACCTATGCCTAATCTTGTATTAGTTGCCACTTACGATTTGCATGAGTGAAGAGTAATCTCTTTCTTTCTTTATCTCCTTACTGACCTCCGTTATAAACTACACGGGGCATTTATGTTTCATTCTACACATTTTTCATGTGGTTTGAAAACTGGGTGTAGTGTTCTCAAGGTCTATGGCTGAATGTTCAATTCTTGTTAAAGTGGTAAGGATTTTAAAGTAACGTCATTGAGGCATATTGGGAATATTGTGTTAGGCCCATATTTTCGTGACCATCGGCCCACTAGGGGGTGATGTGGTCATTATCACGCCAGCCGCCTAACCTTCCCAAAGTTGCTCTGGTACCTAATTCATAAGGCTGGGTCGACCCTGGAGCCGTTTGCGGTCTAAAAAATCCCGCCTCAACTGGGGATCGAACCATGGACCATCGAGCTAGGAAGCCAGTGCGAATATATATCCTGTTTTAGCGGTCGGCAACCGGTCGATCTTAATCTACCGGAAGTTCCCAGTCAATCATTTGGTAGACCTCTAGGTGGCGGATGGGAAAGAGGAAAAACAAATTTCACCTAGGTAAATTGAGCACTATCCCTTTCCTTCCGGCACTTAAAAGTGTGGTGTCCGCATGTTTAAAAGTACTTTCACAACATTCTAAGTGAAGACCTACAAGCTAGTTTACTCAAATTAATTTTATAAGTTTTATTCGTGAACTGCGTCATACAGGAAGTGATCTGGTGTTTGAAGTGAAGTTAACTTTCGCTAAAATATTTTTTAGTTTGAATTTTCCACTGCTCTGTCGATGGAATTAGAGGAAGTAGATCGCCCTGCCGAGATTTATTTGGATTTGTTTTAAGGACTATCTCCATTGCACACGGACGACTACATCAGTGCTACGATCTCCTCTCTTAGATCACACAAGGAGGATATATTTTTGAACATGTTATAAGAATATAAACAGTTAGAATATATTGAAACAACAGGAGAGATTGAAAGAAAAAGAGATGACAAACAGATATGATACTGGGAAGTTAGAAATCGTTGTATGGAAAGGGGTCAACAACAGTATTGACAAATAGCATTGGGGCTAGGAACGACATGATTACCCATACCAGCTAACGCTGTACTTTAAGAAGAAGAAGAAGATTATGAGCCAAAAACAGACGAAACAACAAGTCAAGCCTCATTCAGGATAACCCCAGGGCTACGGGGGAAGCGGTAAATGTGTACAGGAGTAAAGGTTTCTTTAGTTGAATACATCGAAGAAAGTCAGCATACAACGTCTCTTGTTACAAAAATAGAAGCTGAAACCTTTTAACGAGGTTGTTGAAAGCTGCTGGTGTTCTCATGATGAAGGAGTTGTCGCCAGAGGCAGATGATGAAGATGGTGGATGTAACAGAGAGGCTAGAATCTGTGAATGTCACTCACAGCCTTTACGTAAAAGTTATATTTTTTTGATCACTCACGTTCTTGCTCGGCGTATTTAGAGGTAATAGAATATAGAACCCACCTCCACTCTTATTTTCTTGTTTCTTTCTTTTGGTTTGTCTGTCTGTCTTTCTGCCATCCTGTCTGTCTTTCTATCTTTCTTTCCTTCTTTCTTTTTGTCTTTCTGTTTTTCTTTCTTTCCTTCGGTTTGCTCTTCTTTCTTTCTTTCTTTCTTTCTTTCTTTCTTTCTTTCTTCCTTTCTTTCTTTATTTATGCCTATCTTTCTTTCTTTCGGTTTGTCTTTCTGTCTTTCTTTCTTTCGGTTTCTTTCTTTCTTTCTTTCTTTCTTTCTTTCTTTCTTTCTTTCTTTCTTTCTTTCTTTCTTTCTTTCTTTCTTTCTTTCTTTCTTTCTTTCTTTCGGTTTGTCTTTCTGTCTTTCGGTTTTTCTTTCTTTCTTTCTTTCTTTCTTTCTTTCTTTCTTTCTTTCTTTCTTTCTTTCTTTCGGTTTGTCTTTCTTTCTTTCTTTCTTTCTTTCTTTCGGTTTTTCTTTCTTTCTTTCTTTCTTTCTTTCTTTCTTTCTTTCTTTCTTTCTTTCTTTCTTTCTTTCTTTCTTTCTTTCTTTCTTTCTTTCTTTCTTTCTTTCTTTCTTTCTTTCTTTCTTTCTTTCTTTCTTTCTTTTTATCTGTTTGTCTTTGTTTCTTTCATTCTCTTTGTCTTTATTTGTTTGTCTCTTCTTTGTTTCTTTCTTTTTACTTTTCTTTCTGTTTCTGTCTGTGATAAACGAGCGCCAACGCCTTATTGCTCTATCTTTTCCTACATCTCTCGTATTTTATTTTCTCCCACATTTGTGCTCTTTCATCCCACATTTGCTATTTCATCGTTTTGATTACTCGCGACCGGCAAAAACTACTGTTGTAGTTGACCCAATACGCACCACACGACACTGTCTTTCTTTCAATGTTTCTTTCTTTCTATCTACCTTTCTTTCTTTTCATTTCTTTCTTTCTACCTTTCTTTCTATCTATCATTCTGTCCATCTTTTTTTCTTTCTTTCTTTCCACATTCCTTTTATTCCTTTCTTTCTACCTTTCTTTCTGTCCATCTTTATTTCTTTCTGTTTGTCTTCGTTTGTTTCTTTCTTTATCTCTTTCTGTCTTTCTTTCTTTCTTTCTTTCTTTCTTTCTTTCTTTCAATCTGTCCTTCATTTTGTCTTTCTTCTCTTTCTACAAATGACCGTCTTTCCTAGAAGCCAATTTACGGTTTAAGGCGCTCTTTGTACAGTAGAACTACAATTATCCGAATTGTGACAGGAGCTGTTCGGATAATCGAAATTTCGGATGATTGGAGAACCATACTCTTATTCACGAAAAAAAAAAGAAACAAAAAACGAACATTTTATTAGTTAGTCTTTATTAAACTTCCGCGCTGTGTCATATAACACTGACCTTGACATTATCTGTCCAGCTGGTCTTTGTTTGCATGAACTCTTTGTATGCTGCTTCTTCTACTTTGAGGTTTTCAGCATTTTTCTTTGTTTTTCTACTAGAGCTACCATCTTCACTTTCTAATTCAGAAACAAATGGAATAATTCACTCACAATTTTTGACGTTAGAAACTGTGACCGCCCCGACAAGATTTTTTTTCAGCGATTTTCTTTCTCGACTCTCCCTTTCTCCTTTAAAACAAAATATTGATGTATTTCCACTTTGTCTGACACAATTGTGTTGTTGTTGTTACTTGACTACATTTTATCTTCCTTTTTTGAGCTGGGCTTGGGACCGGCCTAGGCGGAGTTGTAAATTTTCTAGCGTCCACGAAAAGTAGAATGGGTTGTGAAAATTCAATTAAATTAAACACTAAACCGGGACCCAAAGATGCAGCAATAGAGAATGCAGTCAGCGACCCATAGCTTGACTGCTTGCGTCAGGGTCAGCGAACCAGAGCTGACCAAGACCCTACTCCACCTCGAAGTGGTGGTCCTGGAAACAGGCTGCATCACTGCAGTCTGGCTGAGAGAGTAGGGATCGAAGAGGGAAGGCAAACCCGGTCCCAAAAAATGCCGTGCTGAAGTCGGATGTGTCGGCCAAAAGGTGCAGATATCGCAGCTCCGGTGTAAACAGACACAACGCAACCAACGTCCTTTTCAGGACGAACGAGGAAGAAGAAGAAACACTAAACTGACTGCATTACATCTTGGAACAGACAGAATGGACTGAAATAACAAGCACGGGAGCTGAAGCAGCGAATAGAGAGGTGCATATCTCATAGTGAAACAATCACACAGACATAGTGAAATAACCACACTTACAGAGTGAAACAATCACACATACAGAGTGAAACAATCACACATTCATTGTGAAATAAACACACATACAAAGTAAAACAATCACACATATAGTGAAAAAATCACACATACTTAGTGAAATAACCACGTATACAGAGTGAAACAATCATACATACAAAGTGAAATAACAAATACACAGTAAAACAATCACATATACAGTGAAACAATCACACATAGAAACCATCATACACAAGCACACAATTAGTAAAACAATCAGTTATGTATAGAAACGAATAAATCCATAGAAAATGAAAAATAAACACGCAATGTGAAATCAGCATGCATACAAACACACACACATGGTGAAACAAACACTCAAATTTATAAAGCAATAAACCCATACTAACAGCAAGAAACAGCTCCCATACAGAGTGAAATAATCACACATACAGAGTGAAACAATTGCACATACAGAGTGAAAAAATCACACATACTGAGTGAAACAATCACACATGCAGAGTGAAATAATTACACATACAGAGTGAAATAATCACACCGAGAGCGAAACAAACACATACACACAGTCAAACAATCAAACATACATACTGAAACAATCACACACACAGAGTGAAACAATCACACATACAGAGTGAAAGAATCAACATTCAAAATGAAATAATTACACGTACAGAGTGAAACAATTACAGAAACAGAGTGAAACAATCACACATAAAGAATGAAATAATCACTTGTACAGAGTGAAACTACCACACATACAGAGCGATATAATTACACATACAGAGTGAAACAATTACACAAACAGATTGAAATAATCACACATACAGAGCGAAACAATCACACACACATAGTGAAACAATGACACATACAGAGTGAAACAATTAAACATACAGAACGAAATAGTCACATATAGAGAGTGAAAAAATTACACATACAGAGTGAAAAATTCACATATAGAAAGTGAAATAATCAAACACAGAGTGAAATAATCAGATATATAGAATAAAATAATCACACATACAGAGTGAAATAATCACATACAGAGAGTGGAATAATCACACATACAGAGGGAAACAATCACATACAGAGAGTGAAATATTCACACATGCATGGTGCAATATTCAAACATACAAAGTGAAAAAAATCACACATATATAGGGAAATAAGCACACATACAAAGCAAATAAATCACACATACACAGCGAAACAATCACACACACAGAGCAAAACAATCACAAACACAGAGCAAAACAATCACACACACAAAGCGAAACAATTACAAATACAGAGTGAAACAACCACAAATACACTGAAACAGTCATACATACAGAGTAAACCAATCACACATTCAGTGAAATAATCACATATACATTGAAACAATTATACTTACAGAGTAAAACAGTCACACACACAGTGAAACAATCACACATACAGTGAAACAATCATACGTACAGAGTTAAACAATCACACATACAGTGAAACAATCATACAGTGAAAAAATCTTTTGTACAGAGTGGAACAATCACACATGCAGATAAACAACCACACACAAAGTGAAATAATCTCACACGTAGTGAAACAATCACACAGTGAAACAATCACACACACTGTGAAACAATCAAACACATTGAAACAATCACACACACACAGAATGAAACAATCACACACAACAAGAGAAACAAGAACACACACATAGCAAAACAATCATACATACATAGTGAAATAACCACACATATAGAGTGAAACAATCATACATACAGTGAAACAATCATACATACAGAGAAACAATAAAAATACTGAGTAAAACAATCACACAGACAGTGAAACAACCACACACATGGTGAAATAATCACACACAGACACAGTGAAACAAACACACGCACGGTAATATATTCACAAACACACAGGGACAGAATTACACATACAGTGAAACAATCTCACAGATCGAAACACTCACACACACAGAGTGAAACAAATACACACACAAAGCGAAATAATCACACATACAGAGTGAAACAAGTACACATACAGAGTTAAACACCACACATACAAAACAATTACACATATAGAGTGAAATCATCACACATACAGAGTGAAGCAATCACACATAAAGCGTGAAACAATGACACATCCTGAGAGAAACAATTACATATACAGAGTAAAACTATCAAACACACAGAGTGAAACAATCACACATACAGAGCGAAACAATCACACATACAATTTGAAACAATCACACATACAGGGCGAAAAATCACACATACAGAGTGAAATAATCAACATTTAGAATGAAATAATTACACATAAAAAGTGAAACAATTACACATACAGAGTGAAACAATCTCACATACACAGTGAAACAATTACATATACAGAGCGAAATAATCACACATATATAGTGAAATAATCACGTATAAAGAGTGACATAATTATACATAGAGAGTGAAATAATCACATATAAAGAGTGAAAAAATTACACATACAGAGTGAAACAATCACATACAGATAGTGAAATATTCACACATACATAGGAAAATAATCACACATACAAAGTAAAATAGTCACACAGTGAAACAATAACACACAGTGAAACAATAACACACACAGTAAAACAATCACTCACACAGAATGAAACAATCACACACACAGAGTGAAACAATAACATATACAGAATGAAACAATCACACACACATAGTGAAACAATCACACATTCATAGTGAAATAACCACACATACAAAGTGAAACAATCGCACATCCAGAGTGAAACAATGACACATACAGAATGAAACAATCACACATACATTGTGAAATAACCACACATAAAGAGTAAAACAATCACATATATAGTGAAACAATCATACATACAGAATGAAACAATCACAGATACATAGTAAAACAATCACATAAACAGAGTGAAACAATCACACATACATAGTGAGACTGTCATACATACAGAGTGAAACAATCACAAATACATAGTAAAATAACCACACATACAGAGTGAAACAATCACATATACAGTGAAATAATCACACATACTTGGTGAAATTACCACATATAAAGAGTGAAACAATCATACATACATTGAAACAATCACACATATATAGTGAAATAACCACATATACAGTGAAACAATCACATATACAGTGAAATAATCACACATAGAAACCATGGTACACACGCACACAATTAGTAAAACAATCAGTTATATATACAAACGAATAAATCCATAGAAAATGAAAAATAAACACGCAATGTGAAATCAGCATGCATACATACACACACACACACACGATGAAACAAACACCCACATTTATAAAGCAATAAAACCACACAAAGAGCAAGAAACAACTCCCATGCAGAGTGAAATAATGACACAGTGAAACAATTACACATACAGAGTGAAATAGTCACACATACTGAGTGACACAATTTACACATACAGAGTGAAATAATCACATACAGAGTGATATATCTACACATACAGAGTGAAATAATCACATTTAGAGAGTGAAATAATCACATATGCAGAGTGAAATAATCACATATACAGATATAATAACACATACAGAGTGATATAATTACACATACAGAGTGAAATAATCACAATAGAGAGTGATATAATTACACACACAGATTGAAATAATCACATATACAGAGTGAAATAATCACACATACAGAGTGAAATAATCACATATAGAGAGTGAAATATTCACACATACATAGTGAAATAATCACACATACAAAGTGAAATAACCACACATACATAATGAAATATTCACACATACAAAGCGAAACAATCACACATATGAAGCGAAACAATCCCACACACACAGAGCGAAATAATCACCCATACAGTGAAACAATCAACCACAGGGAAACAATCACACACACAGTGAAAC
The DNA here is from genome assembly GCA_024509875.1 of Oreohelix idahoensis. Classification (NCBI taxonomy): domain Eukaryota; kingdom Metazoa; phylum Mollusca; class Gastropoda; order Stylommatophora; family Oreohelicidae; genus Oreohelix; species Oreohelix idahoensis. Next base: position 113,724 of record JAMPIV010006329.1, read on the forward strand.
AATAGCACACACAGAATGAAACAATCACACACACACAGAGTAAAAAAACACATACAGAGTGAAACAATAACACACACACATAGTGAAACAATCACACACACATATAGTGAAATAACCACACATACAGTGAAATAATCCTACATACAGTGAAACAATCACAAATATAGTGAAACAATCATAACGACAGTGAAACAATCACTCATGCAGAGCGTAATAATCACAAAACAACACGCAGCGAAATAATGACACACACAGAGTGAATCAATCACACAGTGACACAATCACACGCACAGTGAAACAATCACATTGGAATATTACAAAATTTAAAAAGTACTTTTTTCTTAATATTAATGTTAGGAATATAAAAATTAGCTGGCCGGATGGCCCATTCTGAGCAGTGAACTAATATGTTCTTAATTTTACAGACGGATAGATAATATTGAAGATAATGACAAAAGACAGTGTTGTTCACATCATCGACAGACTGTATTGAATCTAAAAGTGTCGCTAATTGCACAAAAAAACACGACCTCGAGACGCAGGTGTTCAAATCTACTTAGTATGGAAGAGAAGGGATATTTGTGGTGGCTGTGTCTAAAAATAACTTTTAACGACAAAAATTTTGGAGGGGAGAGAAAGGTTGGTTCAAAAATCAAGTACATTTTTGTAGAAACGCAAGTAGAGACGGACAGACTAACAGATAACCATCCATACTTGACTGAAGCATGACTGAAATGACTTTAGTGTAGGAAATTTGAAATTCAAAAAAACCTAGGCAGTGATTGGCCACAGACAAGCATATTGTCGGCGCTTAGACGCGGATTTGGGGTCATTTCTCAATAGTTGTTCAGTGATAGACACAGATTTTAAAGTGTGGTGATTTCCATATGAAAGAAAGTGAAAGAAGTTTAGGGACGCCATACTATAGCCAGCAGCTCAGCTGAGTTTTGCTAGAAATTCTGTGTTATTTATTCATAATCTGGTAAGATTGAAATTATTTCCTTATATATTTTGAATATTGTTTCATGTTTGAGTGATTTGATACTGCCATATCGAAATCTAGCCTTACAAACAAGTAGGGATTTGCTCTAGACCCCCCGCCCAAGTCAGGGTCTAGGGACCAACAATATACATAAACTCCAGCAAGGGTTAGGCAAGACAGATCAAGTGTTGAGAATAATGAAACATATTACCTATCCTCTTTTAGGGCAGAAAACTAATAAATATTTTTCAGAATCTATAGTCTGGGAGGATCTATCTGATGTAAAACCACCATGGTAAATGTGCTGTTTGGTCAGAGAGATCTGACCTGTCTGTATGATGTGGTTGTTGTGTCAGTGTTGTGTCCAGACGTGGGTAGAGAATAGATTTTGACACATGGCCCATACTTTGATTGCAGAGCTGTGAGTTTCTGTTGTCAACAAAGCAGTGTCTATTCAGTTGGTGACTTTACTCGAGTGTATCGGTGCAGTACTTGTGACAGAGACCACCATTATTGCCCGCCAGCACGGAGAGGTGGGACCACCTGATTTCAGCACCAGAGCTACAACTACAAGATGAGTGAGCCTCTGGTCTGCTGGACATTCACCAACGCTTTGTAGTTACTAATACCCCCATAAAAATTCCCACCATTTTCTGGACACTGTGTAGTCAATATAGACAGGTGTGATGAGGCCACCCCAACAGCACAAACATTAACTATCCTCCCAAGTAGATGACTACTAGAACATTTTAATAAAACTAACTAGTATAGTACATATATATGTACACTATTGCATTTATGATATAATATTCCATGCATTTCTTTCATAATCTCTAAATCCTTTTAAGTTCTGGTCAACCTAAAAAATTGATCCAGAACAAAATAAATGTAATATAATTTTATCAAAAAATTTTACACACGTGAGTTAGTTCAGTGTATTTTAACATTTATTAATATTATTAGTCTTGTTAAATATCTGTGGGTATATCTATAACCTATTACACCACACTACATATCATAACCCTAGACACTTTACGTAGCCACATTCATTAAAAAAAATTAAGTGTGAGGTCGTAGTGGTAGCAAGAAAGGCCTTCTGACAATTCTCAACTACATTTTATCTCAGGAGCCTTCACAGCTGGCCTCATACAATTACATTTAGTAATATCACCATCATACAATACCATCAAACCCACTACATAAATTGGGGTCTTGTCCAGGGATAATTAGCCCAACAGTAATATTAGGATCTCCTGGTGGGAGAAATAAAAGTAGGGAAATAAATTGTAAAATTCCCTTTAAAATTAAAAGTGTCCCTGCAGATAAAAGTTGGTGAATCTTCACAGCCAGTAATAATTAATTAGTTAACTGGTTAGTTAGAATTGGTTAGACTATAGTCATAAGAAGTACTTAGTGTATTTACTGGTTAGAGATTTATCTTGTATATTATTATATTGTCTAAAAAGTATGGCGGAGCTGGCAAAATTTAGATCAGCTGCTGTGCTCACCGCGAAGGAGATGGGAATGGATGGTCAAATTTTAATTCAATACGTAACGGCTGAATGTGATAAATATATTGAACGGGAAGAAAGGAGATTAGAAAAAGAGGCTGAAAGAAAATTGGAGTCTGACAGGTTGGTTGAAGAGAAGAAGTTAGAGGCTGAGACTAAGAGGCTGCAAATTGAGGCAGAAGAAAAACGACAGCAAAGGGAGGCAGAAGAAAAAAGGTTGACTGCCGAAAGGGAGGCAGAAGATAGAAGGTTGCAAAGGGAGCACGAATTACGACTAAGGGATGCTAGACTAGAAACCTATTTGGAGAAATGGACGGCTCTGGGGAAGACCCAAGATCTTAAAGAAATGATCATGATTGAGCAATTGAGAGAGTCCATGGCTCCAGACATGAGAAAATTTCTCATGGAACAAGGTGCAGAGAAGTTGGGGGAAATTTTAAATGTTGCTGAGAGGTATCAGGCAGCCCAGGCAGAGGTAAGTGGTGCTAAAAAGAAGCACATAGACAATTTTAAAGCTCCACAGCAATTTAATAAATTTGATAATAGAGAGCAGGGAAATAAAGGTAGGACAAACTTTGAGCGGCCAAGAAATGACTATCGCGACAGAAACTCACAGTTCAATGACCAAAAGTTCAATGAAAGAAAACCGTTGAACCAAGGAAAAAGATGGTGTAAATGGTGCAAGAAGGATAACCATAACACCGAATTTTGTAGAAGGAAACCTTCAAACATTGCTGCAATGAAGTCGGGGACGCAAAGATTAAAGGTTAATCCTAAGGGACAACAGGAACCTTATCACCCCCCAGTTTGTGAGGATGTTATTTGTAATGGGGTCACCATAAGGTGCCTTTATGATACAGGTTTGGATTATGATTCAGTTGTGAAGTCTAGCCTAGTGGACCCAAGTCAGTATACCACAGAAACAGTGGAAATACAAGGGGCGACTAAGGACATACCACTCATGACACTTCCCATCGCAAGGATAACGGTGAAAACTCGCTATGTGGAAGGAGAAATCAGAGCAGCAGTGATAGATGAACCAATCTACCCTCTGATATTGGGGTGTAGATACGTCTTCTTGGGGAATCCCGAGAAACCTGTGATCATGGCGACAGTGCAGACCAGGTCACAGAAGAAGGAGGAAGAAGGTGAACCTATAAATGCTCATCCAGAGGAGATGAGGAAGGCGCAGGCTGAGGATAGGACACTCAAGCCCTGTTTTAAAAAATTGCCCAAATGCCACACACCTCCGAGCAAGGGGGAATATTTCATGAAGAACAAACTATTATACAGGAAGCCAGGAACTAGATCCACTGGTCACGGACAGTTAGTTCTTCCCAAGATATATAGGGCAAACTTAATAAGGAGCTTACATGTTGGAAAAGATGGTGACCATGAGAAAGTCGGTACCATCTGCCAAAAGATTGCTCGAAAATACTATTGGCCCGACGTAAATGTCGATATTGAAAACTTTGTAGAAGCATGTGGCGTATTTCATGAGGGAACACCCACAAAGAGAAAATATGTGCAGGACCTAGAAACGCCACGGGGCAACTTTAGGCCTGAAAGGAAAACTAATTATACTCGGGTAGACAAAGTGGAATGGGAGCCCCCTTTTCACACCCAGTCTTCACTTGAATGGATTAACATGGCCACTATGCGAAGAGTACAAAGAAGAAATTTTACCCAGGATAAGATGACAATCCCTCGGTCAGACTTATATAAACTGGAAGAACAGAGAAGAGAGCGAAGATCTCTCATAAGCAATCTTAAGTGGGGAGACAAACCCCAGAGAAAAATTGGTAGTGGTCGATTTGTGAGTGATGATTCTAGGAAGAAAAGTCCTCATTATAAAGCTTCTAAGGGACGGGACCAGACGGGTTCCATGAAAAATACGTATGATAAATTAAAGATCCAGATGTAACTTTATTAAGGACCTGGACAGATGAGAAGGCGGAAGAGACTGTTACCTCATCGTATCAATATGTGAACGAACTGACCACTCGTTTGAAAGCTGGAAGGAAACTGAATGCTGTCACAGAAGGACAAGTGGATCCATTACCAGACACAAAACAGTTATTTGCCAGACTGAACAAGGCAAAATACTTTTCAAAGGTGGATCTTAGTAAAGGCTATTACCAGATCCCAGTGAAGCCTGAAGTGAGACCTTATTTGGCTTTTAGCACTTCGGATGGACATTATGAATTCAATATGCTACCATTCGGACTGAAAAATGCTCCGAGTGTGTTTTCAAGGATGATGCGAAAATTGTTGGATCCCCTGAATAACCCATGTATCACGAATTTCATGGATGATATTCTCGTCGCCACAGAGACATTTGAAGAACACATTGAAGCTCTGGAGATGTTGTTTGATAGACTTCGGGAGGCGAACTTAACTGCTAGGCCAACAAAATGTTGTATTGGATGTAAAGAGTTGGAATTCTTGGGGCACACTGTATATCAGGGTAATATGACCCCTGATCCTAAGAACTTGGAAAAACTGCAGAGAGCACCTAGGCCACAAACAAAAAAGGACGTGCGATCATTCGTGTCGTTATGCGGATTTTATCAGAAATACATCAAAAATTTTAACGCTATTTGTGCTCCTCTGACTGATCTGACTCGCAAGGGACTTCCAGATAAAATTATTTGGACTGCACAATGTGAACTAGCGTTCCAAGAGTTAAAGGAAAAACTCACTAGCAAGCCTATTCTCAAACTGCCTGATTTGACACAGGACTTTGTCTTAAGAACCGATGCAAGTAATGTGGGACTCGGAGGGGCTTTGTTGCAAAGATCATCTTCACCTGATGGGGAACTTAAACCAGTCGCTTATGCAAGCCGCAAATTGAATAAGGCGGAACAAGGATACTCCACAAGCGAAAAAGAATGTTTAGCATTAATCTGGGCAATAAAGAAGTTTCAAATCTATCTGTATGGTAGGACTTTTGTGGTGGAGACGGACCATCAGCCTCTCGTATTTTTATCTCAGGCTAAGCATGAAAACGCAAGATTGCTGAGGTGGTCTTTATTGCTTCAACCTTATCAGTTCAGTATCCAATATATCCCAGGCAAATTGAATGTCGGTGCAGATTTCCTCAGTCGGCACCCCTGTGATCAAAATTAGAGTAGTGGCAGACGTGAGGAGTAATTTTACCTATGTGTATCGCTGGTTTTGGAACTTGCCATAGGCATGTTTTCAAGTGGGGAGATGTGTAGTGAAATTGACAGAGATACAACGGTAAAATACCTCCAAAGATAACATTTAAGGATAAAAACATAATGCGTAGGCTGCGAATAGTACATGATCGCCTAGACCGCGGGTCATCATCCTCCATAATAATTGACTTGCTAGACAGGAGGGGAACGGCGGATCAAAAAGGAAAAAAAAAATATGACTGGAAAGATTGCGTGAGACTAGAAAGGCTAAGGAGACGCAGTTGGGGGGGGAAACGGAGAAAAGTCACGTTTCCCAAGTTGACATAAAAAGTAAGCAACTCGACAGAAGGGACCATAGATATGTTACGCCACAGTCATTTATTGGACGCTTTTGCGCGATACCAAGCCCTTGATTTGAATTCAGCGGCTAAAACGCAGATGTTTGGAATATTACAAAATTTAAAAAGTACTTTTTTCTTAATATTAATGTTAGGAATATAAAAATTAGCTGGCCGGATGGCCCATTCTGAGCAGTGAACTAATATGTTCTTAATTTTACAGACGGATAGATAATAGTGAAGATAATGACAAAAGACAGTGTTGTTCACATCATCGACAGACTGTATTGAATCTAAAAGTGTCGCTAATTGCACAAAAAACACGACCTCGAGACGCAGGTGTTCAAATCTACTTAGTATGGAAGAGAAGGGATATTTGTGGTGGCTGTGTCTAAAAATAACTTTTAACGACAAAAATTTTGGAGGGGAGAGAAAGGTTGGTTCAAAAATCAAGTACATTTTTGTAGAAACGCAAGTAGAGACGGACAGACTAACAGATAACCATCCATACTTGACTGAAGCATGACTGAAATGACTTTAGTGTAGGAAATTTGAAATTCAAAAAAACCTAGGCAGTGATTGGCCACAGACAAGCATATTGTCGGCGCTTAGACGCGGATTTGGGGTCATTTCTCAATAGTTGTTCAGTGATAGACACAGATTTTAAAGTGTGGTGATTTCCAGATGAAAGAAAGTGAAAGAAGTTTAGGGACGCCATACTATAGCCAGCAGCTCAGCTGAGTTTTGCTAGCAATTCTGTGTTATTTATTCATGAAACATATTACCTATCCTCTTTTAGGGCAGAAAACTAATAAATATTTTTCAGAATCTATAGTCTGGGAGGATCTATCTGATGTAAAACCACCATGGTAAATGTGCTGTTTGGTCAGAGAGATCTGACCTGTCTGTATGATGTGGTTGTTGTGTCAGTGTTGTGTCCAGAAGTGGGTAGAGAATAGATTTTGACACATGGCCCATACTTTGATTGCAGAGCTGTGAGTTTCTGTTGTCAACAAAGCAGTGTCTATTCAGTTGGTGACTTTACTCGAGTGTATCGGTGCAGTACTTGTGACAGAGACCACCATTATTGCCCGCCAGCACGGAGAGGTGGGACCACCTGATTTCAGCACCAGAGCTACAACTACAAGATGAGTGAGCCTCTGGTCTGCTGGACATTCACCAACGCTTTGTAGTTACTAATACCCCCATAAAAATTCCCACCATTTTCTGGACACTGTGTAGTCAATATAGACAGGTGTGATGAGGCCACCCCAACAGCACAAACATTAACTATCCTCCCAAGTAGATGACTACTAGAACATTTTAATAAAACTAACTAGTATAGTACATATATATGTACACTATTGCATTTATGATATAATATTCCATGCATTTCTTACATAATCTCTAAATCCTTTTAAGTTCTGGTCAACCTAAAAAATTGATCCAGAACAAAATAAATGTAATATAATTTTATCAAAAAATTTTACACACGTGAGTTAGTTCAGTGTATTTTAACATTTATTAATATTATTAGTCTTGTTAAATATCTGTGGGTATATCTATAACCTATTACACCACACTACATATCATAACCCTAGACACTTTACGTAGCCACATTCATTAAAAAAAAAAAATTAAGTGTGAGGTCGTAGTGGTAGCAAGAAAGGCCTTCTGACAATTCTCAACTACATTTTATCTCAGGAGCCTTCACAGCTGGCCTCATACAATTACATTTAGTAATATCACCATCATACAATACCATCAACACCACTACAAACACACATACTAAAACTATCACACATACATAATGAAAAAACCACACATACAAAGTGAAACAATCATACATACAGTGAAACAATCACACATACACTGAAACAATTATACATACATAATAAAACCACCACAAATACAGTGAGACAATCACACATACGGTGAAACAACCACACATACAGTGAAACAATCACACATGTATTGAGACAATCACACATGCAGTGTGGAACAATAACACATACAGTGAAACAACCACACACACAGTGAAATAATCACACACACAGCAAAACAAACAAATACACAGTGAAACAATCACACACACACAGTGAAACAAACACACACACAGCAAAACAATTGCACAGATCGAAACAATCACACACACAGAGTGAAACAAATTCACATACAGAGCGAAATAATCACACCTACAGAGTGAAACAATTACGCATATAGAGTGACACAATCACACATACAGATCAAAACAATCACACATAAAGAGTAAAATAATCACACATACAGAGTGAAATAATCACAAATACAGTGAAACAATCACCAACACATAGTGAAACAATTACACATACATAGTGAAACAATTACATATACATAGTGAAATAATCACACATACAGAGTGAAATAATCACACAAACAGAGTGAAATAAATACGCATAGAGAGTGAAATAATTGCTCATACAGAGTGGAACAATTACACATACAGAGCGAAATATTCACACATTCATAGTAAAATAATCACACATACAAAGCGAAACAATCACACATGCAAAGCGAAACAATCACACATACAGAGCGAAGAATCACACATACAGTGAAACAATAACACACAGTGAAACAATCAGACACACAGTGAAACAATCACACACAGTGAAACAATCAGACACACAGTGAAACAATCACACGCACAGAGTGAAATAATAGCGCATATAGAGTGAAACTATCACACACACACATAGTGAAATAATCACACATACATAGTGAAATAACCACACATACAGGGTGAAACAATCACAAATACATAGTGAAACAATCACACATACATTGGGAAATAACCACACATACAGAGTAAAACAATCACACATATAGTGAAACAATCATACATACAGAGTGAAACAATCACACATACATAGTGAAACAATCACACATACAGAGTGAAACAATCACACATACATAGTGGAATTATCATACATACAGAGTGAAACAATCACACATACTTAGTAAAATAACCACACATACAGAGTGAAACAATCACATATACAGTGAAACAGTCATACATACAGTGAAACAATCATACATACTTAGTGAAATAACCACATATAGAGAGTGAAACAATCAAACATACTGTGAAACAATCACACATACTTAGTGAAATAACCATATACACAGAGTGAAACAATCATACATACAGTGAAACAATCACACATACATAGTGAAATAACAATATATACAGTGAAACAATCACACACACAGTGAAACAATTACACATAGAAGCCATCATACACAAGCACACAATTAGTAAAACAATCAGTCAAATATAGAAATGAAAAAAAAATCCATGGAAAATGAAAAATAAACACGCCATCTGAAATCAGCATGCATACAAACACTCACACACGGTGAAACAACCACTCACATTTATAACGCAATAAACCCATACTACACCCGTGTGTTACCGGGGCCCGAAAGGGGAGCAAAGAATAGTAACACTGTCCCCTGCCAAGCATGTCGTAGAAAGCGACTAAGGAGGGTTGGGCATGGGGCCGGTTACCCCATCCTGTAAAAAATTTAAACCACAAAAAACTTCAACAAATATGGACAAGTCAAATAAAGAAAATAAAACACAGCCATCCAAGACAGGGGAAGGTCCTCTCGCGGGGAGGCGTATGATGCAACACAGAGAAAGCCGAAAGGAGTCTGTGTTGCTGACTAACCTTCTTTCTTCTAGGAGAACTTCCAGATTTGGCACCTGGAATGTTCGGACATTAAACGAACAAGGGAAAGTGGCGCAAGTGGCAGCAGAAATGAGGGAATACAAAATCGAGGTTTTGGGAATGTGTGAAACAAAGTGGAAGGGGGTAGACAGGAAGAAACTCATCACAGGTGAATTGGTGCTGTCCTCAGGACATGAAGACGAAAGTTCATACCACAGTGAAGGGGTAGCTCTTATGTTATCTAAAGAAGCACAGAAAGCACTCATTGAATGGGAAGCTGTTGGACCCAGAATAATAACTGCTACTTTCAAAACAGCTAAAAAGAAAATTCATGTAAATGTCATCCAATGTTATGCACCAACTAATGACAAAGAAGAGTCTGTGAAAGAAGCATTTTATACTAAACTACAGGAAATTATGGATAAAGTAAAAAGAAGAGACATCACAATTTTGATGGGTGACATGAATGCAAAGATAGGTACAGTCAACACCGGATTTGAAGAAGTCATGGGAAAACATGGGCTAGGAGTAATGAATGAAAATGGAGAACTATTCGCAAACTTCTGTGCTTCAAATCAACTGGCTATAGGAGGAAGCATGTTTCCACATAAGAGAATACACAAGGCAACATGGATATCACCAGATCATAGAACAGAAAATCAGATTGATCATATATGCATAAACAAGAAGTTTAGATCATCATTGCAGGATGTAAAGGTATACAGAGGAGCAGATGTGGCATCAGATCACCATCTTCTGATAGCCAAAAAAAAATGAAACTCAAGAGATATGCAACAATGCAAAATTATAGACAACAGTATAATGTAGGACAGCTAAGAAATCAAGAAACAAGAGACAAATTTGCGGTCACAGTATCCAACAAATTCCAAGTGCTCCAACAGCTGGAAGATGTAGAGAATACAGAAGACTATTGGCAGCAGGTCAAAACTGTATGGAAGGAGACATGTGAAGAAATACTGGGGAAAAGGGAAAGACAACAAAAAGCATGGATAACAACAGAAACCATCAATAAGATAAAAGACAGAAAAAACAAGAAAGCAGAGTTAAACACAAGCAAAACCAGAAGTTCCAAAGCCAAGGCTCAAGAAGTGTACACAGAAGCAAACAAAGAAGTAAAAAGAAGTATCAAAAGAGACAAGAGGAAGTATATTGAGGAGTTGGCAAGAGAGGCAGAAGATGCTGCAGCCAAAGGAAATATGACAGAACTGTATAGCAGCACAAAGAAGCTAACAGGGAAATACAAGCAAACAAGTTGCCTCATAAAAGACAAGAATGGGAAACTGCTCAGCAATATACAAGAGCAAATGAAGAGGTGGACAGAATATTTTGGGGACCTTCTCAATAGACCAGCTCCACAAAACCCGCCGGACATCCAGCCAGCAGAAGAAGAGCTACAAATTAACGGTGAAAGACCAACGAAGGAAGAAATAAAGAAAGCCATAAAGCTTCTAAGAGATGGAAAAGCGTCTGGACCTGATGGCATTCCAGCAGAGGCCATCAAAGCAGATATCGACACGGCTACAGAGATGTTATATAAATTACTTGGTAAAGTCTGGGAAAAGGAAGAGATACCAGCAGAATGGAAGGAAGGATATCTGGTTAAGTTGCCTAAGAAGGGAAATTTACAAGAGTGCACAAATTATAGAGGAATAATGTTACTATCAGTGCCAGGAAAAGTATTAAACAGGATTATCCTTGAGAGATTAAAAGAGTCCATAGACAAGAAACTGAGAGATGAACAAGCAGGTTTTCGACAAAACAGATCATGTACAGACCAGATAGCCACTTTGAGAATAATAGTTGAACAAAGTCTGGAATGGAATTCACCACTATACATCGGATTTGTGGACTACGAAAAGGCATTTGACAGTGTAGACAGAGAATCACTTTGGAAATTGTTGAGGCATTATGGAGTTCCCCAGAAGATCATTAATTTAATAAAGAAAACATATGAAGACATGACATGCAGAGTTCTTCACGAAGGACAGCTTACAGAACCGTTTGGGATAAGAACAGGAGTGCGACAGGGATGCCTCTTGTCTCCATTTCTTTTCTTGCTGGCAATAGATTGGGTTATGAGATCATCGGCAACACACAACAGAAATGGAATCCAGTGGACTCTGACTAAGCAGTTGGATGATCTGGATTTTGCTGATGACTTGGCTCTTCTGTCCCATAGCCGTAATCAGATGCAGGACAAATTGAAAACACTTGATGAGAGGTCACAGCAATTGGGTCTGAAAATACACAGGGAAAAGACAAAAATAATGCGAATAAATGCAGGTAATGATAACAGGGTTGAACTTGAAGAAACACCAATACAAGATGTAGAATCATACACATATCTTGGCAGTAATATAGACAAAGTTGGAGGGACAGACAGCGATATCAAAATAAGAATACAAAAGGCAAGAGGAGCTTTCATTGCATTGGGAAATATATGGAGATCAAGAGAAATAGGATCCAACACGAAAATAAGAATCTTCAACTCAAATGTGAAGTCAGTCCTATTGTATGGCTCAGAGACATGGAGAACAACAAAGACAACAACCAAAAAGCTACAGACTTTCATAAATGGGTGCTTGCGTAGAATAGAGGGATTAAAATGGTATGACAAGGTTACCAACGTGGAACTGATGACAAGAACTAGACAAGTGCCAGTGGAACAAGAAATGAGAAGAAGACGATGGCGATGGATAGGACACACACTGAGAAAACCTGTTGATAGCATTACAAGGCAGTCCTTGTTCTGGAACCCCCAGGGCAAGAGAGGCAGAGGAAGACCAAGAAGTACATGGAGAAGAGAGTTGGAAACAGAGGTGAAAATGATGAGGAGAACATGGAAAGAACTTGAGATGATGGCACGTGACAGGAGGACTTGGCATGTGTTTGTTGAAGGCCTATGCTCCTGTGGGAGTGGAGGGTTATGAATGAATGAATGAAACCCATACTAAGAGCAAGAAACAACCCCCATAGTTTTCCCACATCATCATCACAGGAAGTGCTATCGCAGACAAGCATTTCCGACTATTAACCCCGAGACACTCTAGGGGGTCGTGATATTCTGGTATCTCTAAAGTGATGAAATTTCTAATTTGCGCCACCTGGAATGAGTTTTTTTTTTTTTTTTGGCGTGATCCAAACTCTCACTCTGTTAGCCATTTTGCCACGAGTGAGTGGACAGAAAGTAATCACGTGATGTTTTCCAAATTGAAGTTTTCCGTTGATCATTGCGGTTGGCTTACACCCGCCTCTCTCTCTACCTCTTTATCCCGGAGGAACCCCTGAAATACTATTCAGGTCAGGAAACCCCTGCATTAAAAATTGTTATATCTACAGCTCACAGTACGTTAGCGTGATTAGTAAGTTATAAATACCTTGTATAATAATATAATAATAATTGTCAATATTTTTAAGCAGAGAATGATTTCTTTTATGTGCATCTGTTTATTATGGCCAACTTATTAGCGTACCCTTTTTGTGTGATTTCCCCCTCCCCACAAAGAATATCACTTCTAATGCCACGGATTGCCTCCCACGTATTGCAGTAGTGATCCAACAGTGGACAAAACTCAAGAGTATCTACTATGGGCCTTCAAAGGTGTCTACCTTCGCACAAAGTTACTCTTGGCAGAGTTGTAGATAGAAGGATAATGACGCTTCTATCCCAAGGCAGTGTTCACAAGATATTCAGAAAAGCGAGAACAATGCTGCATTGGCTGAGCACGTTAACTCTAGGATCTACCGACAACGTTTGTGAAGGATTAAGCAATTATTATTTTTAGCTCGTCAAGCCCCCACACTGATTTACTCAGTGGAATATCTTATTATTATGGTATAGCTCTGTTTAGAGTGTTTTTAGTAAATTGACTGGGACAAACACGCAGTACATTTAAAATGATTACATCGAAGTTAAATTTGTATAATTACAAATAACAAATGTAATAATCATTTAGTTTTAACAAGGGTTTAAAAGAATGAATAATTTCAGAAAGGTATCATCACTGTTTTAATGGGATAAAGGTTTATAAAGGAGTTCACGTGACAGCTTATAGGTTTCACTTATCTGCCACTGGCAGGTTCTGCTCCCGCTGATGGGTTAGTTCTCGGTAGATTGATCACTGATAACATTCGTCCCTGGTCAAGGATGTAGGGCGTAGCACGTTCCAAGAAGTGTCAGAGAGTGTCTACAAAGTTAGTCCCTCGTCTTAAAGCTCAGGCTATTGTTCCCTTCTTGTTACAGAGCTAGTACTCTCAAATGGTACCACCACCAACAATTACGGTAAAAGAATTGAAATGAACGCTCTCCTCAGTATTGCGTTTCCCGACACATACTTATGTGTCTCTTTTCTCTTATTCCACCATCCCAATCTATCTCAGAATTTACCCTCGATGAGAACTAAACTTAATCCCTCGAGAGAAAACTTTCTTTAGTTTTAAAGTTAATATGTTTACATAGATTTTCACTGGTTTGAAAATGTAAATTGTATACTTAGAATGTTCATCATTTCTTTCATCTTTCTCTCACTGCTCCATATGGAGCTTGGGGCTACTTAGGCTTTTAGTTCTTTTTAAGAAACTAGCGATAATCAGTCACCAGCCCTTGCAGTGGTGATTCATGAAATCATCATTCTATATGCTGAGGTTGCCAGCCTCAAATGACTTGGACATCCACTAGCAATTTTCACACTTTAATATTCACATGGTAATATAAACATATTAGTTCACATGTTAGTAATGAAAAATATAGGATGTAAAATGACAACTTACGCCAATCCTGGCTCACAGACTTTTTGCTCAGCTGAATAAAGTTAAGGTACTTGATTGGGCCTCTTATACGTGTTCTTGGGGTCGTTACTTTTATAAGATAATTCCCTCTATGACTCTGTGTGTTCAGTTTCCTCAGTCCCGGTTTCCTTGTTAAATTGATAGAGATTTCCTGGGCTGTTTTGTACGTCCGTCAATATTCTCCAAGAAAAGGTCCGGCCTGATTAAATGGAATTCTGAATTCTAACTTCTGGCAAGGTCGGGTTGTAGTCTTGGCAAGCGATTTCTCACAGTGAATTAACACGGAAACGTGTCAGGTTATATTGCATGTCCTACCCCTGCATCCGTTTGTTATGAAGCTAGTCAGGGCTCCAATCATTTCAAACATACTTGTTGGGTGGGGTAATTTCAAAATATTCCGACATGGAATAATTTTGCTCGTGATGCAAAGGTCACGTCTCCCAAATATGGACATAAAACATCCGATGCCTGGCGTACAAACTCATCAACTTATCCGTAAACTCATACGACAATGTGTTTCAGATGTAGCAACGTGAAAGTTGGACAGGAAACGATTATGTCATTTATGTCTGAGTAATCTCGTTATCTGTCGCTTGATCACACAACTCTACTCGAAAACTAAGCAGACCAATATGGGTTTTACCTGCGATAATCTCAGAAAAGCCGTGCCGCCCCTAGCAAATGTGATGCATTATCACCAACAAGGAGTGTCAAATGTTTTGACAATATCAAATAGCTGCTACATAATAGAAAAAGAAAAAAGGGCTGACTATAGAAAGCACGCAATTAGTCAGTACGACAATTTAAAATGAGTACTGCCGGAGTGAAATTGAGATCGAGAAGAGGTCTCCCCAAATCCACCTTGTCACAGTCAGTAGTGTAGGTACAAGTAAGTTCAGTTTTCCCTTTTTTAATTTCCTACTTCACTTTTTTTTAAACCTTATCCCTGTAGACTTAAAAGTCTTATCACAAATTTCTACTCTACAAGATGCTAATGAAATATGGTATGTGCAATCGTAGTGTTTTTCTTTTTAGCCAACCTTTCTTTTAAAAACTCGAAAAAGAAACAGGTAGTTGAGCTTTGATTGACTTTCTTGAAATATCTCTTTTATTCCCTTTCATAAATTTTAAACAATCATGAGGAAAACAGAATACATTTATGTTAGATAACTTGCTTAAGCCAAAATTGGATTTAATTTTTTTCTAAGGTAGGCTCGGTAGATTGAATTTAAATAAAGTTTATAAATTGATTGTAATTAATGCTTTTTACAACATGAAAATATATTGAAAATTTTGTTTAGGTAAATCTATTCAATACTATAATAATAAATTCTGTAAGCACCAAACACGGCGCATAAGGCAGAAACCAGTGCTCTCCAGGCTGTTCGTTGTGACGCCACTCCTCTTAGCTCTTGCACATTGTTTAATCCCAACGTTCTTCCTTCTCTTATTATTGTTCTTCTGAGTGTTTCTTTTGGTCTTCCTTTTTTCCTCTTACTCTCAGGAACCCAAGTGAGTGCCTGCAATGGTATTCTGTTGTTTTGCATTCGTAGGACAAGACCGATATATGACCATCGTCTTTTCCTTATATAGTTGGAGACATATTTCTGCCTAGAGTCTTCTCTTATTTGTCGATTAGTCTTGAATTCTGTCCAACTGATGTTCATGAGTTTTTTAAGACATTTGTTCTCGAATGTATTCAGCTTGTTCTCCAATGATTTTGTTATTTTCCAAATCTCACAGCCGTATGTTAACACTGAGATAACATTTGAATTAAACAGACGAAGCTTGGTATGTATATTCAATGATCGTAATTTCCAAATGTTAGATAACACTGACAAACAACATTTTTCTTTCTTATATAAGAATAAGTGTTCTTAGGTCAGTTTCTTGCGCTGATTTCAAATCTGAAATCCGTTTATCTCTATCACGTCGGGTTCTTAAGATATTTGTGAATAAATATATTTTTGGGAAACCGTTATTTGCTCCGTTTCATTTTTACTATATAACTTATTAAAAATTAATAAAAAGCAACATAATTCTACTTTTTATACTGCTAAAAGATGCATGACATATGTTACGCGATTTTTCAAATAGTTACTGTATTTTGAAATAATTCTGAGCAAAATATGGCTTCTAGAAGTTGTAGAAATTCGGCTGATCTGTTCTGTTACGTGTGCGGATATTTTACCGATCGTGTTGACCAGAAAAACTTTACACCATTACTAAAGATAGCATATGAACTTTATTTCGATTCGAAAGTTGATGATGCAAATAAATCTTGGAAGCCAAATGCTTTTTGTTCGATACATTGGCAGGTTGGTTGCGAAAATCGCCGAAGCATAAGTCGATGCCTTTTGGCGTGCCAGTAATATGGCGTGAACATACAAATCACACTACTGATTGTTACTTCTGCTTGACAAATATCCATGGTTTCACTTTTAAAACTAGAAAGTCTGTGGTTTATCCAAATATTGAATCGGTTTCGAAACCAGTGCCTCATGATCCAATCACGTGTCCGATCCAAGTACCACCAGAACAGTATCCGTTGGACGTAAATGAACCATCAGAAAGTGATAGTTTACCTGCTTTAGAAACTAATTCTGACTCAGATTACATACCGGTGAATGATAGTGTTTACTTAATTAACCATTCACAACTTTCAGATCTAATACGTGATCTCGCTCTTACCAAAGGACAAGCGGAATTACTCGGTTCGCGACTCAAAGAATGGAATCTTTTAGCGCCCAATACTCCGATATCTAAATTTCGTCATAGACACAGAGAACTTGTTCAATACTTTGAGATGGATGATGACATTTGCTATTGCAAAGATGTAAACGGTCATGAGCACATAGTCAACGAATGGCGATTTTTCATCGATTCTTCCAAGATTAGTCTAAAAAACCGTGTTATTGCATAACATAAATTTTTTTTTCAACAATTCCAGTCGCCTACTCTGTTCATATGAAAGAAACTTATGACAATATGGCTATACGTTTGGAAAAAATAAAGTACAATGACTACCAATGGCGGATTTGTGGAGACCTAAAGGTCATTGCAATTCTCACGGGCATGCAGACTGGGT
Organism: Oreohelix idahoensis; assembly: GCA_024509875.1. Taxonomy (NCBI): domain Eukaryota; kingdom Metazoa; phylum Mollusca; class Gastropoda; order Stylommatophora; family Oreohelicidae; genus Oreohelix; species Oreohelix idahoensis. Next base: position 131,326 of record JAMPIV010006329.1, read on the forward strand.
ATACTAAATTTTGTTGCTTCCGATGTGAATGGGACAGCCGCAACAGACAGGAACATTATGCAAGAAAGGTGTGGCCTATCCGGGATCGTATGCAGCTCGGGCATAAAAATGTAATACGCGAGCCATTAATTAACAAAGACACCTTCATTTTACCACTGTTACATATAAAGTTGGGGCTCATGAAGAATTTTGTAAAAGCGTTAGATAAAACGAGCAAAGCTTTCACTTATCTTCGAGAAAAGTTTCCGCAAGTTAGCGATGCAAAGATAAAGGAAGGTATCTTTGTAGGACCTCATATTAGGAAAGTTATTGCAGACAAACAATTCGAGAACTTGTTACATGGTAGGGAACTTCGCGCATGGATGGCATTCAAATCGATCGTCGATAACTTTCTGGAAAATCACAAATCTGTCAACTATGTTGCATATTGTTAAGCAGTGCATAGATGCATACATAATTATGGGCTGTAACATGTCCCTCAAAATCCATTTGCTCGATTCGCATCTTGACTTTTTCCCTGACAACCTTGGCGAAGTCACCGATGAACATGGAGAATGATTCCATCAAGATATCGCCGTAATGGAGTCACGTTATCAAGGACGGTGGAGTGTGACCATGCTTGCCGATTATTGTTGGATGCTTCATCGCGATGTACCACATGCCATTCACCGACGAAAGTCGACTGCAAAGAAATTCAAGCCTACATAACTGTTATACTTCTTGTACGAATGATGTTGTAATACTGTATGCGTTGTTAAAAAACTTCAATTGCATATTTCTAGAGATCCCGACCTGATAGAGAAAAACGGTTTGCAGATTTAAAAACAGCGCATTAAAATTGACCAGAAAAACATAGAAATGTTAGAGAAAGAAAAAAAAAGTTTTTTTTTTGTTAGTCAGTGTAATCTATTGAAGGCGCTAGCTGCCAACGCAATTCTAGTATGAATTTCTCTTGTTGTGTCACCATCCTGAGTCATTTTACTGCCTAAATAATTGAAACTTTCAACTTTCTGTAGTTTTTCCCCGTTCAGGATGATATTAAAGGTCTCGTTAGAAAAGTTCATAACTTTAGTTTTAGAGGCATTTATTTGGAGACCTATTTTAACCGAAAGATGACACAAATTATTTTCTGCTTCTTGGGATTGTCTGGGTGTTGAACTTAAGAATGCTAAATCATCTGCGTAATCTAAGTCCCCCAGGAATTTTCCATTTGTCCATTTTATACCTAATTGTTCATTGTGGGTATAGTTTCTCATAACCCAATCAATAGCTATTCCAAAAAGTAGTGGTGACATAATACAGCCTTGTTTCACCCCTGTTTCTACTGTAAACCATTCTGTATTCCCTTTATTTGTTCTAACACAACATCTTGCATTGTCATATAGCACTTTGATTATATTCACATATTTTGTTGGAAAACCATAGATTGTAAGTATCTTCCACAATGATGGGCGGTGCAGACTATCAAAGGCTTTTTGAAAATCGACGAAGGTGATAATAAGTGGCGATTGCATTTCCACTGATTATTCTATAATTGTTCTTAGTGTGAATATTTGATCAATACATGATTGTTTCGGCCTGAAACCCGCTTGTTCCTCTCTGATCTTTTCGTCAGCATGCAATTTAAGTCTTTCTAACATCATGCAACATAATAATTTTCCAGGTACTGATAATAGAGATATACCACGCCAGTTATTACAGTCTGATAGATCACCTTTCTTCGGTAACTTTACAATAATACTGTCTTTCCATTGTTGTGGTGGTTGTTCTTCTCTCCATACTTCATTTATAATATCTAAAATTCTCAAGAGGTTGTTGTCATTAACTGCTTTAATCATTTCGCCTGAAATTTCGTCAACTCCAGCAGCTTTAAAATTTTTAAATCTTTTAACGGCTTGTTTGATCTCGTCCAGCTTGAATTCATCGCAAGTTATTGGCAAGGTGGTTGTGGGTGTTTCATTATTAAAATCAGGTGTTACTGTTGGTGGTGGTCTGTTTAGCACCTCCATGAAGTGCTCAGCCCATCTCTTCATTTGTTCTTTTTCTGTTGGTATTGGATTCCCTAATTTATCTTTAACAGGTGTTTCCATATCAGTAGGCCGGTGACATAGTTGTTTTGTAATTTGATAAAGGCACCTACTATTACCAGTTCTTGCAGCATTTTCAGCTTCTACGGCCAGTTCATTGATGAAATGTCTTTTATCTCTTCGAGTTTTTGTCTTCACTTCTTTATTTAATAAGTTATAAGTTAGTTTGCAAGATTCAACTGCATTATGTGTACTTGCCGCTAGTAGTTTAAGTTTTGCTGTTTTCCTTTCTTGTATTTTATTCCAAGTATCTTCTCTCATCTATTTTTTCTTTTTATGTACTAGGTATTCGGTGGTCGCTACAGCTGCTTCTGTCATTGCTGTTCTCAGTTGTTCCCATTTAGTATCGATTGTCTTGGTGGTGACATCGTTGTCAATTTTGCCTAAACCATCTAAATAGTTGTTCATTTTGACATTATATTCCTCTTTTACATCGTTTGATTGCAGTCTGTGTACATCTATTCTTCTATTTTTATTCGGTTGGTATAACTTCTTCAGTTTAATTCTCAGTTTAGCTATGCAGAGGTTATGATCGCTTCCGATCTCTGCACCTCTGTATGCTCTGACGTCTTGAACTGATGAGCGAAATTTTGCGCTTATGCAGAAGTGATCTATCTGGTTCTTAGTTCTGCCATCAGGTGAATTCCATGTTATCTTGTAGATATTCTTATGTGGAAAGATGGTGTCCGCCACAACGAGGTTTGATATTTCACAAAGTTCTAGAAGTCTTTCACCATTTTGATTCATACAGCCTATGCCATGAGTACCGAGATATCTTTGTACTTCATCGTTGTTGTCACCTACTTTGGCGTTAAAATCGCCCATGACTACTATTATGTCATACTTGGGTATTGTGTTGATGGTACTTAGAAGTGCTTCATAGAAGTCATCTTTTGTGGTATCAAGAGCGTCGTTAGTTGGTGCATAGCATTGTACAGTTGAGAGCTTGAAATATCTTGTCTGAAATCTAGCTAATATTAGCCTCTCATTAATAGGTACCCAGCTGATGAGCGATGCTGCTGCTTTCTGTGTCATTAAGATGGCTACTCCATCTGTGTGACGATTATCATTACTATCAGAGTATATAATTTGCTTTTTTTCTTCTGAAATATATTTTATGCCCTTCCCCGTCCATCTATACTCGCTGACACCCAATAAGTCCAACTTATAATTATCCATTTCTTTAATTATTTCTTCCATTTTCTTCAATACTATAGGCCATAGCAATATGTATAAAAATTTAGCCCAAGATAAGGTTTTATTGACTTAACAAAATATACACGTTTATTATTATTTTTTTTTTTTCAGTCACGATCTCTCTCGGAACCACTAGGTTTCCGTGGAACCCCGGTTGAGAGACCCTGGTCTACGACAATAAATCCCCAAACTGATGTATGCGTACCTCAAACGGGTTTGAGATGGGGTTGTTAAAAGGGTGCGTGTAAAATTTGGTAAACAGCGACATTTTAATATTCTCCAAATATTTGTTTGTAAAATCTCTGTCAGTCAGGATTTTCAGTCTTGTTCTCAATTAATTCCAAAACCAGAAATAAATTGGAGACTGAACATGATATGAAGATATCTCTTCCAAAAAACTACCAAGAATAAAACCGCTGGTTGACAAGAAACAGAATCAAGGGTCTCACTAAAAAATATTTAACAACGTTATGATACTAAAAAATCTGTTATGTACCGAAAAAAGTTACCTTTATGAAAAATTAATTAATCTGACAAACTCAACATGTAAAGCCGATTTCTATGGTAACCACTGCTGCAAGAGTGTGAATGTTTCGTGCAGGCTTCTTGCACTGGCGACTCCATGACGTAAAGAGCGCAGATGAGAAAGATAATGATGACCATTACTGTTACTAACTACTGTAGATGAGCCTACTACTACATCTGCTACCATTATCATTACTATTATTACCACTCCTATTACTGTTAGCACTACTACAACTACTAATACTACTGCTACTACTAATGCGTAAGCTGCTAGAATACATGATCGCCCACGCCGTGGGTCATCACCCGCCATGGAAATTAAATTGTTAGACTTGAAGGCAAAACGGAACGGAGATCAAAAGGAAAAATCTGACTGAACGCGTGCTTGAAACTAGCAATGCTAAAAGGACGCAAATTGGTGGGGAAAGGAGGAAAAAGTCACGTTCCCCAAGTTGACATAAAGTAAAGAAATCGACAAAAGGGACCTTGGATATTATACGCCACAGTCATTTATTGGACGCTTTTGCGATAACTTAGCCCGTTTATTTGAATGCAGTGATGAGCGCATTCCAGAAAATTCTAGAAAATATTTGAAAAGTAACTTTTCTTAATAATAATGTTAGGAATATAAAACCTAGCTGGCCGGATGGCCCATCTTGAGCAGTGAAATAATATGCTTTCATTTATACAGACGGACAGATAATACGAAAGATATTGACAAAAGACTGTGTTGTTCATATCAGCGAACGTCTGCATTGAGATAAAACATGTCACTAATTTTCAAAAAGTTGTGGCCTTGAAGACGCAAGTGCTAAAATCTAGTGGAATGAAGAGACGGGGTGGGATGGTGAATTGTGGCTAAAAAATAACTTTAAAGGCGAAATTGAGTAGGGGAAGGCAGGGTTGGTTCAAAAAACAAGTGTGTTTTTTTTTGTGAAACGCAAGTAGAGACGGACGGACCAACAGACAATAAGGCATACTTGACTGAGGTCTGACTGAAATGACTTTTGGTAGGATATTTGAATTTGAAAAAAGATAAGGCAGTGATTGGCCCTAGATGAAGATATTATCGGCGCTCAGACGCGCATTTTGTGCCATTCAGTATAAGTTGTCCTGGTAGACACAGTGAATTATTAAGTGGTGTAATTCCCAGAAGCTATTGAAGTATTTAGAGGGACGCCATCATAAGGCCAGCAGCTCAGCTGAGTTTTGCTAGCATTTATTTAACTGTGTACTATATTCATAATTCTGAGCTGTGAGTTTCAGTTGGCACCAATGCGGTGTCGAATGAGTTGTTGAATTTTACCAGAGTGGACCCGTGCAGTAACATTTGGTCAGAGCAGCCTATTATAGCCCCCAAGCACGGAGAGGTGGGGCCACCAAACTTCTGATATTGCCCCCAAGCACGGAGAGGTGGGGCCACCATATTTCTGATATTGCCCCCAAGCACGGAGAGGTGGGGCCACCAGACTTCTGATATTGCCCCCAAGCACGGAGAGGTGGGGCCACCAGATCTCAGCACCAGAGCTACACCTTCAAGTTACGTGAGCGCCTGGTCTGCTGAGAGTTCACCAACTCAACTTATTTCCTAACACACCCATAAAAATTCCATCAATTAACTGGACAATGTGTAATCGCCATAGACAGGGAGTGATGAGGCCACCCCAACAGCACATCCATTAAAAGTTCTCCCACAATAGATTACCACTATAACCAGTAATAATATTAACTAGTCTAGTAACATATATATGTACATATCTTGCATTTGTTATGTAATATTCATGCATTTTTTCATAATTTCTAAACCTTTCATATGTTCTGGCCAAAATAAAACCTTGGTCCAGAACAAATAAATGTAAGAAAATTACTATCAAAATTTTACACAACTGAGTTAGTTCCGTGTACTATAACATTTTATTAATATTATTAGACTTAGTAAATATCTGTGTGTGTGTATGAAAACTACCACAACACATTACATATCATTACCCTAGGCATTTAACGTAGCCACATTCATTAGTAAAAAAATATAGGTGTGAGGTCGTAGTGGTAGCAAGAAGGGCCTTCTGACAATTCACAGCTACATTTTATCTCAGGAGCCTTCACAGCTGACCTCATGCATCACACTTAGAAATATCACCACCATACAATACCATCAAACCCACTACATATATTGGGGTCTCTTTGTCCCGGGATAATTAGCCCATTAAATATATTAGGATCTCCTGGGGGAGAATTAGATTAAGGGAACACATAATAAAAGTTAAAAGTGTCCCTTAAAATTAAAAGTGTCCCTGAAAATAAAAGTTGGTGAATCTTCACAGCCAGTGGTAGTTAATTAATTAATTAGAATTATTTTAGACTAGAGTAATTAGAAGCACTTTAGTGGTTGGAAATTTTATTTTGAACATTGCTAGATTTGTTTAAAAAGTATGGCGGAGCTGGCAAAGTTCAGATCAGCTGCTGTGCTGACGGCAAAGGAGATGGGAATGGATGGTCAGATTTTAATTCAATATGTAACGGCTGAATGTGATAAGTATATTGAACGGGAAGAAAGAAGATTAGAAAAAGAGGCTGAAAGAAAATTAGAGTCTGAAAGGTTGGCTGAAGAGAAGAGGTTAGAGGCTGAGACTAAGAGGCTGCAGATTGAGGCAGAAGAAAAACGACAGCAAAGGGAGGCAGAAGATAAAAAGGCCGAAAGGGAGGCAGAAGATAGAAGGTTGCAAAGGGAGCACGAATTACGACTCAGGGAGCTGGAGCTACAAGGCCAGGCTCCCGAAAATGGTGCCAGCCCTTTTGCCTCAGATGCTACGCCCAGTCTGGGAGCCTCAACATCAGCTATGGGGTTTCATTTAGACCATTTTGTTGAAAAAGACGATGACATAGAGGGGTACCTAGGACGTTTTGAGTTATTAGCTACTACATATGGGTTAGAGAGAGAGAGAGGTGGAGTTTAAAGCTATCACAGGGACTGAGAGGTACTTCTTACGAAGTCTTCGCAAAAATGAACAGAGAAGACCAGGAGAATTATGACATGTTAAAGCAGGCTTTGGAGAAATGGACTGCTCTGGGGAAGACCCAAGATCTTAAAGAAATGATCATGATTGAGCAATTGAGAGAGTCCATGGCTCCAGACATGAGAAAATTTCTCATGGAACAAGGTGCAGAGAAATTGGGGAGGTTTTAAATGTCGCTGAAAGGTATCAGGCAGCCCAGGCAGAGGTAAGTGGTGCTAAAAAGAAGCACATAGACAATTTTAAAGCTCCACAGCAATTTAATAAATTTGATAATAGAGAGCAGGGAAATAAAGGTAGGACAAACTTTGAACGGCCAAGAAATGACTACCGAGACAGAAACTCACAGTTCAATGACCAAAAATCCAATGAAAGAAAACCGTTTAACCAAGGAAAAAGATGGTGTAAATGGTGCAAGAAAGATAACCATAACACCGAATTTTGTAGAAGGAAACCTTCAAACATTGCTGCAATGAAGTCGGGGACTCAAAGATTAAAGGTTAATCCTAAGGGACAGCAGGAACCTTATCACCCCCAGTTTGTGAGGATGTTATTTGTAATGGGGTCACCATAAGGTGCCTTTATGATACAGGTTTGGATTATGATTCAGTTGTGAAGTCTAGCCTAGTGGACCCAAGTCAGTATACCACAGAAATAGTGGAAATACAAGGGGCGACTAAGGACATACCACTCATGACACTTCCCATCGTAAGGATAACGGTGAAAACTCGCTATGTGGAAGGAGAAATCAGAGCAGCAGTGATAGATGAACCAATCTACCCTCTGATATTGGGGTGTAGATACGTCTTCTTGGGGAATCCCGAGAGACCTGTGATCATGGCGACAGTGCAGACCAGGTCACAGAAGAAGGAGGAAGAAGGTGAACCTATAAATGCTCATCCAGAGGAGATGAGGAAGGCGCAGGCTGAGGATAGGACACTCAAGCCATGTTTTAAAAATTGCCCAAATGCCACACACCTCCGAGCAAGGGGGAATATTTTATGAAGAACAGATTGCTATATAGGTAAAGACAGGAACTAGATCCACTGGTCACGGACAGTTGGTTCTTCCCAAGATAAATAGGGCAAACTTAATAAGGAGCTTACATGTTGGAAAAGATGGGGACCATGAAAAAGTCGGTACCATCTGCCAAAAAGTTGCTCGCAAATACTATTGGCCCGACGTAAATGTCGATATTGAAAACTTTGTAGAAGCATGTGGCATATTTCATGAGGGAACACCCACAACGGGAAAATATGTGCAGGACCTAGAAACGCCACGGGGCAAAATTAGGCCTGGAAGGAAAACTAATGATACTCAAGGAGACAAAGTGCAATGGGAGCCCCCTTTTCACACCCAGTCTTCACTTGAATGGATTAACATGGCCACTATGCGAAGAGTACAAAGAAGAAATTTTACCCAGGATAAGATGACAATCCCTCGGTCAGACTTATATAAACTGGAAGAACAGAAAAGAGAGCGAAGATCTCTCATAAGCAATCTAAAGTGGGGTGACTAACCCAAGAAAAAAATTGGTAGTGGTCGATTTGTGAGTGATGATTCTAGGAAGAAAAGTCCTCACTATAGGGCTTCTAATGGACGGGACGAGACGGATTCCATGAAAAATACGTATGATAAATTAAAAATCCAGATGTAACTATTAAGGACCTGGACAGATGAGAAGGCGGAAGAGACTGTTACCTCATCTTATCAATACGTGAACGAACTGACCACTCGTTTGAAAGCTGGATGGAAACTGGCAAATGATAATTTGAAACAAGCCAGGAAGAAACATGCAGCATATTTTAATAGGAAGGCAAAGGACAGATAACTGGCAGTGGGAGAGAAGGTGCTGCTTCTACTACCCGGGAGCCAGAATAAATTACAAATTGGATGGCAAGTGTTGCGTGATAAATTCTCGCAACATCGTTTTATTTCAATATCTGTTTTATAACGCAAGGGCAACAACTGCTTGGAATTTATAGTCACTTTTCTCGGTAAGCATTTGTCTTCTCGCGTTGGTATCGAATGCAGTTAAGTTTGAGCTGTGGTCTTTTTGCGCTGGACTGCGCATGACTTGTCTTGCTTCTTTGTCGATCGGTTTCCGCCCACGACTAGTGGAGTGAGCGATTTGGAATGGCGAAAGAGATGCCTCGTTGAAGAGGGGATCTCCGCTATTTTTGTTCTGTCAGGGATGTGTAGTCCTCTTAATGGATATTTCGTTTATTCGAGATAATATCTCTAGTGTTTCCCACATGTCGGGAGGCGTGATATTTCTGTGTATTTCATGAAAGCAAGGTAAATTGACTCTTTCATTAACTCTATTGATTTTGGGTCGTGAGCGATTTCGATTCATAGCCTGTCTGCGAAAGTCGTCGTCACGAGATGTTTTCCTAGCTCACATGTCGCTGCATTGTACTGCATCGGTTGATGCAGGTACCAAGGACCATTACTTGCTACTCTGTTAAATGAACTAGGTTTGGAAAACCTTTATTATCTAGAGGATATTTTTGAGGACATTATTTATACTTCGGCAGACGTGTCTGTCTTGCTGAAGTCAAACTAAGGAGAGTGAACTGATCTCATACATCTGGTTATCTCCTGGCTGTTATAGAAAAGGATGGAGTTTTCCACCTGACTACATTTACAGCACTATGAAATATAACATGCATCTGACTCATCATTGTAATGCTGTCTACCGTTTATTGCTGTATTGAATGTTGCTGTGATAATGACTGTTTGATGTGCCTACACATTTGCGTAACCATTTTGTCACTGTGGCGTCCACAATAAATAATGAAGAAAAACGTCAACGGCTGTTTCAAGACTCATTGACTTTATACGTCGTGAGTTTACTGACGTCCTATGTGGATTGCCCTGTTATTGTTGCATGAACATTGTTTTGACTGAACACATCTACACACTACACAAAACCAGACATGCGGATACCATCTATCATCATATGGCATCACGCATCATTTGGTGGCCATAAGCTGGTTTGATTCTGGTACCAGCAAACACGGGGTCCCTTACCCACTTCATTTTCAACAAGAATTCATCAGCATCCTTCAAGAAATTAACATTCTTCAATACAGTCAACATCTTCAAAATTTTCAAAGTACTCGGCGTTGCCCGGTAAAAGTCAAATTTCAATTTTTTGACGGAAACAAGAATTTGACAGTACCCGGCGTTGTTACATGTTGCCGGATAACTCGGACTGCTGTTATCTTTTACGCAAGTCAAGCAAGTTGCTGCTGTCAAGGTTCCAGTGCTGTCGTTTTTTGAGAAGGTCAAGTGCCGGTTGAAACGGGTTGTTTTCTGAAGAAGGCCAAGTACCGATTTCCATCAACTTACTTGTGGATTAGAAGGTCAAGTGCCGAAACAACTCAACACACAGTATGTCAGAAGCTCTTGTACCATCGTGTTAGCAGTGGAAGCAGTTCAGATGTGCCATCATCGTTGGAGCTTCGCTCTTTAGGACGTTGATTGACATCCGTTTTTCTGCTGTTCTACGATTGGAAGCCTATAAGTTAAGTGGCCTGTTTGTATGTAAACTGTGCCCTTATACTTCTGCTGAGTCTTCTGTGTATCATCTCATTCTATATGTTATATGTTTATATGTTATTTGTATATTTATATGTTTATATTTCAGCGGGTTCTCGGTTGGGTGGTGTCTCCGTTAGATTATGCCACGTCATAGAGGTCGTCTATTGTGAGCGTTTTCTGTAAGGTTTGCAAATTTCCCATACTGGAATTTGCTAAGCGACTTCTGTTGCTATTTATGTTAGCTGTGATGACATGTTTTAATATTGTTTTCGTTATTATTTCGCATTCTTTAGTTTTGTTTTGATTTGTTTGTGTTTGTTAGCCTACTCTTGTCTATAATTTAGTTTCATACAACATTTTTGTTTATACACTGTGGTGTCATGTATTTTGTTTAATTCTATCGCAGATATCGTCACATTTTTTGTGATATTTCATTAATTTCTGCTTTATTTTTAGTTGATTTCTGCGAAAGTTTTTGTATTGTTGCTGATCTTTGTTATTGTTTACATTGTTATTGTTTACATTGTTTGTATTGTTTACATTTTCAATGTTTACATTCTGCATGTGTTTACATAGTCATTGTTTACAGTTATAGTAATTAGTTAATGGGCTATGCTAATGCACTGTTACTACTATACTGATGATAAATGAATGATGAATAGTGTCGTGCACTATTGAATGAGAAGTGCACTTATGATCAAGAATTGAGTGCTGATATTTCATATACAAGTTCTTTGATTGGAGACTTGTTTCCCACAGAGACTGGGATAATATAAGGTGATGTGAATATACAAGTGCTTAATTAAGACTTGTTACACTTAGGTTTGAAATAAATTAGTTAATTATTTCAGGTTTTGGACTCATATGTTAGACAACATGTCTACATTTGAGCACTTTATTGAGCAGGGTAAATTGCTTGGGAAGACTGGTGATAAGTTAGAAGAATTTGCAACTGCTCGATATGATAAAGCAATGGAAGCTGAACAAAAGAAACGCAGATGCAGGTGGATGAAAAAAGATTCCAAATGGAAATGGAAAAACAAAAAAGGGAATCAGAAGCTGAGGAGAGAGAAAACTCCAGCTACAGCTAGAAGCTGAAAGACTTCAAAAAGAGGCTGAGAATAAAAGACTTGAAAAAGAGGCTGAGAATAAAAGACTTGAAAAAGAGGCTGAGAATAAAAGACTTGAAAAAGAGGCTGAAAATAAAAGACTTGAAAAAGAAGCTGAAAATGAAAGACTTCAAAAAGAGGCTCAGGCTGAGGAAAGAAGATTACAGAGAGAGTCTGATGAGAGGAAAGAGAAAGCAAAAATGGAACATGAAGAAAAGGTCTTAGCTTTAGAGTTGGAAAAATTGAAATTGACAAGCATGAGTAAATGTAATGATTCAAACAAGGGTTCATCTTCTGGTAAGGCTAATAATGATACTTTTAAGATTAAGTTACCAACATTTAGTCCTTCCAGCGATGACATAATGTTCTATCTGGACAGATTTGAACAAGCATGTACAGCTCATAACATAGACAAAGCAAAATATGTTTATCAGTTATCAGGGATACTGACAGGTAAAGCTCTAAGTATATTAAATATGGTGGATGAACCTGACAAGAACAATTATGAGGTTGTCAGGGCCGCTTTGTTAAAGAAATATCAGCTTAACGAAGACGGCTATCGTCTACAATTTAAAAACATGTTACCTGAAAATGGAGTTGAATTCTCCGAGTTTATTGCAAGAATACGCATTACTTTCTCACGATGGGTTGAACTATCTAAGACGGAAAAAACTTATGAAGGACTTATGGACTTAATACTTAGAGACAAAGTCATGTCGTCTGTCAATGAGTCTTTCCTTGCTTTCCTTCATGAACGTAAACCTAAAAACAATAAAAGAAATGGAAGATTTCTGTTGCCAATACGTAACTGCGCACCCACACATAACCATGGGTAACTCTAAGGTGAAAGAAGGTTTACCAGTTGCTTCGGCAGCTCCGTATGGTCAAAACTTTGCTCGTAGATTCCAACAAAATCTTGATAGAAAGAGCAGCGGTAATTTCTGTCAAAATCATGGAAACCAATTTCATGGTGATTCATCTTCGAAGAATTGGAGACAACCTGATAGTGGTCGTTACTATCACCCTAATAATTATAGGCATTTCAAAAGAGGATATGGTAATAGAGGTTATTCCTGCCGAAGACCTCAGAACCAAACAAATAGATGTTCGCATCAATGTGAACATGATAGTAATCGTGGAAACTGGAATTCGAACCAGTATAACAATTACAATAGAGACAATAATAACTGCAGAGATAATAATAACTTTGATAACTTCAGAGGTAATAATAGTCGGGGTAGATCTCAACACAAAAAAAAAAGAGATATCAGCAGGCTAATGCTGTACAACAGGAAACTGAGGCAGCCTGTAATCATGTTGTTGATAGTAAAAACTTTGACGCTGTCACTAGTTCTGCTTTTGACTTTGAGAGAGCAAACAAATGCCCCCAATGCAGTACTTTATTCGAACCGGGTACCATAACTACTTTGAGTTGTGGTCACCCACTTCCCGCTCTTCCTGCTGCTGTTGCGCATGACGGGAGGGGTTCTTTAATTCTACATAAGGGTCTTGTTAATGATACTCCGGTCTCACTACTTTTCGATTCCGGATGCACCACTATTGGTGTTAGACAATCGCTTGTAGATCCATCTTGTGCTACAGGAAGGGTTATTAAATGTGTCACATTTGGCGGCACTCTAGAAAAATATCCTACTGCTGTAATTCGCATTGCCACTCCTTTCTTTACTGGAGATGTGCATGCTTGTCTCTTACCTAATCCTATTGCGGACCTTATTATTGGTCGTATTCACGGAGTTAGGGAGTGTACCCCACAGCAGATTGCTGCTTGGGAACATAATAACATGCAAGCTACAAATGCAGTAGTTACAAGAGCACAAGCTCTACAAACACCCGAAACTTCACTGAATAGTGATAATGAAGTTGATAGCCAAGATAGTCACTTAGTAATCACTCGTGACTCTTTCATAAAATTGCAAGAAGAAGATTCTTCTTTAAAAAAATTCTTCGTTCTTGCGAAGAAAGGTGATCCGAATCAGGATACAAATAGAAAATCTTGGATTGCAATGAGAAACGGCGTACTTGTACGTATGGTACAAGATTCGGCTACGTCGGCACATTCGCAAATTCTTGTTCCCAAGAGCATGAGAGTCCAAATATTGCAACATGCTCATGACTCGCAATGTGCTGGACATATGGGTTTTGCCCGTACGAAGTCGAGAGTCCTTGCGGCTTTCTTTTGGCCTTTTGTCAATAAGGACATTCGTATTTACTGCCGATCATGCAAGGTATGTCAGGAGGTCAAATCTAGAGGACCACGACATGCTGCGCCTATCCAGGCTGCTGACATTCCTATTCGGCCGTTTCAGAAAATGGCCATAGATATTATTGGCCCTTTTAAGGTCAAGTCGGCCAGAGGACATCAGTTTATCCTTACATGTGTCGATATGTGCACACGTTGGCCAGAGGCTATTCCTCTTAAGAGCATATCTACTACAGATATCGCAGATGCTCTTTGGTTGATATTTTCTCGCTTGGGGTTCCCCAGAGAAATATTGTCAGACCATGGCACTCAACTCATATCTGACACTATGTCACAGGTAATGTCTACCTTACATATTGAACGATCTCTCAGTAGTATCTACCATCCTATGTCTAATGGGTTAGTTGAGCGTCTGAATAGAACGCTCAAGACTTTGCTTGGTAAGATAACTGAAGATCATCCTCAAGATTGGGACAGGGTTTTACCCGCGGCTCTCTTTGCCTATAGAGAAGTCCCTAATGAACACACAGGATTTTCTCCCTTCGAACTTGTCTTTGGCGCGCGTCCACGCGGCCCTATGTTTTTATTACACGATCTCATCACTGCCGATGATATTAGCGATGAAACTCAATCCTCATATGAGTATGTCATTGCTCTTAGACAAAAGATCATTGAGGCATGTAAGCTAGCAACTGCTTCATCAGAAATTGCTAAAGAGAAGGCAAGGCAGTTTGCTAACAAGAATAGATGTCTACGACAACTTTGTCCAGGTGACAAAGCATTCGTCCTACTCCCCAGTAGGGAAAATAGACTTCTTATTGCATGGAAAGGTCCGTATGCAATAGTCTCTCGGATTTCCGATGTTGACTATGTGGTCGATATTGATGGAAAGCATAAAACTTTCCACATAAAAATGCTTTCGGAATTTCACGAACGTCCGGACTATTTGCTGCCTATTTTCCAGGCAACGGATGATGCTCCTGCACCTCACGGTCATTATTCATCCCTGTCTGTCATTCAGGATGAGGAAGCTACCTTCTCTGATGTCAACCTTCCCCTTCCAGTGGTTCCATTACAGTCCACGGAATCTTGGAAAAACGTTTCTGTTTCTCCTAATCTTTCTGGTGACGAACATCGACAAGTCTCGTCGATGTTACAAACATTTCAGGATGTTCTCACTGACATTCCTGGACACACAGATGTCATAGAACATGACATAATTCTTACCGACAATAATCCAATTAGGGTTAGGCCGTATCCTATTCCTATACACTTTCAGTCGCAAGTGGAAAAGGAATTGGATGAAATGATTCAATTAAATATAATTGAACCATCGACTTCACCATATTCTTCTTCCATGGTTATTGTCCGGAAGAAGGATAAGAACATACGAATTTGCGTTGATTATCGCAAATTGAATCAGGTCACAAAGTTCGACGCTGAACCGATGCCTTTGTTAGAAGATCTACTGATTAGACTTTCTAATTCTAGATTCTTCACTAAACTTGACTTGTCTAAAGGTTATTGGCAAGTGCCTTTAGCAGAGCATGCCAAACCTCTTACTGCTTTTTCTACACCTAGGGGTCTATTTTCAATGGAATGTTATGCCTTTTGGTCTCATGAACGCCCCTGCCACTTTCGTTCGCATGATGCGTCGAATTCTGTCACATCGTTCGGATGTCATCGCATACTTAGATGACATCTGTCTCTTCAGTGATACCTGGGAAGATCACTATTTAGGGTTATATGACTTACTGTCCACTCTACGTGAGAATAATTTGACAGCGAAACCTTCTAAAGCTTTTGTTGGTTTTGGTGAAATCTCTTTCCTGGGTCATCGTGTTGGTCATGGTCTCTTGAAGACAGAAGACCACAATACTTCCAAAATACTGAACATCTCTGTTCCTAAAACGAAGAAACAAGTTAGGAGTCTCTTAGGTTTAATTCAATTTTATGGGAGATTTATTCCAAATTTATCTTCGATCATGGCACCTCTATCAACATTGTTGAAGAAAGGTTCGCCTAATCTGGTCCGTTGGTCTGAAGAATGCCAATCTTCACTAGACCAAATCAAGAATATATTTTCTTCTCCTCCCATCTTAAGATTACCTACTCTTGATAGGACTTTTGTTCTTCGGAGTGATGCTTCATCCACTGGGATTGGAGCAGCACTGATGCAAGAATATGCAAATACTCTGCATCCTGTTATGTACATTTCTAGAAAACTAAATGCGGCAGAGAGGAACTACTCGGTTTTAGACCGTGAGTTGTTAGCGATGGTTTGGTCAATTCTAAAGCTACAAAGATTCCTCCTGGGCGCACATTTCATTCTAGAGACTGATCAGAAAGCTCTTACAGCTATTCAGACTAAGAATTTGAAGAGTTCGAGATCCACTCGATATGCTATAGCTCTTCAACCTTTTCACTTCACGGTACGAGCTATCCGTGGTGCGGATAATGTGATGGCTGACATTTTGTCTAGATGCCCACATGACTCCAACTAATACTTCTGTCCTATATTTCCATATATTACAGAGTCATAACACACCTATATTTCTACAATAGATTAGCACATCTGTACTTACTTTATATGTACACACTATCGTGCTTTGTTGTCATCTTCTTCTGTTCGTTTTTTAAGATGATAGAGGAGGACTGAGTAGTTAATATAAGGGCCGTTAGTTTACTAAACAGCCACAATTATTAATAATGTATTGTACCTTATGAAGCATATTAGTTATTAATTAGCATTATATTGCTTGTACTTTCTCAGAATGTCATTGTTGAGCTGAGGACTTACCTTACGAGTTCTAGATTGTGTACTTACCCTCGGAATACCAGAGCATATGTCCTGGATCGTCATGTAGTTTAACTTTACTATGTACTTATGTCATTACATGTCAAAGAATGTACTATCTAAATTTTCCTATCAGATTTGTACATTTATTTTTTAAAGACAATATTAGAGTATGCTGTTTAATGATGATTATAGTAACTTGCATACGTATATTGTGTTTACATGCTAACGTGATGTGTGTTGGTGACACCTCCCCGATGTGAATATTTTTTGAGACATATTTATTTTTCTGTTGAGGTATATCCTCACCAGACACTCTATAATTAGCCTATTGTTTGGCAATTTAGTTAATTATCAGCGCATAATTCGTGCGTTTTGAGCCGCTTATCGCTTGCTCTTTGATATTGAAAGAAAAATATGTTCCACATTTTTTTTTTATCGGGAGGAGGTGGTGATATGTTGCGTGATAAATTCTCGCAACATCGTTTTATTTCAATATCTGTTTTATAACGCAAGGGCAACAACTGCTTGGAATTTATAGTCACTTTTCTCGGTAAGCATTTGTCTTCTCGCGTTGGTATCGAATGCAGTTAAGTTTGAGCTGTGGTCTTTTTGCGCTGGACTGCGCATGACTTGTCTTGCTTCTTTGTCGATCGGTTTCCGCCCACGACTAGTGGAGTGAGCGATTTGGAATGGCGAAAGAGATGCCTCGTTGAAGAGGGGATCTCCGCTATTTTTGTTCTGTCAGGGATGTGTAGTCCTCTTAATGGATATTTCGTTTATTCGAGATAATACCTCTAGTGTTTCCCACATGTCGGGAGGCGTGATATTTCTGTGTATTTCATGAAAGCAAGGTAAATTGACTCTTTCATTAACTCTATTGATTTTGGGTCGTGAGCGATTTCGATTCATAGCCTGTCTGCGAAAGTCGTCGTCACGAGATGTTTTCCTAGCTCACATGTCGCTGCATTGTACTGCATCGGTTGATGCAGGTACCAAGGACCATTACTTGCTACTCTGTTAAATGAACTAGGTTTGGAAAACCTTTATTATCTAGAGGATATTTTTGAGGACATTATTTATACTTCGGCAGACGTGTCTGTCTTGCTGAAGTCAAACTAAGGAGAGTGAACTGATCTCATACATCTGGTTATCTCCTGGCTGTTATAGAAAAGGATGGAGTTTTCCACCTGACTACATTTACAGCACTATGAAATATAACATGCATCTGACTCATCATTGTAATGCTGTCTACCGTTTATTGCTGTATTGAATGTTGCTGTGATAATGACTGTTTGATGTGCCTACACATTTGCGTAACCATTTTGTCACTGTGGCGTCCACAATAAATAATGAAGAAAAACGTCAACGGCTGTTTCAAGACTCATTGACTTTATACGTCGTGAGTTTACTGACGTCCTATGTGGATTGCCCTGTTATTGTTGCATGAACATTGTTTTGACTGAACACATCTACACGCTACACAAAACCAGACATGCGGATACCATCTATCATCATATGGCATCACGCATCAGCAAGGTCCATATACGGTTCTAGAGAAGGTGTCTAGAACAAACTATAAAATTGATAAAAAGGGGAAGGAGAAAGTTTATCATGTAAACCTGTTAAAGAAGTATCTGGACAGACCACTCCAGGAAAGCACCCCTTACTGACCTTAGCTATCGCAACTCAAATGCAAAAGGAACCACTCACCTCACATGAATACCCATTACATCCTTGTGAAACAGCTGCACAGGTAAAAGTCAGTAAGGACCTGACTAAAAACCAGAGGGAGAGAGTTCAACAGGTTCTGGAGGAACATACAGATGTATTAACAGATAAACCAGGCCATACAAATTTGCTACAGTATGACATGAAACTGGTAGACTCAAACCCAATCTGTATGAGAGCCTATTCTATTCCGTTCGCGAAGGAGAAGGCATTGAAGGAAGAAATAGATTATTTGTTGAAGGAGGGGATTATTTCCCACAGTGAATCATCTTTTAGCTCTAGTGTCGTATTGTTGAGAAAACCGTCTGGGGAACACAGACTGTGCATAGATTACAGGAAACTGAATGCTGTCACAGAAGAACAAGTGGATCCATTACCAGACACAAAACAGTTATTTGCCAGACTGAACAAGGCAAAATACTTTTCAAAAGTGGATCTTAGTAAAGGCTATTACCAGATCCCAGTGAAGCCTGAAGTGAGACCTTATTTGGCCTTTAGCACTTCGGATGGACATTATGAATTCAACATGCTACCATTCGGACTGAAAAATGCTCCGAGTGTATTTTCAAGGATGATGCGCAAATTGTTGGATCCCCTGAATAACCCATGTATCACGAATTTCATGGATGATATTCTCGTCGCCACAGAGACATTTGAAGAACACATTGAAGCTCTAGAAATGTTATTTAATAGGCTTAGGGAGGCGAACTTGACTGCTAGGCCAACAAAATGTTGCATTGGATGCAAAGAGTTGGAATTCTTGGGACATACTGTATATCAGGGTAGCATGACCCCTGATCCCAAGAACTTGGAAAAACTGCAGAGAGCACCTAGACCACAAACAAAAAAGGATGTGCGATCATTCGTGTCGTTATGCGGATTTTTATCAAAAATATATCAAAGATTTTAACTCTATTTGTGCTCCTCTGACTGATCTGACTCGCAAGGGACTTCCAGATAAAATTAATTGGACTGCGCAAAGTGAATTAGCGTTCCAAGACTTAAAGGAAAAACTCACTAGCAAGCCTATTCTCAAACTGCCTGATTTGACACAGGACTTTGTCTTAAGAACCGATGCAAGTAATGTAGGACTCGGAGCGGCTTTGTTGCAAAGATCATCTTCACCTGATGGGGAACTGAAACCAGTCGCTTATGCAAGCCGCAAATTGAATAAGGCGGAACAAGGATACTCCACAAGCGAAAAAGAATGTTTAGCGTTAATCTGGGCAATAAAGAAGTTTCAAATCTATCTGTATGGTAGGACTTTTGTGGTTGAGACGGACCATCAGCCTCTCGTATTCTTATCTCAGGCTAAGCATGAAAACGCAAGATTGCTGAGGTGGTCTTTATTGCTTCAACCTTATCAGTTTAGTATCCAATATATCCCAGGCAAATTGAATGTCGGTGCAGATTTCCTCAGTCGGCACCCCTGTGATCAAAATTAGAGTAATGGCAGGCGTAAGGAGAGATTTTATCTATGTGTATCACTGGTTTTAGAACTTGCCTTATGCATGTTTTCAAGTGGGGAGATGTGTCACAAAATTAACAATGATACAACGTTAAAATATCTCCAATGATACAACGTAGGGATAAAAACTAATGCGTAAGCTGCTAGAATACATGATCGCCCACGCCGCGGGTCATCACCCGCCATGGAAATTAAATTGTTAGACTTGAAGGCAAAACGGAACGGAGATCAAAAGGAAAAATCTGACTGAACGCGTGCTTGAAACTAACAATGCTAAAAGGACGCAAATTGGTGGGGAAAGGAGGAAAAAGTCACGTTCCCCAAGTTGACATAAAGTAAAGAAATCGACAAAAGGGACCTTGGATATTATACACCACAGTCATTTATTGGACGCTTTTGCGATAACTCAGCCCGTTTATTGAATGCAGTGATGAGCGCATTCCAGAAAATTCTAGAAAATATTTGAAAAGTAACTTTTCTTAATAATAATGTTAGGAATATAAAACCTAGCTGGCCGGATGGCCCATCTTGAGCAGTGAAATAATATGCTTTCATTTATGCAGACGGACAGATAATACGAAAGATATTGATAAAAGACTGTGTTGTTCATATCAGCGAACGTCTGCATTGAGATAAAACATGTCACTAATTTTCAAAAAGTTGTGGCCTTGAAGACGCAAGTGCTAAAATCTAGTGGAATGAAGAGACGGGGTGGGATGGTGAATTGTGGCTAAAAATAACTTTAAAGGCGAAATTGTGTAGGGGAAGGCAGGGTTGGTTCAAAAAACAAGTGAGTTTTTTTTGTGAAACGCAAGTAGAGACGGACGGACCAACAGACAATAAGGCATACTTGACTGAGGTCTGACTGAAATGACTTTTGGTAGGATATTTGAATTTGAAAAAAGAAAAGGCAGTGATTGGCCCTAGATGAAGATATTATCGGCGCTCAGACGCGCATTTTGTGCCATTCAGTATAAGTTGTCCTGGTAGACACAGTGAATTATTAAGTGGTGTAATTCCCAGAAGCTATTGAAGTATTTAGAGGGACGCCATCATAAGGCCAGCAGCTCAGCTGAGTTTTGCTAGCATTTATTTAACTGTGTACTATATTCATAATTCTGAGCTGTGAGTTTCAGTTGGCACCAATGCGGTGTCGAATGAGTTCTTGAATTTTACCAGAGTGGACCCGTGCAGTAACATTTGGTCAGAGCAGCCTATTATAGCCCCCAAGCACGGAGAGGTGGGGCCACCAAACTTCTGATATTGCCCCCAAGCACGGAGAGGTGGGGCCACCAGACTTCTGATATTGCCCCCAAGCACGGAGAGGTGGGGCCACCAGATCTCAGCACCAGAGCTACACCTTCAAGTTACGTGAGCGCCTGGTCTGCTGAGAGTTCACCAACTCAACTTATTTCCTAACACACCCATAAAAATTCCATCAATTAACTGGACAATGTGTAATCGCCATAGACAGGGAGTGATGAGGCCACCCCAACAGCACATCCATTAAAAGTTCTCCCACAATAGATTACCACTATAACCAGTAATAATATTAACTAGTCTAGTAACATATATATGTACACATCTTGCATTTATTATGTAATATTCATGCAATTTTTCATAATTTCTAAACCTTTCATATGTTCTGGCCAAAATAAAACCTTGGTCCAGAACAAATAAATGTAAGAAAATTACTATCAAAATTTTACACAACTGACTTAGTTCCGTGTATTATAACATTTTATTAATATTATTAGACTTAGTAAATATCTGTGTGTGTGTATGAAAACTACCACAACACATTACATATCATTACCCTAGACATTTAACGTAGCCACATTCATTAGTAAAAAAAAGATAGGTGTGAGGTCGTAGTGGTAGCAAGAAGGGCCTTCTGACAATTCACAGCTACATTTTATCTCAGGAGCCTTCACAGCTGACCTCATGCATCACACTTAGAAATATCACCACCATACAATACCATCAAACCCACTACACTACTACTACCGCTACTACTACTTCTACTACAAATCTACTAAATATATAAATTAAAAACCTAAACGTGATTACAAATCAGATAAGATACTTATATAATGACGACCCAGATCACACACTCATGCCCAATTCCTGTCAAAATTCCAGATAATTCCGGTCTACCGAGCTTACGCTACTTACATTTTCCGGCCTACTCAAGTGTTATGACGGACAAAATCGCGTCTCCATTCATAAGGAATACGCGATGGAGCAATGGAGGTTCTCATTAATGAAGTTTGTAATTTGTTCCCCCTCCTCCTCTCGTGAGATAGCTTTCAGACGCGAGGAACTGAATGGTCGTAAAATATATGAGGCTAGATGAAATGGGGGACGGGAGGAAGAAGGAAATTTGTTTACAAGAAATTTATTACAGAAAGCCTGACTTATGGCTTACAAGGCAATTAATGAGGTTGTACATGAGGCTGCCAACCCCATCACTGCAAACACATCAGCGGGCATCACATACGTAAGCCGGAGCTTTCACACACACATCCTGCCGGCTCAAGACACAGCCTAAAAGTCAACTGCTTCTGCTCTGCACGCGCGTCTACGTAATTATTTAATATGCCGCCATTTTTAATCCAGCGGCGCTCTACTTGAGTACCGCGATGTTTTATTTGAGCACCGCGATGTTCCAAAACCTTGAACGTAATGCGGTGCGCAAAAAAAGAGGCGTAACAGGTAGTTTCTCGGATAGATCCGAGAAGACGAGAAAGAATAGGACTTTTGCTCCCTCAGAAAATCGTAAGAGGCTGACAACCTCATCATGTAAGACAAATTGCTACAGAAATCCCTCACTGCTACAAAACATGCCTGATAATGTAACTACTACCATCGCTGCTGATGGAACAAGGACTACTACTACTATTACTATTACTGCTGGTGCAGATGGTACTACCGCTGCTTTTACTACTGTTGTTATTAACACAACTATTACTACTGCTGTTTATGTGGCCTTTACTACTTCTACTACTATTATTAGTGCAGCTACTATTACAACTGCTACTGATGGCGCTACCCTTACTTCTACTTACTTATATTACTACATTTATCAATAATACAATTGCTACAACCGTTGATGGGGCCTTTACTACTTCAACTACTCCTATTAGTACAACTACTACTACTATTACAACTGTTCCTGATGACACTACCACTACTTCTACTACTATTAATATTACTACTATTATTATAACTATTGTTGATAAGATCACTACTCTTCTACTTCTATTATTACTATTATTACAAATACTATTATTATTATTACAACTACTATTACTATTATTACAACTACTATTACTATTATTACAACTACTATTACTATTATTACAACTACTATTACTATTACCACTGCTACTGATGGCTCTGCCACTACGTCTACTTTTAACTACTATTATTAATACTACTAGTAATACCGTGTTGACGAGACTGCAAGTGAAAACAACCTCCAGCATGAGAATGGAGGTAGAGGCAGTTACCACTACCTTAAGATGGCTGTCTGAGACTTTATTAACGAAGGCAGTTATTGTATCAGACTCACAATCCATGCTTCGAAAGGTTCAAAATGGATGGCTTCAACATGAATTAAAAACCTCCATAAAAGCATCGAATCTTCAAGAACTGATATGGATCTACTGTCCTGGTCATGCAGGGGTACCCGGCAATGAAAGAGCTGACAGACTAGCTTCAAGAGCCCCCATAAATGGTGAATTGAACGTGGATAAGAGATAAATACTGACGGAAATTAATGATCGCCTATTAGAGAATGACACTGCAATCGATGAATCATCAAGGCTAAGATTGCTGGAATTTGGCATCGAACGTGAGACCAGCAGGGATGGACGTATGAGAGGACACATCCGGCGTGTATACAACCAGTGCGCAACAGGAGCATTTAGCATTCATACCTTTCAACATTTGCTGAGGGAGAATGAGCACCTATGGGTTTGCCCGGAGTGCAGTGACGTCGATTCTGATTAACATTAACAAGTGATTCAAATACTATTACTACTATTATTAATATTGCTACTACTATTACTATTACCACTCTTGCTATTGCAACTTTTACTACAATTACAACTGTTTTACTGCTACTACCTCTATTACTGTTTGCACAGCCATCACTACTACCACTTGTACTACAAATCTACTAAGTATATACATTAATAAAGAAAATGTCATTACAAATCAGCAAAATACTTATATGGTGACGGCATCAGATCACGCACTCATGCCCAGTTCCTGTCAAAATTCCAGATAATTCCGGTCTACCGAGCTTACGCTTCTTACATTTTCCGGCCTACCCAAGTGTTATGACGGAACAAAATCGCCTCTCCATTCATAAGGAATACGCGATGGGGCAATGCAGGTTCTCATTAATGAAGTTTGTAATTTTTTTTCCCCTGTCTCCTCCCGTGTGAAAGCTTTCAGACGCGAGGAACTGAATGGTCGTAAAAGAGATGAGGCTAGATGAAATGGGGGACGGGAGGGAGATGGATATTTGTCTACAAGAAATTTATTACAATACCCCGGTGCGACAAAATGTGTTTTGGTTTTTATTTTTATTTTTTAAACGGAAGCTGAAACATAAATGTTAAATACCAACGGGAGATAAAAAATGTACTCGCACAAGGGAGACAAGCTATTCACTGATCAAAGATATTGATGTCCAATTTAATTAAAAAATAGTTTGAATGAATAGTAGTCAATAGAAGCATATAATTAGGAATAAAGAGAAGCATGATAATTATCTCCTCCTTCCCCCCCCCCCCGGGGGGGGTCTGTAGTGAAACGAAGAAAGATCAAGGCTTCTTCCCCCTCGGCTATGGCGCACAAGGCACTTCATATGAGGTTGTGAATGAGGCTGGCAATCTCATCATGCAAACATTTTGCTAGATAAAGCCCTGCGCCAAGAGCACGTGACTGTTTAATGCAGGCTTCCTGTAAATTGACCAACTATAGTGGTGGCTACATGCTTCATGCAGAGAAACCATGAAAATGATGATTGATGATGATAATGATGGTGATGATGGTGATGATTAATGGTGATGGTGATGATGATGGTGATGATAGTGATGACGGTAATGGTGATGATGATGGTGATTTGATGATGATAATGGTGATGATGATGATGGTGATGTTGGTGATGATGATGATGATGATAATGATGACGATGGTGATGATGATGGTGATGATGATGATAATGATGATGATGGTGATGATGATGGTAATTGTGATGACAACGGTGATGATGATGGTAATGATAATGGTGATGATGGTGGTGATGATGATGGTGATGATGGTGATGGTGATGATTGTGACACGAAAATTCAGGCAACCCTGATCGATCCACTGTATTCTCATCGGGGCCCCTCACTATTTGGGTTCAAGCAACGATCGAACGTGGATTTCCCTCGCTGGCTAATTAAGCATGCACAATTAAACACGTGGAAGCCAGGTCTCTCTATTGCCAACTGTCCGATTCTTAGTTTAGCCACGCCTCCTGTCTTTGTTTCAAGCACTAATAATCCAACTATTCATAATTAACTGTCTTCTCTTTAAAAAAAAGGACGTTTACCTGCTGTCAGATTACGCCATCACGTCAGCGATTGATCCCTGAAACACGGGGAGGGCGAGGCCATGGGTTTTGTAGTTTCTAAAGAGAGAACGGTTCGTTAATTGCAGTATAGTAACATTTACCAAAGAAGAATGCGCAAATGACGGTGTGCACAAAAATATATTTATAGAATGTGTGATCCCGTATATACACATTGGGATCCTCGCTGCTGCTACGTAGTTCGTGTACTGTGATGATGCACAGTGGTTTTTTAAAATACTTTTGAATAAGTAAAATTGCCGTTAGGTATTTGTGCTTTTGAATTTAATGACCGTCTTATGACGGGCATTTTCCATTAGTATATAAATAAACCACAGGCTGAGAAATAAAAAGGAAAGATATAAATACATAGAAACACGAGGGACACAACTGAAAGATACAAAGACATTGAAAACACAAGGAAAGGAATGGACAAAAAACGTGATAGGATTGGGGAAAAGACAAGATAGTATTAAACTGAAGGGTGAAGAAAATCAATAAGGAGTACAAATAAATTGATCAATGATGGGGAAAAAGCGAGATTTAAAAAAAGTAATTGTCTTAATTATATACTATTCCATTAGGTAGACACTGCGTCAGACATATGATAAAACATTCTTTCTCAAACTAACTTGATTCATATTTCGATGACAAATTAATCCAATAATTTCAACTCAATGTTTGGACACAAAGCATATGTGATGCAGAAGATCCACTGGGACAATCTCCAAAGCTCGTGTGACTAATAGACACATTGAGTAAATTTCGATACACTATAGATGAAACGTCTGTTCTATCAACACAAACGTGTTAATCCCAAAGGATCCCATTACACGCCCATTGAGGCATTTTGGAAATATGGTGTTAGGCCCATATTTTCTTGACCATCGGCACACTAGGGGTGATGTGGTCAGCATCACGCCGGCCGCCTTAACCTTCCCAGAAGTTGCTCTGGTACCCAATTGGGGCTGTGTCGACCCAGGAGCCATTTGTGGCCTAAAAAAATCCCCCCTCATCTAGGGAATCGAACCACGGACCACTGAGCAAGGAAGCCAGTGCACTAACCACTATGCCACCGCGACTCCTTATCCAGTCTAAACAAAAATATAACATCACAAAACGACACAAGAATATTCGTTATAATGCCATTCTGCGCGACAAATATTTGTCAAATCGAATTTCCTATTTGCTGCGCAAAAAGAGTGTCACAACATGGCAATACAAATAAATTGAAGGATGTAGAAAATAATTCGGGGATACATATCAGTAGAAGGATGAAGAAAAAAACAAACAAACATGCCCTTTGTTTCTCCCATCTTTTTAAAAGTATTGGATATGGGGCTGCCTACGTTATACCCTAGAGACTTTAAGCTAACAAAGCTTACATAAGTGTGAGCACAGCAGCGCCGGATTATTCATTAGGCCCACTAGACAGGGCATAGGGCCCCAGGTTTACAGGGGCCCCCGCGAAACAAGAGACGAAGTCATAACGCACAGAGCTCTACCAGCAACGGCAAGTGATAGTATGCTCGTGCATGCAGGGAAATAGTATCTGTACAACAGTTAGTTTATTAGTTCCCCCCCCCCCCCCCCCCCAACCATTTTTTTCATTTTAAAAATATATTTTGTTTGTAGGGCCTCCAGTGCCTTTAACAAAATCTAGGGGCTGTGACGAACTTTTTTTTTTTTTAAATTATATATTAATAATTTAATTAATTAATAATTAATAATACTCCCTTTCGAAAACGATCCTCCAGGGAACAGTCGAAGGTAAACGGAGAAAAGGAAGGCAAAGAAAATCCTGGACTGATAACATCAAAGAATGGACAGGGCACGGTTTTTCCACACTTGTACGCATTGCTGAGGATAGAGAGCAGTGGAGGACCCTGTCTGCTGATGCTTCCACCATGGCACCCCTGCGACCCATGACGGGTTACGGCTTGAGATGATGAGATGATGATATTAATAAAAACATTTATCTGAAATCGATTTTTTTTTCTAGTTTTACCTTTTAAGAAGATTGGAGAGGGGCCCAAAATATCTTAATAACCTAGGGTCTCCGGAATTCTTAATCTGGCCCAGGGACAAATCAACTAAAGCAAAAAAATTAATTAATCAGCTATTCAAGACAGAAGAATGTAATCTATTTAAGTAGTAGTAGCTACCTCCTTCAGTCATAACTAACTATGGGAATTATGAGCCCTTGGAGGATACGTCTCGGCTGTTTGTTTTTTTCTTTTTGTGCCTAGCGTTCCTTCTGGCGAGTCCTTTTCTTTTCTGGTTCTTTTAAGAGCTTCATTCCCCCAAATCTGAGGTGTTCCGTAGGGAACATGGCCACTTGGTGCGATCAGCAGTTTTATCCTCCTATGTTGCTGAATTTATGACCAGTTGCTTTATGTCTCTCTTGCACACATGTTTGAACCTCAGCTGCAAAGTCGCCAGTCTCTTCTTATGCCATCCGCCAGTTGGCCTTAGGAAAAATATCTTTCGGGATGCGACCATTTCACATGCGGCGAACATAGCCAAGCTAGCGTAGTGTAAGCAGTGTATACATGCTTGGAAGAATAACACGTGACAGCACCTCAACATTTGTCACGTTGTCCTTCCGTGAAATACCTATTTAAGTATAAACAAGTTAACTAAAGCAAACAATTTAATCACTCAGCCACCAAAGACAGAAGAATGTCTTCTATTAAGGAGGCTCCAAGCGCTGCACAGAGAAGACGGAAAGAAGTCTTGGTTGCTGACTCACCTATTTTCTCCCCAGCAACATCTCCAGATTTGGCATGTTACACATGAAGAAGAAAACTAGAGACAGAAGAACGAAGCCACGGAAGGACCTTGAACGGACGGCACAGGACAGGAAGATTAAGCATGAATTTAATGTAGACGTATGCATTTTAGGGCGCGGAATGTTACTTAATCAATTAATTAATTATCAAGCTAAAAGTACCCACCTTGAGTGAACACACGCATCACGTTTTCTAACTTTGCTAAGGCGTCCATACAGGAGACGCAAGAAAATTAAGTAAATGATAGTTCCTAAAATAGAAAATTTACTGTATTAATTTTATTATTTTCCATTACTGCAAGCGCGTTCTACCGTAGTAGAGCTGGAAAATTTGGTTAAGTCGGTCAGTCAGTTGTAGATCGATTGTCAAATACGCCCAGCATCCACCGTAAGACTGCGATCCAGTGGTAAGTGATACGAAATTATATAAAGGTAAATGCGGAAAGAGACATAAAATTATATAAAAGTAAATGTGGTAAGTGATATAAACTTATATAAAGGTAAATGCGGTACTGGGTTCGATGCCCAGCAGAGGGAATATAATTGATGGACATTTTTTTTCAGAACCAGTGGTCCTAATGAGGGCATACTCCCCCCGGTCTCCTGGGTAGTAAGATCCGATACCTAGCTTTCTCGGATAGGGGCGAAACAATAGGAAGTCTCGTGTGCAAGTTGCGCCCCTTAAAAATTTTACGGCAGTTGGAAATCCTGAAGAGTAGGCCA
Organism: Oreohelix idahoensis; assembly: GCA_024509875.1. Taxonomy (NCBI): domain Eukaryota; kingdom Metazoa; phylum Mollusca; class Gastropoda; order Stylommatophora; family Oreohelicidae; genus Oreohelix; species Oreohelix idahoensis. Next base: position 160,164 of record JAMPIV010006329.1, read on the forward strand.
TAAGGCCGCTTGTCACGGATTGACTGATAATTTTATTTTCCCAACACGTCCCATTTTCTTGCTCTTTTAATGTTTCTGGTTTCCTCGATTTTTTGCACTTTCGGTTTCTTTTCCTTCGGATTTTACCTTCGCAGCCCATTATTCCCCTCTCAGACCCCACCCCGCGGTTTGATTTCGTTCTGGCCTTCATTATAAATTCACCACTTGGTCAGTAGTGGTCAGCTTACGATAATATTACCTAAGCTGCACCTGGTGTCGGACTAGAGGAACGCTTGTAGCTCGTAACAGCGTTGATCACGAGAGAGAAATAGTTTCTTTGAAGAAGCGAACCGCTATCCTACTAAAGTCGGTAGCGGGAGCAAATGTGAGGCAACCCTTTGAGGTCTCGGTACCCGGTTTCATCTCCGATTCAGGGGAGACAAAACTCACGTTCGTTCTGAGATTTTTGTTGTGGCCCTTGATCGCCGTAGTTAGCTCTTAGAATAATATTACGTCTTATCTACGAAACTTTCTCGCGGTTGTTGTCTCTGATGTAGACTCTAGAATAACATTTGTCTTACTCATGATTACGTTATACGCCGAACATCGGTGGGAACATGCGATGCCAGGTGGCCGGGGGTAGCGTCTCTGGAAGACTTTAAATCTAGATAGTTTTACTCAATCAAGCACACTCGTAAATTTTCCTGCCCGTAGATGACCAAATGAGACAGGCAGATGTGGGCACAAAACTAAATTGTGTTGCCTATTCTCGTCATCTCGGGGTAAGTTGACATCCTTTGTAATATATATATAATTCATGTTAGCTTATATATATATATATATATAACTGATAGGAGTGTGACTTGAATTATTTTAGGCGATTTCTCCCCGGTAATTAATTCTGTGATAATGTAGCGCCGTCACCACCTAAGTTAACTCTTGCTTAAGCTGTTAGGTGTCTCCTGGTGTTATTGTTTACAATGAGTTAATGGTAAACTTATGCTAACAGATACTTACTAGGCGAAGAACCTCAAAGTCCGTTCAGTGCTTACCGTGGGATAAAGAGTAAGTTAAAAAGCAACCATTACTTTAAGGAAATGTCAGTGGTGTAAGATTCACTTAAAACTGAATAGTGATGTCCGTGCGCTATAACACTTGAATTATAAGAGATAGTCATTTATTACTTTCTGAGAGAAACTTCTAGTGGTTGAGTGTGGAATTATTATATGCCTACTTGTGTAGTTAGACACCAGTTTAGAACTTTCACGGCAATCCAGAAAGCAGCCCCCAGCCAGAGATATAATTATATCATGTTTAGGTCACAACGTATTATTAGAGCAATAACATTGCATTTTCCATGAATTCAATTTTGGGAGGTTATTATTTTTCCCTTTTTGTGTATCGACCCCATTTATTATGTAATGTATAATGCTGTATTTTATGAAAATTCACTTAATGTTGTACGATGAATCGCATATCCACTCAGCTGGAACTACAGGGTTAGGTTTCCCGTATGTTGAGTTGGAAGAAGACGGAGTAGATTTTGCTGTCAGGGCATTTGCTGACAGGTACATGTATGTGCAAGATATATTAGCCTATGCGGGCGCATGCTGATAATTGATAGAGTGGAAGTGACAGTAGGGGGACTCATATGGATAAAGAAAGTCCGAGACTATCCTAGAAATTATAACAATAATTATAAATCCCATAGTGGAGCATACCTGTTTATTATAATGTTATTGTAATTTTATTGTTCGCTTGATGTAAAGGTTGTTTCTTTTTTTGGTCTCAGTTCCAGGGTACCCCATTGCTACTTCAGGATTCCAGTCAGGCGAAGAACGTAACATTCTCATCGATCTCACGGTTCCTGAAAGCGATTAGCACCACTAGTTGTCATCTATACCTGAAGTACAACCCTTTTCGACGCCCATCCCTCTAATGGGAAATGAGCTCATGCAGTGTATAACGAGCCATAGCAAATCTGAAATCGTATTTGGCAGTAGTGGTCTTCTACTCGCCTCTTGATCACCAGTCAGAGCTTAGTGGCTTCTAGCATATCGATCAGCACAGCGTCTTCAGTGGAATTGAAAGCACCAGACCGTGTGCTTAAACTGAGCGCTCAGTCACAAATAAAGTTCAAACCAGCCAAACCGGAGTTAAACATCAAGTACGCAGGCCTATTTCACGCGCTGGATAATAGAGCAGTGGACCGTTTGTCCTAAAGTGATCCCGTCTTGTGTGTGTTTCTGGTCATTCAAAACCCCCGCACGTATTGACGGTCAGCCGAATGTAGACAGATTACTCTACATTCTGTCTTGTTGCTAGTGTGTGTCCAACGGTGCATGGATAGCGCCTACAGTGAATTTATAGTTTATTCATCACATATAGGAGGATATACATATAAAGACACTAACTGGAGTTATTGAATTTGGTTCCACAGAAGCGGAAGGAACTCCGCCAATGCCGGTCCCAAGCCCGGATGAAAAAGGAGGAGGGTGGCCTGCATGGAGGCCGTAAGGAGGCAGCCCCTCCACCATGCAAAGGCACAACAGGCCAATCACCTGTTTGCTTTAAACCACGATTACGAGTAACACAAGAGAGAAAACCGGACTGATTCTAAAGGCGACGAACTGGAACGGACTACGGACTACGACTTATGGAACATGGAACACAAGAAGTATAAATGGGAAGGAAGAGGAGCTGGTGGAAGAGATGAGGAAAGCAAAACTAGAAATCCTGGCTATAACGGAAACAAAGAAAAAAGGACAAGGAGTCATGGATCTCAATGGCAACACGCTGCTCTACAGTGGTGTACCCATATCCGAAAGAGCTAAAGGGGGTGTGGGTTGCATTGTGGCCCAAAATCAAAAAGATAGTATCAAGGGGTGGAACTTTGTCTCAGAGCGCATTATGGTTGTGAAACTAAAAGAAGGAGAAACCATAGTCAACCTGGTCATAGTGTATGGGCCAAATGAGGATGAGAGAGCAGAGGTCAAGGAGGAATTCTTCGAGCTGCTTCAAAGGACAGTGGATGACTGCCTAGATGAAGTTATCATGCTCGGAGATTTTAATGCCAGAGTTGGAAATGACCATGCTAGATGGGGTGGAGTTATCGGAAGATATGGAGAAGACACTCTCAATGACAATGGAAAGCGACTCCTTAGATTCTGCAGTGAGCAGAATCTGATCATTACAAACACAAAGTTCCCCCATAAGCGCATACATGCATACACTAGATGTGAACCAACAAAGAATGAGAAGTCAGTGATTGACTATGCCATTGTTCGGAGAAGCTCATTCAAATATGTCCGAGATGCAAGAGTCTGGAGGGGGCCAGAGATTGGAAGTGATCACTACCTGCTAACAATCAAACGAACAACTGAAAGAGTTGCTCAGCCTAGGAACTGCTCAACATCACGCAAGAAACCAAGTAAACGAGCAGGAGAAATGAGCATTAGGACCTACAAGCTGAGAGAGCCAGAAATTAAGACCAGATATCAGGGGCTTATTGCTGCAGCGGTGAACAACACAGAAGAACAACCTGATGACTTGGAAACCCTCTGGATTAAATTCAAGGATATCATAAAGACAGCTGCTGCAGAAGCATGTGGTGAAGTCCGACTTGGGAACCAGAGAAAGAGGACACCTTGGTGGACAGAGGAAGTCAAAGAGAAAATAAGAGAGAAGAAAATGGCATGGAAACAATACTTAGGAGCTAAAAACACAACAGGACAAATGGAAAAATATAGAGAATATGTGACACTCAGAACAGAAGTAAAGAACAAAGTGCAAGCCGCAAAACAGAAGTCCTGGGAAGAATTTGGAGAAAAGCTAGAAAAAGATGCACAAGAAAACCAGAAATTGTTCTATAAGACCCTAAAGAACATGAGGAAGGAAAAACAATGCCCTCTCAAATTTATAAAGGACAAGCAAGGCAAATTGCTTACTGCCCCGAAGGAAGTAATGGAAAGATGGAAAGAATATTTCTCAGAACTCCTTGATGGTGAGCAAGGTCAAGCATCAGAAATGATAACCACTAGCACAGAAGAGGAAACCAATGGTGATGAAGATGACATAAAGATGGAAGAACTGAAGGCAGCACTGGAGAAAATCAAGATGGGCAAAGCAGCAGGGCATGATGGTATAACACCAGAAATGGTTAAGTACATGGGAGCATCAGGCGACCTGTTACTCTTAAGGGTCCTACAGGCAGCATGGTGCAACAAGACCATACCAAAGGATTGGGAGATCGCCATAATAACACCAATTTTCAAAAAGGGTGACAATCGACAGTGTGGAAACCATAGAGGCATATCCCTTCTCAGTGTCCCTGGAAAAATCTACTCTAGAATCCTAGAGCAGAGACTCCGACGCCTAGCTGAGCCACAATTGGATGAGGTCCAGTGCGGATTCCGAGCAAACCGAAGTACTCAAGACCTAATCTTCACACTCAGACAGCTGAGTGAAAAGGCCCTTGAGTATAAGAGTGAGATCCATCTTTGTTTCATAGATCTGGAAAAGGCGTTTGACAGGGTCCCTTGGAGCAAACTTTGGGACTGTTTGGCAAGGAAGAATATTCCAGCACCTCTGATTCATGCTATACAGAGCTTCTACAAGTCTTGCAGAAATTATGTGAGGACAGCAAACCATAAGTCAGAAGAGTTCAGGACCACCACTGGTGTAAGACAAGGTGATATCCTATCACCTTACCTCTTCATACTCCTTATGGACGATGTCATCAAGGCATGTAAGGAGAGAACAAGAAAGTATTCAGTGGGGTACTGGAAGATGAGACAGGTCTATATTTCAGAGCTGGCATTTGCTGATGATGTTGCCCTGATTGCTAAATCAGAGGCACATCTCCAATCCAACCTGCAAGTATGGAAGGAAGAGCTGGAGAAGAGAGGGATGGTCATAAGCAGCTCTAAAACAAAATCCATGGTGATATCACGAGAAGAAAGAAGACATCAGATTAAGCTGGGAGAACAGGTCCTGGAGCAGGTCGACCACTTTAAATACCTCGGAGCTATTATAGACCGAAAGGGAGGCATCAAAGAAGAGTTGGCCACTCGAAAAGCAGCAGCTGGGAGACTTTTTCAGGCCATAAATCGAGGATTCCTCAGCAAGAGAGAGGTTGGTAAGAAAACGAAGATGGCTGTATACCGCTCCACCTATGTCCCAGTCTTGACATATGGATGCGAGTCATGGGCAATGACTACAACCCATAAAAGCCAGATCCAAACCTCAGAAATGAGATATCTGAGGAAGGTGGTTGAAGTAACAAGAAGAGACATGGTACGCAACCAGACGATACGTCAAGGCCTAAAATGCCACCCCCTACAGACCCAAGTAGAACAGTCCCAACTAAGATGGTTTGGCCATGTCTGCAGAATGGGAGAAGATCGGCTACCACGACAAGCATGGGAAACAAAGAGCCAAGGATCCAGACCCCGAGGACGACCCAGAGTCCGCTGGGAGGACAACATTAGACAATCTTTGAAGGACCGAGGACTAGAATGGAACCAGGCCAGGAGGAAGACAGCCGATAGAATAGTCTGGCGCTCTCTCTTCCAAACCTCTACACCTCACGGTAGAAGGGGAACGACTAAGTAAGTAAGTAAGTAAAGAAGCGGAAGGATTAGAAACTCTGGTTATTTATTTGTCGGTGTTCTACAGGAGGGTTTTTTGTATTGGTGGATTGTTTGTTCGTTGGTGTTTAATTGGATATTTGTTAACTTGATGTGATTATTGATGCTTTTCTTATCTTGTTGTGCTGATATACTTATTTCATATATTTTCTTCCTTCAAGAACCTTTAATAAATTTTACACATTTATTAACGCGCTGTTCACGACCCTTCGTCCATACTTAATATTGCTGCTCTTACTATTGTCTCTATTTGATCAGAGAAAGGAGAGAGAGCGGGTCGTTCTTAAGACTGTATAAGTGAGTTGGGGCTTGGAAAGAGAGATAGCTTTTAATGAATCCTCTGCCAGGTTTGTCTCAAGTTCACCCTATATTACACATTATCTGAGTGTTGTCTATAATTCTGTCAGTTCACTCTCATTGTCGATTTCACAAAAATTGTCTGACTCGACAAATACTCTACAACCTTAACTTAACCACAACACCGCTGTCACGGCAACATTTAAAAATGAGAAACCTACCCACCACAAAAATATTTACACACTGTGTGATTCCTACATACACACATTGTGATTCTCGCCGGTGCTACGCAGTTCGTGCACTGTGCTGAGATCCTCCTTGTGTGATCTAAGGTAGGAGATCGGATTTGTCCGTGTGCAATGAAGATAGTTCTTAAAAAGAAACCAAACCAACTGCGGTAAGTAATATTACAGTAAAACTCCGGTAAGTGATATCAAATTATATAAAGGTAACAGTGGTAATTGATACAAAACTATATAAAGGTTAAATCTATAAATGATACAAAACTATTTAAAGGTTACAGCAGTAAGTGATCAAAATTTATATATAGGTTACAGTGGTAATTAAAGTGACGCAAAATTATATAAAGGTTATAGCGGTAATTAAAGTGACGCAAAATTATGCACAGATTTCACCGGTATATGATACAACAATATACATATGTAACGATTAGAAGTGATACAAAACTAGTAGGTAAAGTATAATTTTAAAATTACGAAGGATGGCCACCGACTGAGCGAAATGGAGATAGTTTGTTGCTGTCCTACAAGACGCCACTAGACGTGATGGCTACTGACTGCTTTGATCCAAGAAAAGAAGACAACACAGCGCATGACGTACGCGAGATCTTCATTGCGACAAAGAAACGTGATGATCGGTATGAATGGAAGTGGATAACTAATTTTCTTTTTCTTCTTCTTCTTCACGTACCATGCCTAGTGGCGTAGGAGATCATGTCACTCCACAACTTCCAGTATCCAGTACAATTTATCAATTCTGCTGTTGACTTCTTTCCATGCCACGATGTCAAACTGTCTAGTATTTGCTTTCTTTGTCTTCCCCTATCTCTTTTTCCTTCACTCTTACTTGATACTTGACGCTGTTCCTCAAAAGACAAGTTGGAAGAGACTGTAACGTCTCTCCACGATTCCGTTGAAGTAAGTGGAATCGTAGGAAGAGGTAAGTTCACGTCAGAAAAAATAGTTTCCTCATCCTGTATAACAGACAGGGATGAGATGTGACCATGTTGGACTGGAGAGTCGTCCGTCGCCTGGAAAATAGGCTGTAAATAGTCTGGACGTTCAATAAACTCTGTTAGCATATTTATATGGAAGGTTTTACGCCTTCCATCCACATCGACAATATAGTCGACATCAGAAATTTTCGAGACTATAGTGTATGGACCCTTCCAAGAAATGAGAAGTCTATTCTCTCTTGAGGGCAGTAAGACATATGCTTTGTCTCCAGGACAAAGTTGAACAGTCAGTGTAACAAGGTCATGCTGACCTGACATCGATAGGTATACATTTGGCATTCAAAAAGGTAAACATCAGAATAGACGTGCATGGTCAATAGCAAAGTTCTTCAATAATGACAGTTCGTAGCGTCGCCCTTGGCGTCTCTGACTAAACGCGTCAGATGCCTTAGTTACTATGACACATAGGTGCAACTTGGCACTCCATGCCAATTGCACATATCAGGCTGTAGTATAATAGCCGAAAGCACAGGCCTCGTTCTGACGTCGGCCGTGTACTTCTGTTAAATAGGTTATCATCAACCCTGCAGTAATACTTATTGTAGATAGAAGTTCCGCCAATCTGCGGCTCCCACAATATATCTTCGTCACTGGATTTCTGGACAATATAAGACTAACAGTCTTGGATGGCTACCTCGAGCACAAATATATAAGTTACGATATATTCCAATATTCCTCTTCTCAAAACATGCCCAAAAAAGTGGATTGCTTCTTTCTATCTAGTGAAATAAGTTTCCTTTTTTTGTTTTTACTTTTGCCGGAGCTATTCTGCTCTTCACTTCTGAGACGCATCTTCCATCCGTTGTTATTAATGTTCCCAGGTATTTGAATTTATTGACTTGTTTTAAAACGGTTCCATTAACTTTGATTGTGCATTCTGGGGAAACCCTTTTTCTTTGAGACGACCATTACTTCTGTCTATTTGCTGTTAAGTCTAAGGCCTTTATTTTCACTTTCTATCACTATTGTATCAACCATTTCCTGCAGCTCCTTTTCACTTTTTACTATTAAGATAATAATCTAATTTGAAAGAATTAAAAACAAATGAAAAAGAACGAATTAGATTTTAAAATGATTTCATCGTAAAGGTTGCACGTTATACTCGTTCTTGTCTTGAATTCCCTGAGCTGAAAAAAATTGAGTAACTGAATACATGTGAATGCGTATTCCCAGGACAATTCATAATTTTCTTGTGAATTCCTTACGGAGCATGAAACTACCACTGCAGCTTGTCTCCGTGCAGGAAGCCTGTCCATGCAGGAAGCCTGTCCATGCAGGAAAGCCTGTTCATGCAGGAAAGCCTGTCCATGCAGGAAAGCCTGACCATGCAGGAAAGCCTGTCCATGCAGGAAAGCCTGACCATGCAGGAAAGCCTGTCCATGCAGGAAAGCCTGTCCATGCAGGAAAGCCTGTCCATGCAGGAAAGCCTGTCCATGCAGGAAAGCCTGTCCATGCAGCATTCATATGCTCTTGTTGCGATAGTTTCTGTAGCAATTTGTGTCACGTGATGAGGTTGCCAGCCCCAATGCACAACCTCGTATTAGTCGCCTTGTATGAGATACCTGATGGTCCAATAGTCCTGTTCTTTCTGTGTCTCTTCATAGACCCCCGGAACTACACGGGGCTCCTATAACAAAGGCAAAAGATAATTTGCCTACGTTACTACCACAAGCTCTTTGTCAGGGACAAACAAACCAAAAACAGTAACGAAAAGGACAGCGAAAACTAAGAAAAATTCACAAATAATAAATAAAAATTATAAGACCTATAAATAGATGTAGCTAACTTTGCTATCATGAGCTCAGAGGATTGTTGTTGTGGTTGTTGTTGTTGTTGTTGTTGTTTAACTAGGGTTGCTAAGCTTCTCATTCTTTAGCTGCCAATACCAAGTTGAAGACTCCTTGGTATTATCTACACTGTAGTGTGGCCGGGTAGGGTAGTGGGGGTTGCTGTTTAAATCGAGAGTATTAGATTTTGATGACTAGCTAACCTGCTAGAGGTGATGATTGCTCTCTACAGACTTACAGGACTTAACCAGGTTCGGGGATAATCCTCTAAGGTGTTGTAGTTTGTGAGCAGTTAGTAAGAATTTATAAGTTTCTCAACAGACATTCCCTAATTCCATTCATGGTTAAGGCTTAGCAATCAATTTACGACCTCTTTTTGATGTCAACGTTTTGTTTAATAATCATAATATGTACATGATGGCGTGAAGTTACAAACATGCATTTTTCATTCATAATATAAAATGCAAGTCGCTTTCAATGATCTAGCATGGGGAATCGACACTTGTATGAATCAGGCTTATTCAACTCCTGTCTACTTTTTCTTTCCAAATACCAGTTTGCGTTGATCCAATTATATATAAGCTGTTCTACTTCGGACAGATTAATGCATTGTTCTCAATGGGTTACGTTATATGCTCATGCTCTGCAATTTGTCAATTGGTACTTGTACAGGGCAAATTTCATCATCTCTACATGTGACGTCATAGGTGCAACTTGCAGCCATAAATTCTTGTCTAAATCTGCAACAATCGTTGAATTTCTACATGTCAATAATTGTATAGTAATTAGTTCCTACTTACAGACTTCGAATATAGAGTTTAAATACACAAAAATGCACTTTGAAGAGAACATGCCATCATTCATGGAATTTCTAATTCTTCAACTTGAATAACTTTCATGCAGTAAAACCACTGCGTTATCAACACAAACTTGCTTGTCTCACTAGCTAGACGCGTCCTTTTCAACTAACTAGGCTGTTGGGGAAATTCGCGTCCCTTCTAAATTTTTCTGAGCTCACGATTGGATAAAAATCACGTGACTAATTTTGACATGTAACGCGACTCTATCCTAATTAACATTTAATCTGTTTCTCGGAAAGTAGAAATTTATATGCTAATCTGGTTTTTTTATAGCCTGTTTCCAAAGGAACAGCTATGTACACGGCTGCATATAGATCCCGGGGCTCCGCAAATGTATCCCGTAGGGAGACATTTGAGTACTATCAATAACAACAATTCATCCCCAAAAATTTCTAAGTTCAAAAAATTTTTTTGAAAAATTTAAAGTTCAAAAATTTTTCTAAGTCCAAAAATATTTCAGAAAATTTAACGAAATTCCTACATCTGGGCTCCTATGTCTATATGGGACTGTCGTCTATAAAGGGGCCTTATAGATGGACATCATCTCCAAAAAATTGCAAACTATCTTTCACATCAATACATATTTCAACCAAATTTACAAATTGGCCACACTGACCAACAAAATCCTAAAAACAATCATAAGGTCATCATCAAAAAATGTGACGAGTGGCAACACTGGGAAATGAACAATAAAATATCTTATTTGCAGAACTTGGCTGCATTATCATAATCTATTACATTTCATTCACAATATAGTTGATTACATTCTCTTGGATATGGTGGGGGGGTGTTATCTCTTTTCTGTTCCTGTTATTTGCTCCATATATAAGTCTGCAAGACTTAAAAAATCTTTTTTTTTTCTTCCTGGCGTACTTATTTATTTTATTTTCCAAGTACTCTGCAATATCCTTAGTAATGTCCAGGATCTCCAATTCCTATGGTAATGGCAATCCACTTTCATAAAATAGCCAATGTTTTCATGGGTACTCATCATTTCCTTTTTTTTTTTAGTGAATGAGCCACTTGCTCATTATTACATGTAGAAAACATCTCTAAACATAATATGCATATTTATCAGACGATAATATAACTAGCATCATTTTTATAAGTAATCATTTTTCACAATAAAAGCATTAAAACCTCATGGCTTATCCTTATTTATTTATTTGTATGTTTCCTTGTTATTGACATTTTCCAAATGGTAAGTGTATAAATTCGTTCTAAGTCCGTCACTGTAGAAAAAAATGTTCTATATTACATTCCTTTTTTTTTTTTTTTTTTTTTTTCAAACTATGTGATGTTTGTCTCTAATATCCGTACGTCTGGTGGTGATCCTGTCCATTAGTCAGTTATTTCTAATCATTCCTTCTTTTCTGTCAACACAGTATTTTTTTTCTGTGAACTCTTTCCTAGAAATATTATTTTATATATATATATATTTTATTTTTTTTTTCAAAGGTCTTCTTTGACTTGCCATACATCAATTTTCAAACATCTAATTATTCAGCAACCAACAGACGAATGTGTTACTATCATATTATGAAATATAAGGGAAAAGGAAAATATAGTTTCAAATCATCATGAATTTTCGACATTGGGTTCTGTATTACTTTATTTTCTCTGTTAAGACAACTGCTTATACTCTTGACAATACGTATCCATGTTGTCACTCTCAAGGCATCCTTGTATACCGTTTATATTTGTCTCCTTTTTTTTTTTTTCTTTTGTATAATACCAATGTATCATTTATGGTGTTCCAATATCATTGTATCAATTCTAGTCCTCCTGTTATCTTGAGAATTCATCCTTAGTAACTCCCTATGTACCTTATCTAGCAATACATTTTTCAAAAACACATCAAACAATTATTTATGTAACAATCAACTGAGATGTAAGAACTTTTGACAATATGAGATGAAAAAAATTGTGGGGTCATCACTCAAAAATGTGACATAGAGAGGAAGAAAAAATATTCAATTGATCGTGAGGAATCTACAATATCCTTATAAGACAAAGTTCCTGGTACTCTGACTACTATTTATCCATTTTATTTCTGGTTATCCTTGCATACAGTGTACCATTTCCATTTTCTTTATAAGTCCAATTCATCGCTCATGGTGCTCCAATATTTACAAAGTGGATCCTTCCTATTCCTCTTATTCTGTACTGGAAATACATCCTTATTAATTGTCCATGTACTATATCTGCGAATATTTATCAACAATATATCAACTAATCATTTATGGAACCATTTATACAAATGTCTAGACTTTACCAAAACATGAACAAAAACATGTCTTTTTACATATGTGCAAAATTTCGACACCAACTCTGCCTTCGCTGGTCGAGGGTTAGTCAGAGTTATGTGGTGCCTGTAACATCCGCTGACTACAGCCAGATGGGTGACTTATGGTACTTATAATTCAAAAATCTCGTCCGTCAGTTATCTTAAGTGTGGGGCGGGGGTCTATTTCTTGGTGTCGTTGACAAGGTTTGCAGCATTTCCAATCTAGGTATTCTTTTCTTATGTCATAATATCTCCATGATATATCTGTGACATGTCTGTCCTTGGGATAACATTTTTTTTTTTTCAATACCTTCGGGGTGAACAAATCTCAGTACGTCCAATTTCATCAATCATTTATCTTTTTCTCTCCTGTAATTCTGGGTATGTTATGAGTATATTAAATCGTCAATTTATTTCAACTATCTTACAACATTCTGTAATTCGTGATAAGGAATAGTCATTTGTTATACAACAATGTTCGTATTGCAAAGGCAATGAGCAAAAAATCAAAGAGATATCTTCTCCGAAAATGCGGATGTATCTCTATTTCCTACCTCTGGGCGCAGTAATTATTCAGTCATTATAATTTTTTCTCCATTATTTAATCTCCATTTTGTGTCCTTAGTACCTGTGGTTCCATGAGATTATCATAATCTATTTGTCTCTTGTCTACTGACAATCCTTCAATAATGACTTCAAATATGGTCCTCATATGTGTAACAATCATCTGCTCTGATTTGTTCCATGTCCATGGTATTCATAAAATATTCCATTATCTCCTTGTCTTTGCTCGTATCCACGAAAGACTAAGATTATTGTTCCTCCAACGTTAATGTGGGGGATTTTGTGCATAAACATTTCAACAAAGTCTCAGCTGTGACAACATAAAGTTTCACCTTAATATAAAATGGCATCTTCATCATACATAACCAGTTGCTTCTTCATCTCATGTGTCATTAGTGGTTATCATCCGGTAATGGGTGTTCAATGTGGGTTCAGCATATACAAATGCTGTAACATGCAATACTAGTTTTGGGTATGAATTTTCTTCTGACTTGGGCCTGTGGTACATTAACGTCTTGTACAGTGGGCGTAATTTGCACACTGTTGTTTTTAACTAGTAGAGCTGAGGCTAATACTTCTCGGCTTGGTTGGCACTCGATAGCGTTTCTTTAGAATCTTTCGTCTGATATAGTTGTGCTGTATACGCGGAATTTTGTTGCTAGGGATTGAGTCATCTGATTCTGTTTTATAGGCGCGTTTGACGCTGGAGCTGACTGGTACAAATAATGTACTATCCGCATCACTGGTTTCAATAGAACTAGCTGTATCAATGTCTGTTTCTTGTTCGTATAATTCTACCATTTCTCTGTCATTCTGTTCGTTGGGGTCTGACAAAGCTGTGCCGGGGTTGACACTGTAGTTTCTCATTTCTTGTTGCGTTTCGTCTTCATAAAGATTGCTGGTATATGGTTCAACAATCTGCTTGGGTATAGTTTCTTCAGGATCTGATTGTTCTGAACGAGTAATCTTGTTCTTGTGGTTAAAAGGTGACGTAGGAAGGTCTGTTTGTGTTGCTACACAAACCATCGTTGTTTTTGAACAAATTAACTTGGTTTTATTTGTTGTTGGTACTTGTTTTGTTGGCCTGGGTTGAGTATTCCAAGGAGTTGATTGTGCCAAATTTACTTGTTGGTATGTCTTGGCTGTCTTTCCTGGTGTTATGGGACCGATGTGTGCTCTCCATCCGTCTGTTGTTAGGAGGCAAACTTGTCCGTTCCTAGATGTCATGTTACGAAACTCCCAAATCTTTCTTGTTTTAACTTCATTTATGAAATTTCGTACAGTCATTCTTTGAGCTCGTTTATTCAATGTGTTCCAGTGTTTGTCGGCTGCCGTCGTGTGCCTTGACGTGCTGTCATTATACCTGATCGATGATAGTATACGAGGTCTGCTTTCTGTTCCTCTGTGGCGATAATATGGAGGTGTTTGTCTCATGGGGGCATGGGATTTTGTGTGCTGGGGATTCGAACGGGGAACAGCGTGGATCGGATACTTCCGTTTCTGCCATGTGCTATGTGGTTTTTCGTATGTCCGGTAATCAATAAATCGTCTATCTCTGTCAAGCTGAGGACGACTTTTACGTTGATATATGTTGTTTCTCCTGTAAACATTGTAACTTCGCCTATCCGCGTATGTTACTTTACGATGGGTTGAACAACTGTCATCATCTTCATCTGGGGTGTAGGATTTTCTGTGTTCTTCATATGAAGGGTTTTCGCTTCGTCTGTGTACGTGTTTAGATGTATAGCAACCTCCCGTTGTAGGTTTCTGTAGGTCTACAGCATAATAGCTTCCAGTATGCGAGCCATATACATATTTATCTGGGGCAGTGGGATGTGCGTCTACTTTAGGATAACTTCCTGGCAGACAATATTCATTTCTCATGTTGAAATTGGGCGGGTGGCGCGGGACGTGTTCGTTATGCATTGTCCAGGTATTTTCATGTGTAAAACGATAGCTGTATGGGCTAGCCTGCCTATACTCTTGTTGTCGATACATTTTCCAGTCTTATTTATTCCTTGTTAATCGTGGTTTCCTTATGCACTGGGGTTGATTATAGTTGGATTTTCTCTGCTCTTTTATAGAGGACTGGTCACTAGGCAACAAGTTGAGATGTGTGCAAATGCAACAAGGTCTTGGATTATCTAGCATGGGGAATCGACACTTGTATGAATCAGGCTTATTCAACTCCTGTCTACTTTTTCTTTCCAAATACCAGTTTGCGTTGATCCAATTATATATAAGCTGTTCTACTTCGGACAGATTAATGCATTGTTCTCAATGGGTTACGTTATATGCTCATGCTCTGCAATTTGTCAATTGGTACTAGTACATGGCAGATTTCATCATCTCTACATTTGACTCATAGGTGCAACTTGCAGCCATAAATTCTTGTCTAAATCTGCAACAATCGTTGAATTTCTACATGTCAATAATTGTATAGTAATTAGTTCCTACTTACAGACTTCGAATATAGAGTTTAAATACACAAAAATGCACTTTGAAGAGAACATGCCATCATTCCTGGAATTTCTAATTCTTCAACTTGAATAACTTTCATGCAGTAAAACCACTGCGTTATCAGCACAAACTTGCTTGTCTCACTAGCTAGACGCGTCCTTTTCAACTAACTAGGCTGTTTTGGAAATTCGCGTCCCTTCTAAATTTTTCTGAGCTTACGATTGGATAAAAATCACGTGACTAATTTTGACATGTAACGCGACTCTATCCTAATTAACATTTAATCTGTTTCTCGGAAAGTAGAAATTTATATGCTAATCTGGTTTTTTTATAGCCTGTTTCCAAAGGAACAGCTATGTACACGGCTACAGTAGATCTAGGCTTTTCCTGTGCTTTTCTGACATTCTGTAACGTGCTGAGTTGAAGTCATGAGCTCCAGTTTAACCAGCTTGGCTTGCATTTAAAGGATCACCACGCCAGGTCCCAAGCTGGGAGAAAGAAATACAAGGCATACTGTGCATTCCCCACCATCCAAGGAGGCTCTCCAACTATGCAGAGCTAAAATACCGTACTCTGGTTCTGGGCTGTCCCAAAGAATGGTCACGTCCTGCACAGAGCCACTTCTCAGGTTCCCCTGCCTATCACTGGGTCTATAGTGAGATCCTTCTGCATGCAGTCAGCCAAGTCAAAGCCAAAGAATCATGCCTGGGGCTCAAGTAAGTTCTCCAAGCTTAGTGAGCAAAGCTGGGTTCTCAACAAGTTTCATCACAGGCGGAATTCGGGGAAGTGTGTGGATAATTTCAAGAGTCAATGAGGATGTAATTAGCCTGACAGACATAGGTTCACTTCCATGAACGAATATTGTAGCATTGTGCATAGCTGGTGGTCATATAAGGATAACTCCAGACATACCTCCATGCATTAACTCAGAGAATAAAATGGTTACTCAGATAGATCCGGGTATACTGAACACAAGATGTGACAGCAAACGAATATAACTGAACACACGGAAAATGAGGAAACCTGTTGATAGCCTTACAAGGCAGTCCTTGTTTTTGAATCCCTAGGGTAAGACAGGTACAGGGAGGCCAAGGAACACGTGAAGAAGATAATTGGAGACAGAAGTGAAGGGCGTGAAGAAGTCATGGAAAAACCTTGAGCTGATGGCACGGGACAGGAAATCTTGGCGTAAGTTTGGTGAAGGCCTATGCTCCTTGTGGAGCTAAAGGATTGTAATACAGAAATATAATAACAAAGAAACAAACGAGTTTGACAGAAAAACAGAAAAAAGTAAATTTCCTATTAATCCTGTCTATCGTTTTTCAGTCTAACTCTTTGACTCCACAATTATTTTCCACCCTGTACCGTAATTTTAATTCGTGATAGACTAAAAACAACGCTAAGAGAGTTGTTTTGGCACGGGTGTCAAATCTGACCAACGCTCTGAGCGTTGTTCCATAGTCAAAGAGTTAAACGAAAATTGCCAGCATTACGGTCACAAAAAATTCGTCAAGGACAAACGACAAAACTACAATAAAAAATTACTAAAAAGACAAAGAGAAATAAGTAAAATATACTCACAATAAATAAAAATGATGCCGATTTATCCTGTCTGTCGCTTTCCAGTTCATACAAAAATTGCCTGCGCTACGGTTAAAAAAAAAACATCGTCCGGGACAAACGAAAAGATAAAAAAAGGCAGCGAGAACGAAGTAAAATACACACACAATAAATACAAATAATACAACCCATTAAAATTGGAAGTCCCAGGTGTCGCTGTCGTGAGCTCAGGAGACAAAATGGATATTCAAAAACATCCGGGTAAACTTAACACAAGAAAGCAAATGAATATAACAAAACATATGAAAACAAAAAATAATAAGTTGTTGTTGGTGAACAAGGGCTGCTTAGCTTCTTGCTTTTTTTTTTTTTTGCAGCCAATACCAAGTTGAAGACTCATTGGTATTATCTACACTGTACATCTAGGCCTTTTCTGTAGCTTTTCTACCATTCCGAAACGTGCTGAGATAAAGTCATGACCTTCAGTTTCTCCAGCTTGGCTGGCATTTAAAGGATCAGCACATCTGGTCCCAAGCTAGGAGGAAGAAGCTCGGTGAATACTGCTCATTCCGCGCCATGCAAGGGGCTCTTCAAATAAGCAGAGCCAAAATACTGTGCTCCTCTTGGGCTCTCTCAAGGAACAGTCTACCATGGGTCCATAGTGAAATCCTCCTGCACACAGCCAAGCAGGTAAAACGTCTACGGCTCACGTGACGCCTCCAAGCTTAGTGTACAATGCTGGGTTTTCAACAAGTTTCACGACAGGTATAATCCCTGTAAGTAAGTGGATGATTTTAAGAGCAAATGGGGGTGTAATTAGCCTCACAAACAGAAGTGCACTTCCACACCTGTATACTATAGCATTGTGCTTAGCTGGTGGTTATATAAGGATGTCTCCAGATGTGTCCCCGTGCTTCAGATAATAAGTAAACAAATAAATTTAAGGGAAAAACAGATAACAGCTAATTTCCGGCGTCGCGACAAGCCGATTGATCCAGTCCGTCGCTTTCTAGTTCAAACAAAACAGATAACAACTCATCTTGAGACAAATGGCAATAAAACCGTGTGAAAAGCAATCTGAACAACAAACTTCGGTCAGGTCGTCGCCAACAAAAACTATGATCATTTCTGGTTAGCAAAGTAAAAAAGGAAATAACACTCGTACAATGAGAAATGGTTCATGACCTAAATTTCATCTTCGTTCGCTCTAAATAATCACATCCATGTCTTAAAAAGTTGGCAGTCCGTCTCCGGCTTCTCTTATCACCATGCAGCTTCCCTCTCAACTGGATTGGAGATGTCCATGCTGCCGATCTGATCATCTCGTAGTGCCGAACGTCTTGGAGAACACGTTCTACTGTTTGTGTGCTCTTCCCACATGGACACGTATCTGTCTGTGGGATTTTCAGTGTATTGTGCAGATGATATTTCAGTCTACAATGACCGGTTCTCCGTTGACATTGATATGTAAAATGCATGTGAGAATAAATGAATTCAGTATGAAAGGTGAGAGAAAGGAAGGGCAGAATGTCAGACGCGCCTGCGTGCCCAATTCTCAACCCTTTGAAAATAAAGTTCGTTCTTCCGTTCTTAACCTAAACTCAATTCGAAGAAATGAATTCATCTTTTTCGCTTTACTTTCTATAGTCA
The DNA here is from genome assembly GCA_024509875.1 of Oreohelix idahoensis. Lineage (NCBI taxonomy): Eukaryota > Metazoa > Mollusca > Gastropoda > Stylommatophora > Oreohelicidae > Oreohelix > Oreohelix idahoensis. The sequence continues at coordinate 178,511 of JAMPIV010006329.1, forward strand.
AATCTATCTTTTTAAACTCAAACTGAATTCACGTATATAAATTAGTAAATAAATATTAGACAAACATAAGGTATGTTTTCAGGCACTCGTAAGAAATAAAGAAGAAGAAAACTAGACAACAGAAAAACAACAGACGTGGGTGGCTTACCCAGGACTCGAACCCAGGACCTTCCGTGCGACAACCCCGCCTAGCTATGCAAGCGAATCACACTATCCTCCCTGCCATCTAGGCATGACCAACAAATGATGCTTCGATGACGGGTCATTAGTGCGACCCGCAACACACAACACCGGAAATTTACAATGGGCAGTCCGGCCTAGTCAAATATATGTATGTATATAAATATGATGATTGGAAAGTCGAATGTCGTTCACTAAACATGATTTTACAAATGTCAACATCCGGTGTTGTGACGGTATTGTTTCTCCTGCTCCACAGTAATGGTCAAACAATGGCCAAACAGAGTATAACGATGAGGGTCTTCAAAGGTATCAACTTTCGCTCAAGATTACTCTTGGCAGAGATAAAAATAGAAGAATGTTGCGTTTAATTAAGGGAGCCTCGCGTTATTTTAAAGAAAAGCAAGCATATGGGATGGAAATTAATAAAGAAAAAAGCAAGATATTGGTGAATAGCCATAAGAAACATGTTCCGACCAACATTACGTTAAATGGGCAAACGTTAGAAGAAGTTAACACCTTTAAATATCTCGGGTCCACTATATGTAGTGATGGAAGATCAAATAAAGAAATCAAGACAAGACTTGAGATGGCCTCAGCTGCCATGACAAGGTTGAATGTGATCTGGAAAAGTAACATCAGTTTTCCTGTGAAGATCAAATTATACAAATCACTTGTATTATCTATTCTCTTGTATGGGTGTGAGGGCTGGACACTCACTGCAGATACGGAGCGAAGGATTCAGGCTTTCGAGCATAAATGTTATAGAAGAATTTTGCGCATTTGCTATAAAGAGCACAAAACAAATGTCTATGTTAGAGAGAAGATAAACACCTATGCAGGCCATCAAGAACCACTTTTGTCAATAGTGAAACGTCGAAAGCTTGCCTGGTTTGGGCATGTAACTCGTCATGACTCCCTTTCGAAAACGATCCTCCAGGGAACAGTCGAAGGTAAACGGAGAAGAGGAAGGCAAAGAAAATCCTGGGCTGATAACATCAAAGAATGGGCAGGACACGGTTTCTCCACACTTGTACGCATTGCTGAGAATAGAGAGCAGTGGAGGACCCTGTCTGCTGATGCTTCCACCATGGCACCCCACGACCCATGACGGGTTATGGGTTGAGATGATGATGAAGCATAACATCTGAGATCACCTAAGCTGTCATGAATTTATTATTCTCCCGTCCCTTCTGTGAGCTGATGTATTTTCGCTCGAATTTTCTGAGCCCCCAGTTGAAAGTGATTCAGCAACTATTAATCTAGTATCTCTTTATGTTTATGTATTTAAAACAGTATGATTCACACGGAAATTGCCCAAGAAGGGCGACCTTGCAGACTGCAACAACTGGAGAGGAATTACCCTCCTCTCAGTTCCCAGCAAAATACTAGGCAGGATAATCATCCAGAGAATTTCAAAAGCAGTTGACCAAAAACTGAGGAAAGAACAAGCGGGCTTCAGAAAGAGCAGAAGATGTGCAGATCATATATTTACCCTCAGGAGCATTATAGAGCAGTGCTCAGAATGGCAGAGACAGCTGTGCATTAACTTTGTTGATTTTGAAAAGGCTTTCGACAGCATACACAGGGACAGCCTATGGAAAATTCTGAGGGCTTATGGAATTCCCAGCCGTATTGTTTCCATTATAAAAAGCCTCTATTCTAACTTTACGTGCAGTGTTGGATCGAGTAATGTAACTTTCGAAGTGAAAACAGGAGTACGACAGGGATGCCCCTTATCAACAACATTATTTTTGACAGTCATAGATTGGGTGATGCGCCAGACTACAGAGGGCAGTCCAAGAGGAATTAGATGGACAACGTTTTCTACACTGGAAGATTTGGAATATGCAGACGACATTGCACTACTCGCGCATTCACACCAACACATTCAAGACAAAACCGATAGACTGAATAAGTATGGCCAGCAGGTTGGCCTGAACATCAATTTGAAGAAGACAGAGGTCATGACACTAAATGTGGACAATCCTGAGCCAGTAACAGTAAGGAACCAGAAGTTAGAACAGACAGACACATTTACTTACCTAGGATGCATAGTAACACCTGACGGCGGAACAAACAAGGACATTAACAACAGAATGAATAAAGCGAGAACAGCTTTTGCTGTTCTCAACAACATTTGGAAGTCTTCCCAGTACGTACAGCACAAACACCAAATTAAGACTGTATGAGAGCTGTGTACTTTCTGTGCTTCTCTATGGTGCGGAATGTTGGAGAGTAACAGAGAAGGAAATGTCGAAACTGTCCTCCTTCCACACAATCTGCCTAAGGAAAATTCTCCGAATCTTTTGGCCAAACACCATCAGTAACCAAGAACTACTTATTCGGAGTAATCAGGAGGACATGCACACCATCATAGCTGGCAGACGCTGGAGTTGGGTTGGGCGTGTCCTCAGAAAGGACCCTGATACCATCACAGGAGCAGCTATGCTATGGACCCGCGGGGGGGGGGGGGGGCGAGGGAGAGGCCGACCGAAAACAACTTGGCGGAGAACTGTGGAAGCTGAGATGCAAAGAATGAACCACAGTTGGGGCACTGTGCGAAGGATGGCCGCCGACCGAGCAAGGTGGAATCAATTTGTTGCTGCCCTACAAGACGCCACCAGGCGTGATGGCCGCTGACTGCTTTGACGGTTGGCGGTTATGGATCAAAGAAGAAGAAGATTCACACGGGTGCAGACATAAACTTCACTTCAACTGATTAATCCAACCATAGCTTTACAGTTACAGATAAATAGATTTAAAATCACTTATATTTTAACAATGTAAAATAAATAAAGTTGTTTATAAAACAGAAGCGATGATATAAACTGTCGTGGTACTGAAGAAAGTTTTTGCAAATTTCCGTTGGTTTCGCTGTTATGTTTATTAGCTTCCAGTGTGGGGTCGGTTGGCGTCTGCTTTAGCCGCTGTTGATTCCCACAGATGCCTTGGAAAGTACGTCTCTTCAAATATTGTAGCAACAGACCGTCTGTTGCACAAGGACGAGGTAACTGCTTAGGTTGTCCAGTCAAGCATCTTCAAGACCCGTCTGATGCTGGTGTCTAGCGTCGACTGCTGGCAACATGAACCACAAACTGAAAGGAGACAAACTAAGAGGAAAACAAATTTTTTTTTTTTTTTTTGAGTATTGGGTCCTCATATGAGTATCAGGCGTCCACCGCTTCCATCCACTACTTCCATCTTCCTCAGAATATTTTGCTCTTCATGAGTGTTAAGTTTAATCCCAGTGAGTCGGGTGAAAGTGCTTCTGAATAGCGGAAGATAACAGTTGCAAAATATTTACATATATATGAATTTTACTAAACTGCTTGAATAATAACTGTGTACATCATGATAGCATCATCCACTCCCTGCTCTGCATGGAGTAGGGGCCACCTTTGCTGTTGGTTCTTTATAAGGAAACCCGCACAGAGCACTCACCAACACTTGCTGTGGTGATTCATGTGTCAAGTAATTTACAGCGATAAGGTTGCCAGCTTCATTTGCCATTGTAAATCCACAAGCAAATTAAACATGTCAAAATTAAAATATGAAAAAAATAAAATACAGATTACAACTTACCCCTAGTTTTTCGGGCGAATGAAACACAGACATTTAAACAGTTAACGTCCGAATATTGTCGAGCAAGTGATTGAAGATGCCGTCTCTTCAGGTGAGTTAGGTGTCTGACTTGTAGCACTTGAACTAGGATCCTAGAACTTACGGCACAATATGATTTCTCCGAGGCTACTCTCTTCTAAACATAGAATTCACGTCCGGTCCTCTGACCGTGCCTACATTTGGGTCCTGATATTCTGTGTTCCTGGTTGTCTATGATTTCTCCTTGAAGAAATTTGAAGTCACTGAAGTAGGCTTACAAGGCACTGAGTTATAAAGAATATTTTCGCTTTTCCACCCATATTGGTTCCTGGACGATGTCCAATCAAGAGTAGCCCATCTTAGCATTTCAAATGCAAACCAATCGTCTTCAAAGAGGCTGATTTGGGTAAGGGTTTCCATAGATCTTTTACTGATAATCTTCTCAAGATTGTCATCGACCGTGTTTTAATCTTTACTAAGATTGTCATCGACCGTGTTTTTTTTTTGGGAGGGCGGGGGGGGGGGGAGGGGGGGGGGAATGCATATTTGCTAATTGCCGCCTTATCTCCAAATTAAAGTCTGACAATCCACATTAGAACATTGTGAACAACCTGGTTTTCTTGTATCTTCCCAGACAAGAGGTTTTGATTAACAATAGAACTGTCGCTCATTGGAGAGTTTTACTCCGTCTAGAGCGGCGACAAGCGAGAAGTCATTGTAGCAACCTTGCTTGGAACAAAATCAATGTTGTTTTACAATTAGGTCACGCGTTCTGGTAAAATTAAGGGATTGGCAATTTAGAACAAGATGTGACTAGAAAGCCTTGAGCTACGAAAGTGTAAACAATAAATATTGGGAGAATGTTGCACGTAAGAGGAGTGGTAGATAATAATACTGGAATGGAGAAAAAGACGAGGAAAAAAACAAAACAACGAACTTATTTCGTGACAACCTCAAACTATTTCCAATCCCGTATTTACAAGAACCTATGAGTTGAATTTAGCATTATGTATGAGCTGTCCAAACTTCGGCGAATTTCTACGGGGCGATATTGGGGACCAAAACAATAGAACGATCAATACCCTCTGCTAAGCATATAATAAAATCCTAACTATAAGTGGGTGCATGAGGCGAGTGCCTTCATAATGTAAATTAAGTTGCTACTGAAACCAACCACTGGAAGAGGAACTGTAGTGTTGGTCAGTGCGTTTTGTCTGTTTGCGGCCTTTGGCATTGTAGCGTGTATTGTGTTTTCTTGTAGCGCGTATTAGGTTTTCTTGTAGCGTGTATGATTTTATTTTTAGCGTTATTATTTTTTGTACCGTGCATGATTTTCTTGAAGCGCGTATTATGGTTTCTTGTAGCGTGTATGATTTTATTTTTAGCGTTATTTTTTTTTTTATCGTGCATGATTTTCTTGTAACGCGTATTATGGTTTCTTGTAGCGTGTATGATTTTATTTTTAGCGTTATTATTTTTTTGTAGCGTGCATGATTTTCTTGAATCGCGTATTATGTTTTCTTGTAGAGTGTATGATTTTCTTTTTCAGCGTTATTTTTTTTTTGTAGCATGCATAATTTTCTTGAAGCGTGTATTATGTTTCCTTGCAGCGTGTATGATTTTATTTTTAGCGTTATAAATTTTTGCAGCGCGCATGATTTTCTTGTAGCGTGTAAGATTTTATTTTTAGCGTTATTATTTTTTGTAGCGTGCATGATTTTCTTGAATCCGCGTATTATGTTTTCTTGTAGAGTGTATGATTTTATTTTTCAGCGTTATTATTTTTTGTAGCATGCATAATTTTCTTGAAGCGTGTATTATGTTTCCTTGCAGCGTGTATGATTTTATTTTTAGAGTTATAAATTTTTGCAGCGTGCATGATTTTCTTGTAGTGTGTAAGATTTTATTTTTAGCGTTATTATTTTTTGTAGTGTGCATGATTTTCTTGTAGCTTGTATTATGTTTTCAAGTAGCGTGAATGATTTTATTTATAGCGTTATTATTTTTTGTAGCGTGCATGATGTTCTTGTAGCGTTTATGATCTTATTCTTTCATTATTATTTTTTGTTGCATGTTTGATTTTCTTGTAGCGAGTATTATATTTTATGAAGCATGTACAGTTTTCTTTTTAGCATTATTATTTTTTGTAGCGTGTATGATTTTCCTGTAGCGTGTACTGTATTTTCTTGTAGCTCATATTGTGTTTTCTTAAAGCATACGTAGTTTTCTTGTAGTGTGTCTTGTTTTTATAACGTGTATTGGTTTCTTTTAGTTTGCATTGGTTTCTTGTAGTGTGTTGTGACGGACTGGACGACCTCTTGGCGATCTTTGTTTCTCTCCGGCAGTATCAGTACATTTGTGGTACTGATTTTTATTATGTGCTGTCAATTATCGCACTTTTCTTTCTCTCTTTCTTTCTTTCTTTCCTCGTTATTTTTCTGCTAAGTAGCAGATATTTGATTTTATTAAATCACCCTGAAGGTGAAAAGTATCACATTTGCTGGGCGCTACTCAGATTTGTTGGTTATAGGCGCGGCAGATTAACACGTACATAGGCCAGCGCTATCGGCTTAATCACCGATAAGACACGGAGTTTGCGTACTCATACGACAGATAACGAGATTACTGTCTGTGTGACACCTGTGGGCAGACAAGTGTGATATAATCGCTTCCGGTCACTTGGTTAAAAGTAATCACGGATTTATTATATTTTAGACAATATGAGTCTACAAATGTGTTTGTGAGAGTGTATGCAAGGCATCAGATGTCCATATATGGTAATACGTGAATTTTGCAGGCACGCACCTTATTTCACGTGGGATTATTTTGAAATATCACACCCTATCTGCATGATTTGAAATGATTGGATCTTTCTGATTAGATTCATAACAACAACGCTTTGGCAAATAGGAATATAGCCTGACCATTTCGCAGTTTTATTTCACTGAGAATTTCACACTCGCCAAGACAACATCAGACCTCGCAAGAGTGAAGACTAGATTCATAATTCCTTTTTGTTAACCGGACCTTTTATTGGAGAACCAGATAAGACTTACAAAGCACAGGAAATCTCTTTCAAATTTTAATAAGGAATTCCGGGACTAGGAAACTGACGAAACACGGAGTCAGAGGGGGAATCTAAGGTCACAATTAAAGACATCCCAGATGTCTGTACGAGAACGATTCGTCTCTATTATTCATCTGAGCAAAAACGTCTTTAGCCAAGATTGGCGTAAGTAGTGCACTTTCATTCAATGTTTTATTACTAACATGTGAACTAACATATATATATATATATATATATATATATATATATATATATATATATATATATATATATATATATATATATATATATATATATATATATATATATATATATATATATATATGCATATATTAACATGTGTATTTTATTGTGTGAAAACTGCTATTGGATATCAAAGTCATTTGTGAGGCTGGCAACCTCAATATCTAGAATGATGATTCATGAACCACCACTGCACGGGCTGGTGATTGCTTTATTGATAGTTTCGTAAAGCGAACTAAAAGCATAAAGTAGTTCCAGGTTCCCTATGGAGCAGGGAGGGAAAGATGAAAGACATGATGTACATTCTAAGAATAATACTCACATTTTCAAAGCAGTGTAAATGTCCATATAAACATACTCATTTTAAATTAATAGAAGTTTTAAACTTTTCCACAAGTGTAAATATAAATGAAACATAAATGAATTTAATTTTGAAACTTTTCAAACAGTAGAGATATAAATGTAAAACATGTTATATATGTACGTGTAACCTTTTCATTTAAATGTAATGTAAAGCTAAAGCTACTCAGTTTAAATGTAAAGGAAGTTTTATCCCGAGGGATTAAATTTAATTCTCATCGAGGGTAAATTATGACATGGGATGGTGGAATAGAAGAAGGCGCGGGGGGGGGGGGGGAACACATGACTATGTGTCGGAAAACGTCATATTCAGAAGAGCGTTTCGTTTCTATTTCTATTACCAGTTATTGGTGGTACCAACAGAAAGTACTATCTCTGGAACCAAGTGAAGGTAGAAGTGGACTGACGTTGTGCGAGACGCCATCATAAGAGGGTCTTATAGACAGACGCAGAATCAACTTGGCCGTTACTCCTTGACGTTCTGGGAACGTGCGGCGCCTGAACTTTGACCAGAGACGAGTGAGAGCACAGTGAAAGGAACTAACGCAGCGGGAGAAGAAACTACCATTGGCAGCTAAGTGAAAATATCCGCTGCCAAAAGTGACCTACTTTATTCAGATAAATCCCATTCAAGTGATGAAATCCTTTTCATAAATATTCAAATTATTTTCCAACTGTTAAAACTTAAAGTGATTATTAAATTTTGTTATTTGTAATGTTACAAATTTAACTTTGATTCAATCCTTTTAAATGTACTACATGTTTGTCTCAGTCAAAGTTACTAAACACACACTCTAAACAGAGCTATATATTATAATAATAATTCCACTGATTAACTCAGCGGTGGGGGCTTAACGAGCTAGAATAACCATTGCTTAATTCTTCATAAAAAATGTCGGCAGATTACAGAATTAACGTGCTCAGCAACAGCCAACATTGTTTTCGCTTATCTGAATATCTTGTGAAGACTCCCATGGGATAGAAGCTTTACTTCTCTTCTATCTACATTTCTGCCAAGAGTAATCTTGTGTAAAGATAGACTCCATTGAAGCCTATAATAGATACTCTAGAGTTTTGGCCACTGTTAGACCACTACTGAAAAGCAGGCGAGACAATACCGTCACATGTGTATTGGTTTCTTGTAGTGTGTCTTAAGTTCTTGTAGTGTGTATTGGTTTCTTGTAGTGTGTCTTGGTTTCGTGTAGTGTGTGTAGATTTCTTGTAGTGTGTCTTGGTTTCTTGTAGTGTGTTTATGTTTCTTGTAGAGTGTATTGGTTTCTTGTAGTGTGTATTGGTTTCTTGTAGTGTGTCTATGTATCTTGTAGTTTGTCTTGAGTTCTTTAGAGTGTATTGGTTTCTTATAGTGTGTGTTGGGTTCTTGTAGTGTGTATTGGTTTACTGTAGTGTGTCTTGGTTTCTTATAGTGTGTATTGCTTTCTTGTAGTGTGTATTGTTTCTTGTAGTGTGTATTGGTTTCTTGTAGTGTGTATTGGTTTCTTGAAGTGTGTCTTGGTTTCTTGTAGTGAGTATTGGTTTCTTGTAGTGTGTATTGGTTTCTTGTAGTGTGCCTTGGTTTCTTGTAGTGTGTCTTGGTTTCTTGTAGTGTGTCTTGGTTTCTTGTAGTTTGTCTTGGTTTCTTGTAGGGTATCTTGGTTTCTTGTAGTGTGTCTTGGTTTCTTGTAGTGTGTCTTGGTTTCTTGTAGTCTGTATTGATTTCTTGTAGTGTGTCTTGGTTTCTTGTAGTATGTCTTGGGTTCTTGTAATGTGTCTTTTTGTCTTGTAGTGTGAATTGGTTTTTTGTAGTGTGTATTGGTTTCTTGTAGTGTGTCTTGGTTTCTTGTAGTGGGTCTTGGTTTCTTTTAGTGTGTATTGGTTTCTTGTAGTGTGTATTAGTTTCCGATAATGTGTATTAGGTTTCTTGTAGTGTGTATTGGTTTCTTGTAGTGTGTAATGGTTTCTTGTAGTGTGTATTGGTTTCTTGTAGAGTGTAATGGTTTCTTGTAGTGTGTATTGGTCTCTTGTAGTGTATATTGGTTTCTTGAAGTGTGATCAGTTTGATATGGTAGTGTGCACTAGTTTTCTAGTAGCTTAAAAATTCTCTTATAACGTGACTTGTGTTTTTGTATAGCGTGTCTCTTTTCTTGTAACATGACTTGTTATTTCGTTTAGCGTTACTCTTTTCTTGTAGAGTTCATTTTGTTTTTATTGCAGCGTGATTTAGTGTTGTCTTGTCGCGTGACACTATACTTGCAGCGTAACTTGTGTTTTCTTGTAGCGTGATACGTTTGTCGCACCGGAATTTTTGTGTCTTCTTCGGAGTGACGCGTTACGCTCTGTACCGCTAATTTTTAAACCTGATTCCAAACCATTTTCTTTTTTAACTTACATTTTTACTGTGCTTTCTTGTCTTCCAGAAAGAAAAGTAGATTACATAATGATAAGAAAAAAGCAGAGAAAACAAATAAAATGTGGACGTAAGTAAACAAGTCCTTTTCCCCGGTCCTTACCTTCACGGGAACGAAGTGCCACGTCAGGCAAAAATGGGTCAGGGATAAATTATGACGCGCGTGTGGGAATTAACTAGAACAGTATGAAAGATTTATAATACCGAAGAGGAAAAATAGAAGAAGAAAAAAAAAACGAAGTTAATTAAGGGATAACAGAACTATATGAAATAGAATGAAAAAAAGGCGGAGGAGGCAGACGATACGATGGAAGAAGAAGAATAAATATAAACTAAAAAAATTCAAGAAGAAAAAGAAAAAAAGGTACAAAATATAACAAAAATTACAGGCGAGGAAAGGAAAGAGAAGAAGATTACAGATAAGAAGTATCAGATAATGATCATAGTAATAATACTGAGGACGAGTAGAAGAAAAATAAGACGAAAGAACGATGAGAGAGAAATACGACCAACAGAAAAGGAAAAAAACGAATAAGAAACAGTTATCTGTATGCTCAGATATTTGTGTTTTTTAAGTTTGATCTGTGTACTCAGATCTGCGTGTTTATAAGACTTATCTGTGTGCTCCGATGTGCGTGTTTATAAGACTATCTATATGCTCAGATCCGCGTGTTTATACGACTGTGTGTTTAATCAGATCAGTGTATTAAAAAAACTGAACGTCTGCTCAGATGTGCATGTTCATAAGACTTATTTTGTAATCCGATCTGTGCGTTTATAAGACTGATGTATATTCTCAGATCTGTGGGTTTATAACACTTATGCATGTACTCAGATCTGTGTGTTTATAACACTGATGTACATACTCAGATCTGAGTGTATAAAACTGAAGTATATACTCAGATCTGAGTGTTTATAAGACTGATGTATATATTCAGATCCTCATGTTTATAAGACTGAGGTATATACTCAAATCTGTGTGTTTATAAGACTGATTTATATACTCAGAACTGTGTGTTCATAACACTGAAGTATATACTCAAATCTGAGTGTTTATAAGACTGATGTATATATTCATATCCTCATGTTTATAAGACTGAGGTATATACTCAAATCTGTGTGTATATAAGACTGATGTATATACTCAGATCTGACGTTTATAAGACTGATTTATGTAAATAGACCGATCTGCGTTTTTATAAGTGTGATCTGTATAGTCAGACATATGTGTTTATAAATTGTATCTGCACACTCAGATCTTTGTGTTTATAAGACTGCATACTCGTATATGAGTGTTTATAAGACTTATCTGTCTATTAATATAGTAGTAACCCCTTCAGAAATAACTGACTATGGGAATGCCTCCTAGTGTTGCTTATTGTTTTCTGCATGTGTATTTTTTTTTAATCTTAACCAGCGGCACTTAGGCTTTCAGCCCTTCGGCCCAATGACATGTCATTGCGAGGCTGCGGAGCCTGTGGACTTTCCTTCCAACCCGGTCAGGGGCTTCGCTCCTTCCCATCCACAGAGGGTTATCTTAGAAGCGGTTCAGGTTATTCAGTCAAAATCCCGGTCGACGACCCTCTTACAAATACCCACCCCCGGGCTTGAGCCTTGAAAACCTGGTCGCTAGCGCAACGTGATAACCATTACACCAGCGCGGCTCCCTCTGCATGTGTATAAGACTGATTGTACGCTCAAGTCTGCGTGGTCGCATCACCAAAGACTTTTTCTATAAACAACTAGCAAAAGGCAAAGAAACAGCCAGGGCAACCGCAGCTGAGGTTCAAAGATGTTTACAAGTGAGACATAAAGGCCCTGGACATAAATCCAGCAGCCTGGGAGGACGAAGCTGCCGATCGCACCAAGTGATGCTTCTTACGATGCCATCTTAGTTTGGACGAAAAGCAACTTTTACAACAAACAGAAGACAAAAGAACACACCGAAAAGAACATCAAGCACAAAAAGAACCTCAGAGGCGTAGCATCGCCATAGTCAATTGAGACTGGAGGAGACTACAGTCGGTTACTTTTAACTCTTTCAGTTAAAGTTAGTTGCTTATCCTTTACAGGACGTGACAATCAACCCCAGCTTTTATTAGCTGTTTGTGATTTTTCTAGGCAATTGTTTTTCATTCAGTAGTTTGCCATTGCTTTCTGAACGGTACGGCGCTTATACCATTGTTAAAAATCCACACAAAGCGATCTGCTACCAAACCGCCTGCAGCAGGTTTCGAACCTGGTATATCTGGATTATGAAACTGCGTTCATATCCATTAGGCCACAGACGCCGACAGACTCTTTCAGTACCAAGGAAAAATGTGGGTTCGGCTCAAGTAAAAATGGCCAATCTAGTGTGTGTTAACAGTGGTCTTTGGTAAATAAATTTTTATGATGTTCATTGCAGAATAACATTTGTAGTTTTATATGAAAAGCAGCAGCTGGGAGACTTTTTCAGGCCATAAATCGAGGATTCCTCAGCAAGAGAGAGGTTGGTAAGAAAACGAAGATGGCTGTATACCGCTCCACCTATGTCCCAGTCTTGACATACGGATGCGAGTCATGGGCAACGACTACAACCCATAAAAGCCAGATCCAAACCTCAGAAATGAGGTATCTGAGGAAGGTGGTTGAAGTAACAAGAAGAGACATGGTACGCAACCAGACGATACGTCAAGGCCTTAAATCCTACCCCCTGCAGACTCAAGTAGAACAGTCCCAATTAAGATGGTTTGGCCATGTCTGCAGAATGGGAGAAGATCGGATACCACGACAAGCATGGGAAACAAAGAGCCAAGGATCCAGACCCCGAGGACGACCCAGAGTCCGCTGGGAGGACAACATTAGACAATCTTTGAAGGATCGAGGACTAGAATGGAACCAGGCCAGGAGGAAGACAGCCGATAGGATAGTCTGGCGCTCTCTCTTCCAAACCTCTACACCTCACGGTAGAAGGGGAACGACTAAGTAAGTAAGTAAGTAAGTTTTATATGAAAATGTAGGACAGGGGGCCAGTACTCGGGGCCGATAATCACAGACGCTCGAGACTTTTTTCGGGGAAAGTATTTCTTAGTAAGTAATATATTTGTTTTGTCCCAAGTTTATATTTTATAAATCCTCATTCAGTTTCATTCACAACTATAAGTAACATCTCCACATTTTTTTAAAAAGCATTGGGAGAATCAACCGTTAAATTTAAACCAAATGAAAACTCATCTTACTTACTTACTTAGTCGTTACTCTTCTACCTGGGATGATGAAATATGTCAGGGAGAGCGACAAACGAATTTATTGGCTCTCTTCCTCCTGTACTGGTTTTTATCTAGTTCTCACCCCTCAGAGATTGTTTAATGTTGTCTTGAATCCCTGGCTTTTGGTTTCTCATATTTGTCGTAGTTGCCGATCTTCTCCCATTCTGCAGACATGGCCAAACTATCAGGATTGTTCCTCTTGGGTCTGCATGGGCTGGGCTTTGAGACCATGACGTATCGTCTGATTGCGGACCATGTCTTTTCTTCTTATTTCAACTACTATCCTCTGATACCTCATTTCTGAGGTTTGGAGGTGGATTTTGTTGAAATCTCAAAGCGACAAAACATTCCTCGCGTCAAACATGGGAAAACCACTACGTCCTTGGACATAACCCTCTCCTGTTTGCGATGTTTTTGTGTAACCTGGCTATGACAAAGAGCTGTTTGTCATAACTTACTAAAGCTTTCCATGGCCTAATTATATTAATATCGCACACACTATCTCGCGGGCCGGACGAGGTGCGCCTGCCACTAATTGATTACCCGAGGTAAAGAAAATTCAGCCTCCGTTGTCTGATTCATCTTTCGTTTCGCTTCTAATAAAATGGAGTTTTATTACGAAAGAACTATGCAGTTCAGCTTGTAACGCACGCGTACTTAAGCCAGTGCTATCTCTTTGAAACAGAAGCGTGAAAATACTTGTGAGTACTTACACTAACGTTCGGTAAATGAGCTTCACCACTTTAGTTTTATCTCACATCGTTTCAACTTTTAATAGATGTTTTTACTCGTGTTTCATCTTTTGATGATTTATCTCCAGGTGTTTTATGTTTGGTAGAATATATGAATCTCCGATTGGCAGAGTGGGTAGAGAGCTGGCCTCTTTGGGCAAAGATGCCCGGTTTGAAACACGGTGGTATGACGGTCAAATCTACCCAGCTGTAAATAGGTGCCCGACTGTGATCTTGAGTTCGGGAAAGCAAAGGCAGCGAGGAAGGGAGCTGGTCACTGGTCACACCTCACCTATTAAAGGGACCATTAACAAATTACGTAACGCAATTTTTTACATTTTCAGCGGCGCCCCCCCCCCCCTAACTCGTGGGTAACAAAAACTCACAAAATTTCAGAACCCCACGCACCAAAGCGTAACAGCTTGACAACCCACCTCCCCCCTTTTGCGTTTACGTAATTTGTGAACGGCCCCTAAGCTGGAACTAGTATTGTAGAAGGTTTTAACACGTCAATTCCCTACGGCTGTATCTGATATAACACTACTTTTACCATTATTCATCCATCTTTCCTTCAATTATATATTGTCGTAACCTAGTGTTTACCAGACTTCATACATTTGTGCACTACATTCAATTATACAGTAAACAAAATAAAAATAAATAACACACAAAGGTATGTTACAGACACTCGTTAGAAATAAAGAAGTAGAATACTAGACAACATAAAAACAACACAAGTGATAGGCTTACCGGGAATCTAATCCAGGACTACACTTTACGAAGCGTGGGGCCACCCATTGACCAAGTAAGTAAGTACCGTATATTGGGCTTATATTACAGATGTGAGCAGTTATGGCATAGGAAAAAGGAGCGTAAATTTATTAAAAGTGAGGTCATCGCATAATTATTGAATTTATTCACCTATTGTCGTAAATATCCGATAGTTGATAAAGAACAATGTTAGGTCCCGTCTGAATAGAACTGACAAAGGTGATGACTCAGTGCGAGATAAGGTAAACAGATAGATTTTCACTAGTGAGTTGGTGAAAAGGTAGAGTCTGTCCCTGGATTTGAGAAGCTACTCTAGTCCAGCCTATCGGTTACGACTACAATTAGTTGTCCAGACAGTCCCCTTTCTATATTAATATGTCTATATGTACATATATATATCCACCACTCACCTACACACACACAGATAAGTGACGACAATTAGACGCACAAACGTGAAAACTATAGTAATGGGGTATGGATATAGGGACTAGCTGACCGACACTGGTAATAAGTTTTATGTTAATGTTTATTTATCATAAAAAGAAACTTCACAACAGTTATTATAAGATATCACAAATACAAAAATCATAGATTACAGACTTAAATAAAGAAGTAGACCCACTAAGTGTACCTCCCTCTGTAGAGACAAAATCCCACAAAAAAGGAAGTTAATTAACCCACTAAAGGTCAAAAGAATAGAACTAGAGTCTAGGATTTTACTATACTGTAAAGAACAGTGTTTCTACGTTATTCTATTCTGAAAATGAACAGTATTAGAAAACGAAAAGAGAGGCATAAAAAAGTGAGTATAATGGTTATACAATATAAGAATTATTCATTCCTTCTTCCGCTCGCTCTGACAGACAAGTGACCACCTTTCAATCGTGCTTACCTTGGAAAAACGCCTGCTTTGTTACTATTTATTGAATCCGTTTGTTTCACCTCAATTTGTCCAGATAGGTAAATATTCATGCGTTCTAGTATTCACAGTGTCATTTGCTTGAAATTTTTCAATACTTAACGGAATTTCAGGTATGTGTAGTAAAATCTGTGAGATAATCGCTTATTTCAGTAAGATTTTAGTCCTATGATGAATAAATACACCAGCCCTCAGGTGTCTGACTGGTTTCATCTTCAACGCCAGTAGGGCGATGCCTTTTGTGCAGTGGAAATGCTAAGAAAATGACCCGCCGTAAAAATCTAACACGCTTTAGTTTCGGTTTCGAAAACGTACAATAAACATTTTAACATCTCGCCGATCTGCTGCACGAAACGGGGGAAAAGCTTGTAATTAACGACTTGCCAGAACTGTGAGACCAAACTGGCGTTTGAATTAACGTAATATGTTAACTTTAACACTAACATTTGTAGTAATTCGGACAGTTCTCAGTAGTAAGAATGAGACGATTGTAATAATTAACGCAAAACACTACCAAAGTTTTGAAAAACCCCTCTTCGCTCTGCACGCGGTCTCTTTAATATATACACGCTGTGGGCAAAGCCAGCAGAGGCAAACACACAGACAATTTTTCATTTCCACCTAGCGGTAATATTCTGACGTCACTCAAACTAGTTGGTTTATTTGAATAGTGAGAAAAATGTTAGAGACGGAGTGGGGGGGGGGGGGGAGATGGCCGACTTGTGTAAAAAGTTAATTTTGACGATTGACAGTGACAAAATTGAAAATCTAAACCATACTGAAACTGACCATAAAAATCATATGGTAGTATAGCTTAGAGTCCCTTGAGCAAAAATATGTTTTAAAAATTATGGTAGTCCAAGTATTAGCCAAGTTATTGAGAAAATACTAAATGTCTACGAACGCTTGACCGGACAGACTGTTGTTCTTGCTCGTTACACATAACGTTATTGGGGACGCTAGTTTAAAAAAAAAGGCATTGTAGTAATTCAAATTCTATTGGTTGGTATAAGAGTATAGGAGTAAAAGGGGAGAGATAGGAAAAATGTAACTAAAACTAAACATCTTTTTCTATTAGCATAAATAAAGCAGACTGACCAATGGACTACGAGGCACATAGTTTGTTTGGAATTGTTTTTGTTTTTTTCAAACTAAATTCAAAAAGTTGTAGTAGTGCCTGCTTTCATTGGTCGGCTCTAATAGATATTGGCAAAAGGCATAGTGGTCTCGTGGCCATTTGACTAGAAAATTTTATTCAAACAACTACGTTGAGATCAGATGTGATAACTTGTAAAATTAACTACTAATTCACTATCTGGACAAGGCAGAGCGAGACTGAGGCCATATTCTTTGCCAGTCAACGTTATTTGTGACATATTTCTTTGAACTAGTGGTAAGAATGCTTTATGTATTTACATGCTTGATTAAAACTGAAAAAGTCAGATACTGCTGTGGAAAAGTGAAGGACATGCCGGAAGCAAACATTATTGAGTCCTCATATTGAACTGTATTTGACTGTTGCATATTATTATGATTTTGTATTAATATTTTGTATTGGAAATGTTAGGAAGCCTCTGTGTTCTATGAACACTTTTCAACATGCCTAGAGCGTTTATAAGTTAGAAAAGAAAAGAAAAAAAAATAATATAAAAGAAGATGTGGTTACTCCACGTTATTGCATTGAAGCAAACTATGTAAAAGTACAGGGGCGTATCTGCCATAGGGACCTGTGGTGTGGTCACAGAAGGGTGTGAGTCATAAACTAGGGGCCCATGCACATGAATGCACAAGAGGCTGACCCCATACCATCATATATATATAGTGATAGGCAGTTGTGATCAGGTTGAAAAGGCCAGGGTGTCTTTTTATTGCAGAGTTTTTATTTCCTGTTACCATCCGGTGACAAGAAACCTGATGAGTGGGTGTAAAGTCTCCATTATAAAGTTTAAGCTGTCAGCTGATAGCCTGAAGGAGCTTACGTGTGGGTGCTGATCTACATTGTCTCTACATTGATATACTGACATATATTCGACCTACGAAGAATCCCAGGTGACATGTTATCAGCTGGGACATCTGACATTTCATCCTAAGAAACTAGTTCCTATCAAAATAACATTGAATTATATGGGGCATGATGAAAACAACAGCTCCTCATAACAAATGACAATCACTAGCAACTATTAAAGTTTTATTCTGTGAATAAACCTACAGGAACTCTATATTAACATATATTCATAAGACAAAGATTCCATAATTTTAGTTAAAGCATTATATGTAAATGTATTTCCTCATTTTTAAAGACCTGTCCAAAAGAGTTGGCGGGACAGACAGATTAAATTGTATAAAGAAAAAAACATTCAAATTTTAAAAGAAAACTTTAACCACCGTCTTATTCATTTTCTTTTAGTGAGTTAAAGTGTATTGTGTTGATGTACCATCATCTTCATTTAACCCCTAGACACTAGAGACATCATACACCAGCCACTAGAATCAAAATATGGACTGTGTGAGATCTAGGGAGGTAGTATTAGGTTCCCTGATCAATATATAATCATCATAATCATTCTTTTTATAGTCAGGGACCTACATGTGCTTGACCTCACACAGTTACCACAGACACAACTATCTTTCTTGTTAGGTATAACATCTTAACCTCCCTAGCAAAAATTACATTTGCTACAGTATGTAAATCTGTTCTGATAAATCTTTGCCACCACACACGTGGTCGGTAGTCGGGAAATGTTAGTGTTTTTTTTATCTTTTCTCGCCACTGCGGACTGACTGTATATATAAAAATGGAAAAAAGGAAATCTTGATATCTATAGATCCAGTTACACGTAATTCTTATTGTCTTTTGTTGGTACTCGCTCTCCTTCTGAGTAAACCAAGAGGCTGAACAAGTCAACATTAAAGACGCGCTCTTAGCTGAAGAATGTTCGTATTGCGTCTGTTAGACGTAGACTTAGACCCGTTTTATTTTCTCAGATTTATATGGAAGCCGCTGGTAGGTTTTGAGTATGTGACCCAGTACTAGATATAGGAAGAAAAATACAAAATACTTAACCACAATATAGTATTCTCAAACCTATCCTAAGCCGCGTAAAATATAATCTTATTATCCACTTCGGTTATTTAACTTAAATTAGAAACTACAAGCTTGGAGCTTGTCTTATCGTTTAAAAACCCCGTGAAATAAATTCTAGTCATTTACAAAATTAATCATCGTGAATTAGAAATAAATATATATTTCGTCAGTACTCATAATGAATAGTGCATTTACTAGTTGATTAAAATAGCTCTTACTGGTTAATATCAGTTAGTTAGATTAACGCTACAGCCGGAACAATTTTGCTATAGATTATTTTAATTCTGCTAGTCAATTAACACACAACAAAATCCTAGTGAAATATAATTGACGGACCTTAACCAGTAAATCACTCTACACAGAAAATCTTAGTGAAATATAATGATGGACTTAACAATTAAATCCCTCAAACTACTAGTATAATATTTACCGCAAACACAGAAATTTAGAACTACTCCAATCGAAAATGCTAAGAAATCCACGTTAACAATGGTCTAGAAACCGAAGCTAGTTGGTTCTGAAAAATCCTGTGGGTACTGAATAATGGATTTTAAAGGATACGGTATATATCTTAAATTGGTAGAAATTCACTAGCACTTGCTAATTTTGACGCCTTCACGAAGATTTTGAGGATTTCTTCGGTCCATCTGCGAATCAAAGTTAAAATTGCCACCTTTCCCACCTTGCAGACTCTGGCCCCGAGCGAACGGTCTTTTGATCTGGCGACTCTCACTGTATCTAATTACGTTTCCGAACAAACGGAGGTAGAAGGGGGGGGTTAACTGTGATTATCTTCCCTTTTTCTCAGATTAATTCCCCTTGACCAATGTCTACCGAAAATACGTCTTAACTTCATTAGCTTATCTCCCTCTTTGCCAAAAGTACGAATTTTAGATAATCGTTCTTGGTTCTACAAATCTAACACTCCGTCCCCTCTCTACGCGTTCCGTCTACCAGTCACTATTACAACGGTCTGATTGTACCCGGTCCTAGTGCCTTTAAGACGGTAGAGAAAGAAAAAAATATATAGGCGTGGCTAAATTAAGAAAGAGACAGATATCTAAGTTAACAAAACGTGCATAACTAATAAGGAAACCAGGTGAACGCCAGGTGGAAGAAAAATGTGGATATATGAAATCTATTTTCATAATATTATGTCACACCTATTTTAAAATTCTTCTCTAATCGAATGTGAACAGTTTATAGTTCAACTGGATGGTTGATGTTATTTACCAGCCGTTAGCTTCCGATTTGGTTTGGTTTGGTTTAAAGGACTATCTTCACTGCACATGGACAACTCCATCAGTGCTCCGATCTCCTCCCTTAGATCACACAATGAGGATCTTAGCACAGTGCACGAACTCCGTAGCACCGTCGAGAATCCCAATGTGTGTTTATAGGAATCAGACATTCTATAAATATTTTTGTGGTGGGTAGGTTTCTAATTTTTAAAATTTTGCCAATGCAGCGGCCTTCCAGATAGGCCCACTCTTTACGATTTCCAACTGCCATGAGATTTTTAACGTGCACAATTTGCACACGGGACCTCCTATTGTTTCACCCTTATCCGAGAAGGCTAGGCATCCGATTTCGCTACTCATAAGACCAGGGGGGAGGATGACATCTTTAGGACCACTGGTTCTGAAAAAAAAGGTCCATATACGAGTATTATATTCTCTCAACTGGGAATCGAACCCAGTACTTCAAGAATTCGAGGTGGCGCCATACCTCTTAGCCACTCCGAACCCCCGTTAGCTTCCGAATGTCTGGCTCCAAAGAAGATATTTCAAGTCGCAGGTCTGGCTCCACATTGTCTGTTCCTTTATTTATATTTCATATCGATGAGAGCGTTTTTGTTGCTTTTCGGTTTGTTATATTTTCAAAATTTGGTAAAATTTCACTTCATTACACCGAAGACCCCCTGGTCCTTGTCGCAGCAGACCCTTAGAGGTCAGCGGGGTATAGGTTGGTAAATGCTTCGCTCACGGATGTGGCAAGTCTGACAAACCAAGCAAGCTGTATCAAGCAGCTGTGTCTCTCAATTGACTAAACGAACAATGTCTTCAAAGCAAAGAATAAGTTGACATGCTCATTTTTTTTATTTAATTGTGGCCGTTAACAACGTAGCGAATGTAACGTTTACGATACTTGATCATACACTAACGGACGTTTCGGTACCGTATCTTCCTCACAAGGAAAAAAGTAAACCAGTGACAAGAAATGGTCAATGAAAACAAATAAAAGAAGGTTAAAGCAGTGTAAACCCAAAGAAGTAGTCTAAATAAATAAAAATGTAAGTTGTTACACTGACCGACTACCAACCATCCACCCACACACCCGTCGGTGTGTGTGTCTTGTCTGTCTGTCTATCCCCCTCCTTTCCTACCTACCTACAAACCTGCTTTTTAATCTACCAACCTATCTACCTACTCAGCCAGCCAGTCAGCCAGCCACCCAGCCATCTATCTATCTATCTATCTATCTATCTATCTATCTATCTATCTATCTATCTATCTATCTATCTATCTATCTATCTATCTATCTATCTATCTATCTATCTATCTATCTATCTATCTATCTATCTATCTATCTATCTATCTATCTATCTATCTATCTATCTATCTATCTATCTATCTTTGCGCTTGCATTGCTCTAGATCACCTCGTAAATTTACAACAATGATATATAATGGGTTAACAGTCTCCAGCAATAACGGATACCATTAACCCTGTATGTGTGATAAAATGAGAAAGATTCTTCTGTATCATTAGTTCGTCTTTGTTGGGCTGCATTTCGTACAATCAATAACAGATTATATGGGTCAAAGCTTGATAACGTAGCTCTGCTGAGCTCATAAACAATATTGCTCTTTTAATTCAGTCTGCAAAAAATAAATAAAAATAAAAATAAATTGAGAATGAAAGAGTCGGTCCATATTTAACCCATTTGAAGAGAATCTCAAAATGGGTTCTCAACGCCAGAATCAATATGAACAAAAGCAATCACTTGACAAAGACCGCCGATGGTGAGGAGTCAATCCTTGATTACCCTGGTCAATGTTTACGAAGCACAAATCTAAATAGAGCAATGATGATAGGAAATAGAGGTTCTCACATTTTTGAAATGAGAACACCCTGAGACTTACTGCTGACTGCGTGAGTGCCACATTAATAACTACAACAATTATCTGATAAAATATCACCCCATGTAGTTCTGGGGGCGGTTGGGGGGTCTCTGATGAAACAAAGAAAGAATAGGACTACTCCTTCCTCAAGAGAGTCATGAGACGACTAATATTCGGTCGTAGACGTAGCTGGCAGTTTCATCATTAAAATAAATTGCGACAGAAAACACATCTGCAGGAATGCACTAAAGCAGGCGCCCTGCAAGGTGACCAGCTACACTGGTAGCTAGATGCAAATGGAAACGATATGATGATGATAGAATATCATGTTTACAGCCATCATCATCATTAATTTAGTTTTGATTCCGGTGGGATATAGTGCTGCGACTGCTGCTAGCCAATAAGTTTTATTTTGGACATCTTTTTCTAGTACCGCCCCTGAGCAGTAACGTAAATATCGCCCTGGTGGACCGGGAACGTCCTGGAGGGTACAACACAGATTGGGCCTGTGAAAGTAGTGGTAGGTAGGTACCCTTATTGTTATAAGATGACATTCATCTGATTCATTTTTTCGGTCTTTTCAGAAGAAATTGCTTTCCTTTGCAATCGGTGGTCATTTGTGAGATTTCGAGGAACCCATCTTGCGCAAACCTTAGAAAATCCGAGAGCTTTTATAACTGCATTTGCACTACCAATGCTGATTGACAGCTGTAAGGCCAATTGTTGAGTAGTGATTCGCCTATCAGTAAGAATAATGCCCTCAGCGCATTTCAACATTTCTGCGTTGGTGGCTGTGGCAGGACGTCCACAGCGCGGCCGATCAAGCAGCTCCGTATCTCCACTTCCTGATTCTTTGATTCTCTGAACCCAGCGACTGACTGTACTCCTGTCGACTGCAAAACTTCCATACACATCACATAGACGCTTGTGAATATTCACTAGTCTCCTTCTCTGCAACGAGAAATTCTATCACAATTCGCTGCTTATGACGCAAGTTGCTAACATGCTCCATTGTAACGGTTTAGGGCAGCCGTATTATATGGCCGGTTGCGGTGCAATTTGGTGCACACAATTGACACATGCGATATTTGAAGTGTGCAAAATGTCATGCTTCTATCTTCATTATTAGCTGAGAAAAACGATGTGGTTCATTACTTTCTGAACGCCCCTCGTATTTACCGATCATTATCTACCAAGGTCATCTACCAAGTCATCTACCACGAATTATCTTATCCTCTGGTTGACACTAGGTATTTTACTAGCTTGCCACCAAAAGACGGAGATACATGTCACCTTGACGTGTTTGCTTAAGACACCAGCGATAGACGTATTACGCCGTTTATCCTCACATTAGATTGCATAATTACTTCCGCTCCTCTGGTACGAGTCTGGTAGTGGTAAAACCGATGGTCATTTAAGATATAATGTGGGGGCGACGTGTAAAAGTGTGGCCAAACCTTAAGGTTATCGTGATTTTACCAATCTGGACACCAGATGTATCACGCAACTATTTCCAGCAAGTCCCTTAACAACCTTAAGCAAGATATCTTACTGTAAGAAACAGGAAGGGACGAGTGTGCAGTCTAGGAAGAGGTTATCAGATTTAATAATTAAGAGCAGGTCGTGTGATTTCATGGTTTTTGGTAAAAAAACAATTAATGTCATGTCAATAACCTTCAGAATGAGTGGTAGGAGTAACATTTACTAACATTGTGATTGTGTTTCACCCAAGAGAACCTCACAGGTGGACATATGTGAGTGAGCAAAAATTCAACTTTAAAATCTAGCGCGTTTCGAAGATTTATCCCGCTGCATTCCTTACCTTCTTCACAAGATCACGGACACCAAGAATAAGTAGTAGTTCATATGGCCATAAGAAAATAAGCCGCTAGTTTTCAGGTTTGATCAGCCTATATTAGGAAAAGAACATATAAACATTTAACCAAATTATCAATATCATATCAAACACGTGTTAAAAATAGGACCTCTACACCACTCTGTTATAAATTAGATTTAAAACACGTGTCTAGCTTATCCTATCATTCTGTTAACGCGTGATATGAACATTAGTCATTTTAAAAAATTACATAAAATGGATAGAAGTAAATAATATATGCCGTCAGTAGACAGTTATTTAATGTATGTACTAATCAATTTAAAACATCTCTCTCTGTGGAAAAATAGCGAGTAATTAAATTTACTTTACGGCTGGAAAGTTAGCTATAAGTTATTTAATTAGCACAGAAAATCTCAGTGAAATATATATTGAAAACTATAAACACACTAAATCCCTTCAAATCTAGTATATAAATTACCGCAATCAGAAAAATGAAACACTCCACGGAATCTATTAATTTTCACTCTGTACGAGAAATCTTAAGATAACGAGCTAGTGAATTCAGATGGATTTCTGGCAACTGATCATGGCTATCGGAGAGACATGGTAAATATTAATATGTTCCGTACTATCGTTCTTTAATGCGAAAGTCACACCACTGCCAGACCCGAGCCAATTTGCCGTTCGATTTCTTGAATCAAAGGTAATTTTACCACCTCTTGACTTTCATCATCTCAGCTCTGCCGAAAATCAGCTACGCAATTTTCACCTGAAACTTTTACAATCCAAGGTCCGATTCACTGAATATCGTGTGTTCCCCTGATCAAAGAATCTATTACGCCATGCTCGGCGCTTCGCTCTCTGTTTCACATAGGGCTTGATTGCCAGATGGCCTCTGTGTTAATTAAACTGGTGAATCCTTCGTTCATGTAGCAAAAGTATACTCTAGATGGGGAGGGGCAAAAGTGGATGATTACTGCTGCACTATTTTCATCTGTGACACTAACACACGTTATCTGACTCGATGGTTTCAGATTTAATACTCACAGGCATCGGGGCAATTCTGAGGAAGATGAAATGGTGGGTGGAAGCGGAGGTCACATGATGCTTACATCAGAAGACATAATACTCAAGAGAGGCATTTGTTTTCTCTTAGTTTTTGGTACTATATCCTAGAAGTCTATGCTGGGCACCATCTATAACTGACGGATCTAGAAGACACTCGAAGAGGTAGCCTAATATAGTTACTCCGGCATGTCCAGGAGTGTGCTGCTACCAAAACACTCGACTCCTGAAGAAAAGGAACAGTCAAAACTCCACTGGGAACCAGCAGTGACAGAACCAGATGTCAACGATAACCATTGTCAGTACTTCTTCTTTCTTCTTTCATCCATAACCGCCAACCGTCAAAGCAGTCAATAGCCATCACGCCTGGTGGCGTCTTGTATGGCAGCAACAAATTAATTCCACTTTGCTCGGTCGGCGGCCATCCTTCGTACAGTGCCCCAGCTCTGGTTCATTCTTTGCATCTTGGCTTCCACAGTTCTCCGCCAAGTTGTTTTTGGTCGGCCTCTCTTTCGCTTTCCCTCGGGGGTCCATATCATAGCTGTTCTTGTGATGGTATCAGGGTCCCTTCTGAGGACGTGGCCAACCCAACTCCAGGGTCTGCTAGCTATGATGGTGTGCATGTCCTCCTGGTTACTCCGAGTAAGTAGTTTTTGGTTGCTGATGGTGTTTGGCCAAAAGATTAGGAGAATTTTCCTTAGGGAGATTGTGTGGAAGGAGGACAGTTTCGACATTTCCTTCTCTGTTACTCTCCAGCATTCCGCACCATAGAGAAGCGCAGAAACTACACAGCTCTCAGACAGTCTTAATTTGGTGTTTGTGCTATACTGGGAAGACTTCCAAATGTTGTTGAGACTAGCAAAGGCTGTTCTCGCTTTATTCGTTCTGTTGTTAATGTCCTTGCTTGTTCCTCCGTCAGGTGTTACTATGCATCCTAGGTAAGTAAATGTGTATGTTCTAACTGCTGGTTCCTTACTGTTATTGGCTCAGGATTTTCCACATTTAGTATCATGACCTCTGTCTTCTTCAGATTGATGTTCAGGCCAACCTGCTGGCCATACTTATTCAGTCTATCGGTGTTTTCTTGGATGTGTTGATGTGAATGCGCGAGTAGTACAATGTCATCTGCATATTCCAGGTCTCCAGTGTAGAAAACGTTGTCCACCTAATTCCTCTTGGACTGCTCTCTGTATTCTGGCGCATCACCCAATTTATGACTGTCAAAAATAATGTTGTTGATAAGGGGCATCCTTGTCGTACTCCTGTTTTCACGTCGAAAGTTACATTACTCAATCCAACACTGCATGTAAAGTTAGAATAGAGGCTTTTTATGATGGAAACAATGCAGCTGGGAATTCCATAAGCCCTCAGTATTTTCCATAGGCTGTCCCTGTGTATGCTGTCGAAAGCCTTTTCAAAATCAACAAAGTGTATGTATAGCTGTCTCTGCCATTCTGAGCACTGCTCTATAATGTTCCTGAGGGTGAATATGATCTGCACATCTTCTGTTCTTTCTAAAACCCGCTTGTTCTTTCCTCAGTTTAAGGTCAACTGCTTTTGAAATTTATTTTATAAACATTGCTTTGTTCATTTCTCAGTGCTGCCTCTTCTGCCTGTCTTGCAAGGTCATCCAGAAATGTCCTTTTGTTAGCACGGGTTTGACGTTTTACTTCCTTGTCCAGCTGACTGTACTGTTCACTATATATTGCCTTTAATCTGGGAGACTTAGCTTCTGTTTTCTTTCTTTTCATTTCATTTCTCTTCGCTATGGTGTTTAGCGTTTCTGGTGTTATCCAGTCTTGGCTCTTTCTTTCCTGGAATCTCAAGCATGACTTGCTGCTTTCCTTGTATATTGTTGAGATGGTGTTGAATTTCTGGTCGACATCATTGGTCTCTGTTCTTTCCTGGCTTTTGGTAATCTGATATTTTCTCTTTACGTCGACCATGAAAGCTTTTCTGGTGAGGGGGTCCTTAAGTTTCGTGATGTTATATCTTTTCTGTTTGATTGCAACTGGTCCAGCAGCTCTGAGTTTCACTTTCAGTCTTGCTACTACTAGGTGATGATCACTTCCCACATCTGCGCCTCTTCTTATTTTCACGTCTTGTAATGCATGTCTCCATCTGCCATTGATCATTATGTGATCTATCTGGTTTATGTCCCGTCCGTTTGAAGATTCCCACGTTAACTTGTGCACTTCCTTGTGTGGAAAAAGTGTTCCTCCAATGACCAGGTTGTTAATACTGCAGAAGCTTATAAATTTGTCCCCATTCTCATTTACTGTTCCACTGCCGCATTTCCCCATTACTCTTTCGTTATAATTATTGTGAGTTTCAACTTTTGCGTTAAGGTCTCCCATTACTATAATAAGATCGTTCCTGGGTGCAGTTTTCATTTCCTTTTGTACCTGTTGATAGAACTCGTCCTTGATCTCTTCAACGCTGTCGTTTGTTGGTGCATAGCATTGTATAATTGTGGTGTTGGTGAATCTCCCTCTCAGTCTTGTTCTTATCAGTCTGTTGTTGATGGGTTTCCATTCCAGTAAAGACCTTTCCATTCCTTTCTTCAGGATAATGGCTACACCTTCATTGTGCTGACCATCCTCTCTACCAGAATAAAGTACTGTTTTCCCTGTAGCTGTTTTTATTCTCCCTGTGCCTGTCCATCTGCTCTCGCTTATTCCCAGGATTTGTAATTTGTAGTTCCTCATCTGTGATTTGTCTCAGCTTTCCTGCCTCATTCATAGTTCTGTCGTTCCAAAATCCAATTCTGGTTTCGTGTTTTGCGGTCAGGGCATCCGTTTTCATGCACATGGCTTCCTTTCGGCTTTCACCACTGGCAGTCATACGAGCCTGAGACTCCGGATGTCCGTCCCGCATCAAAGTTTTTCCATTTGTTGCCGTTTCCGTAACATGTGCGATTTTTTTACATAAACAGGGAAATTGTCACTACAATGCAATCTTAACACCAAGTACTGGCACAGCTTCCGGACTTTATTTTTTTTTAAATCCCGCAATCACTTAAGATATACCGATGAAGGCAACTTAAATTAATTGTTTTCCTTTGACAAATCAATTTCCTTCATTTTAACCCTGTTGAACAAATATTTCTTAAATAAAACTTTTGTTATTTATGTAAATATAAATCTTGAGTTGAGTATAAATTACTGAGTGAGTTTGATGTCTGCAACCTTAAAAAAATATATATATATATGTATATATATACTTTTAATTTGTTTAAAGTCTTAGCAGTTCCCAGTTTCTAGTGAGAAATGAAAGGATTAATTCAGACAACTGAGAGATTTCGAGAGGATGGCATAATAAGAACCGAGGACTAGATAGGAACCAGGCCAAAAAAGAAGACAGCAGATAGGATAGCATAGCACACAATGGTAGAAGAGGAACGACTAAGTAAGTAAGTAAAGCATAATAAGTAAAATAAATACAACCTTTGATTGCGTATTCATCGCACTACCCTTGAACAAGCGGCACTCACGGGTAATTATTTTTAATTATTGTCGGATGTTTCTGACTTAGCACTCGTTTTAATTCCGTTCCGTGACGAAGTCTTTGTGGTGGCAACGCAGGCAATATTCTTTTGTCTTTTGTACTAGTAAGACGCATTACCTTTTCTGCTTTTCCCTGTTTTTAAACCCACCCTAAAATGTTCCAGGAAAACACATAGTTCCACTAAAATTTACCGTAATCTACCCAATCACAATGTTTGTTAAATGTGCTATCCAAAAATTTGACAACCGTAGTTTTTCATACATGTCTTCTTGTGGAATACCGTTTAAGCAACGAGCTATTTGTACGATTAAAGAATCGTTTGCACTGGTATCGATCTCATTTTGTCTGTATTTGGTTAAGCCCAACACATTATTATTGTCCATGTATGGCAATTATAGAAGTCGATAGAAATGTTCCAAGCGACTCTGAAAATACGCCAGCCCCTGTTTTCACAACGGCTTTTTTGTTGAGTGGACTTATTTTTATAATATACAGTCCTTCTTTATTGAGATGTTTAAAATTACAAATGCGTCTGTCATAATTCCTCTGGCTTCTTGAATCTTTGCTGTGCCGATTAAGGCATTTCAGGGACTTAAGCATTGAAAATAGTATGGTTACCCTTTGCAGTGTGTTCTCTTATTTAGTTTCTCCGTTTTATGACTGGTCTTCAGTTATAATGTTATGATCTTTGAATACGATTTCATAATCTCGCTTGTTCCTATACCATGTGCTTTCCAGCGAGGATCAAAGTATTAATTTCATCATCAATTTACTTGACTTTCTTTTGTCTTTGTGTTGCCGCTGTTGAACTTGTGCCGTTAGCACGTGTTAATTGTCCTTAATGGGTAATGCGGTTCTGGCTTCTTCACTGTTTTCTTTTAAATAAC
The DNA here is from genome assembly GCA_024509875.1 of Oreohelix idahoensis. Classification (NCBI taxonomy): domain Eukaryota; kingdom Metazoa; phylum Mollusca; class Gastropoda; order Stylommatophora; family Oreohelicidae; genus Oreohelix; species Oreohelix idahoensis. The sequence continues at coordinate 207,545 of JAMPIV010006329.1, forward strand.
ATTTAAACACAATCTGTTATGTCTGTTGAACGCATTGACACTGGGATCGGCAGCTTCATCCTCTCAGGGTGCTGGTTTTATGTGCAATGCCTTCAGGCTTCACTTACAGACATCACTGAACCTCAGCTGCGGTAGTCCGCCTGTTCTTTTGCCATCTGCCAGTTTATGCAGTGTATACATGCTTTGAAAGGCCAGAACGTGACAGCACCTGGACATTTGTCACTTTAATCCTTCTACGAAATCTCGAGGTTAACTTGAAAGGATAGCCGCAAAAATTGCAAGAGGACGGAACACTCCGAGATAAATTCGAATCTTTGTATCTTGAGTCTTCTGGATGAGTCAACCAGCGAGAGTTCAGATATTGAGACACGTCTTTGATACCTTTTGGGAATACCTATCCGTGTGAGTGGCACTATTGGTGATAAAAACAAAAACACTAAACAGACACAAAGCAATCAAAGAGTGTCAATTAAGTCATTAGACAAGTCAGGATTGGAGTTAGATTCTGTAGTTTTCTCAAGTTTGTCTTGTATATAAATAAAACAACCTAGTTTTTATTTACTTCAGTTTTTTTTAATCCCCCATCAATATTGTCAAGAGTGGTGGTAGAAACTCTGGGATTATCTAGATGTGTAGGGTTCAGACACCGTCGCACGTATCATATGTTTACGGTACGTTGTGTGTATCACAACAGCATTGAATAACATAATCATTAGAGCTCTTGCTTCTCGAGACAATGTTACCGGGGTCGAAACCAAGTGGCGTCACTTTGCAGTCTACCCAGCTGTAATAGGATATCTCACATAAAAATTATGAGATCTTGTATAGTGATTTCTCTAACACTTAACTCCCCTAAATAATGTATCTACTATGGGAATATCTTTAATTTTTTTAAATGGTTATTCTTCTTCTTCTTCTGCATTCGTCCTGAAAAGGACGTTTGTTACGTTGTGTCACCGTTTACAGCAAAGCTGCGATATCTGCGCCTTTCGGCCCGACACATCCGTTTTTGGCACGGCATTTTTGAGACCGGGTTTGCCTTCCCTCTTCGATCCCTACTCTCTCAGCCAGACTGCAGTGATGCAGCCTGTTTCCAGGACCACCACTTTGAGGTGGAGTAGGGTCTTGATCAGCTCTGGTTCGCTGACCCTGACGCAAGCAGTCAAGCTGTGGGTCGCTTACTGCATTCCTCACTTTTGATGCGTCTTAGGTCCCTTTTAAATGGTTCACAAATGAACACGCATTCTTTCAACTTACACATGACGCACACACCAAATAATACCACGAGTATACCACGAATAGACTAAAATACCTAGCCACTTTATTAACATCGGAAGAAAGACGCATCTCAGAGGTGAACAGTAGATTAACCCAGGCAAAAGTAACATTCCATAAAATGACGAGTATTTTATGTATACAGGAACCCTGTGTCTATGGAAGTAGAAACAAGAGTTCTCAAGTGTTATAAAGAACTAATCCTGACATCAGGAAGTCTTTCTTCTTATTTGTCTTTGTACAGTGGTCAGCTTCAGACTATTTGTATCTCTATAGTTTTTTCCTAACGTGGAACTAGTGACGGCCATTTGTGCTTTCTCTGTTGCTCATAAGTTGGGCATCTTTGAAGCAGATGTTCAGCGGTTATTGTTTCGGTGTCACAGTTACACTCATCAGTAATTCCTATCTTTACCTTGTTGAATAGATGATATACCAATCTGTTGTGTCACGTGCGAAGTCTGTTCTCTTCGGCTTAGCTGGTAATATGCATCATTTTGTGTGTGTCATGAATGCTCTGCATCCCATTAGATCCTGTATCTGGTCCTGATTAAACTCTTTGCCGCTTCGAAAGTTATGCTTGTATCAGGTTGAGGTAGCTTTCCTCTGTCCTTTGCCAATACGACGGCGGAAGTGAGTCAAGGACAATTAGTAAGCAAGTAAAACAAGCACTTGAGGATACAGAGCTGTGGTTTTACAGAAGTTTAAAAATAACGCGGAAAGATAAAAACAGTAATGAGGTTCTAATAAAATAAGCCACTGAGCACAGAAAGTTTATTCTTCACGTTAGAGCACAGTAATCCATGTTCTATTGGGCGTGTTATGAGAAGACGAAAGCTGGAATATATCGTGACAACAGAAAAGTTTGAAGGAAAAAGGAGATAGAAGACGTTAATGTGAGAAGATACTCGGCTCTCTAGACGTCAAAGTGAGAAGATACTCGACTCTCTAGACGTCAAAGTGAGAAGATACTCGACTCTCTAGACGTCAAAGTGAGAAGATACTCGACTCTCTAGACGTCAAAGTGAGAAGATACTCGACTCTCTAGACGTCAAAGTGAGAAGATACTCGACTCTCTAGACGTCAAAGTGAGAAGATACTCGACTCTCTAGACGTCAAAATGAGAAGATACTCGACTCTCTAGACGTCAAAGTGAGAAGCTACTCGACAGTTTGTCCTCGTGGCATGGAAAGTAATCGACAACGTAATTAATAAACACGACTAGAGACAGGAAGATGTGGAAAAACATGATCAATTATGTCCCTAGGCATGGTCATGGAAGAAGAAGAAAAAGATGAAGAAGCAGAAGTAGAAGAATAAAAAGAAGCAAGTAGAAAAAAAGAGAGGAGAAGGAAAGAAAATGAAGAAGAAGAAGAACAACAATAACAAAAACAATTGTTTGATAACATCGGTTACCTTTAACTGTTTTCCAAATAAATCATAAAACGGTACCTTAAGTTTCCCCCGATCTATAATCTAACCAGTGACTGTAAATGGGCGCGAAATGCTTAAAGCCGATATAACCATGTTACTCATTTTCATAACAAAAGAAATGCGAGCCGGCTGTAAATAGGCGTCCGCGAGGTGATTTACGGTAATGTTCGGTAATTGTATTTCAAATCCTACCTTCTCCCGTATGAAGCATCGATCTTGAAGCTAAATGATTGATCTGTAATACTGAATGATCTCAAAGAACAAATTATTTGCAGCAGTACCACAAGAAACGGCAATCGTAAAATCTAATAGAATGGGGCAAACGAGAAGTTAACAGGAATTTTTTTTTTCTTTCAGTCTACAAGATTTTTTTTTTTTTTTTTTCAGTCTACAAGATTTTTTTTTTTTTTTTAAGAACACTCTCCCATATACTGAAAATAAGAAATGTTTATTTACTATTTATCAGTTCTGTTGCAGACTTCTTTCTATGCCATAACGTCATACTGCCAAATGTCTTCTCTTTGTCCTCAATCTTTCATGTTGTCACAATGTATTTCATCTTGCTTATTCCCATAACAAGTCCAACGAAGGTGGATTGCTTCTTCCTTCCAATACACGCTTCCTTTGCGCATGGGCCTCTTACAAGACATCCTCATAACACTTGTTAACTGTCCGTGATATTTCAAAAATTATTTTGTAACACCACATCTCTGTGGCCTCTAATGCATTTCCTGTTTGTTTACTAATTGTCCATGATTCATATCCCGTGTTAGCATTGGTTCTTTGCAACACGAAAGAACTCTCTTTCTGACTTTACCTGATAAATGTTCACGAAATAACCTCAGTCGTTACATTTTCCTGTGCCATCCTGTAATTCATTCTGTGCTTTTCCCTTTCTTTTCCCCATCTCTAACAGTATTTGTTATTTTCGATTCATTGTTTACATTCTCCTCCTTCAGTTCACGATTTTTGTCATGTCTGGGCTTGATGAACCATCTTTACTGATTATTATAATCACTGACTTTCGTTTGAACCCATATTAACTCCTGGATCTGTAGAGTGAAAGGTTGTTTACGACTGCGTAACACATTTTCGACCAGACAGTAATGGTATGGATTTCAACGTGAAGCAGAGATGGCCCCATATGTTTGCCGTTTCTTTATACGGCTATTGTTACTCCCGACGTTCTTTCTGGGAAGATACATAACAAGCCGTAAGTTGGAGACATGATCAACTCACCAATTACACAACCCAGGTTGTTGCCTGATAGTTGTTCATTTACATATGAACGTTTCGGAAAATATCATCCGTTGACAGATTAAATGCACGTACTGAAGATAACGAATGCGAATTTGAAGCACGAAAATGATGTAATCCAGTACCCATTCAGAGCTGCCAAGTGAATTCTTAAAGCAAATTCCCTAAACTTACCAGATTATCACATGTAATGAACATTTGAGGCTAAAATAACAAATTTATAGTTTATAGTCATTATTTTTTTACTGAACTGCACCTGTATATCTCAGTCATTTAAATACACATAAACAGATCTATTGAAATAATATTTTACTGAATTAAATCAGTTTGGGGTTCATCAAACGAGCACATTTCTCTTCTCCTCATAGAAGGTCTGGGAAGATAAAAAGTTTATTACGGCCTGGATAATATGAGGCTCCCTAGAATTGAAGCATCATTCCTCAATTCAAATCTCTGCCACGAGTAATCTTGAGCGAAAGGTAGATACCTTTGAAGACCTTCAGTAGATAATCTGAATATTGGCCACTGTTGGACCATCACTGCGGAGGATGAGGAGGAAATCCCGTGACACAAATAAAGCGGAACGATAATACAAAGTCACTTTAAATACATTGGAGCTGTCATAGACTGGAAGGGGTGCATCAAAGAAGAGTTGGCTACCCGAAACTAGCAGCTGGGAGATTTTTCAGACCTTAAGCTGAGAATTTCTCAGCAAAAGAGAGATTGGCATGAAGACGAAGATGGTTGTGTACCACTTCGTATATGTTCTAGTGTTTACTTATGAATGCGAGTCATGGGCAATGACTACAGCCCCCCCCCCCCCCCCCAAAGCTAGCTCGAAACCTCGGAAATGATGTATCTGAGGAAGGTAGTTTAAGTAGCCAAGAAGAGACATGGTCCGCAACTAGACAATACGTCATGATCTCAAAACCGAGCCCCTGCAGACCAGTGGCGTATCCTGGTAATGCGAGCTCGGCGTGCTGCTACTTAAAATGAATATGTACGCCTACTATTTAACTTCTTCCCCTCTTAATTTAAAAACCAACTATATTCAATTACGCAACGATAGTTATTAGTGGTATATGTCAATTATCTCCGAAATACTAATTAACTTACAAGTTGAAACTCACTGTCACTGTAATAATCTGCATTTCCGGCAACTAACAAAAATTAATAAAAAAAAAACACTGGACGGACACAGCCGATTTTTACAACTCGAGAGCTGCAATACCACTGCACGCATGTTCGTATTGTATTAATGTATCTAGCCATGACCCCGATCCACACAAACCAGTCTTCAAACGTAAAACCGAAAGGTGCAGCACGCATAGTGACGGAATTACCCGAGAAACATCGCGCGATTGCTACCAACCAATAAAAAACTGCACTATAAAACGCGTCTGGGAAACTGAAACTGGATATACTCGTAGATTCTATGCGGGAAAATCCGTTATCCTGATGCGTGCGGTCCGAAAGCAGAACATTATAAGAGAAATATTTTATAGAATAATACATTAAATTTTTATTTTCCTTCGGGCATAGGTGTGCGCAGCACGCACAGCACACATAGAGAATACGCCACTGCTGAAGACCAGTCCCAACCACGATGGTTTGGCCATGTCTGCAGAATGGGAGATAGTATGACGCTATCTCTGGCAAACATCTACACCCCAGGGCAGAAGAAGAACGACTAAGTAATAATAACAATAACCCCTTCAGTCATAACTGACTATGGAAATGCGCCCCTGAGGTGACAGCCCTGTGACGACATGGATTTGGAGCGACCCCTTCTGGATCTCTCTTTCACTACGGCAGTAATCAGATACAATTGTTGTACTGACTAATTGCGTGTTTTTCCAGGGTCGGCACATTTTCTTTCTCTGTTATGTAGTAGATATTTTGTATCTACATTCTGTCACTCCTCTCAGGGATAAGTCGTCATGTCTGTTTGTTACCCGTTTCTCCCTGCTTTGCAAGGGGCGGCTGAGATAATATTAACAACAACCATGTTGGCTAATCGCTGGTGCAGCCGACATCAGACTACAGATTAGCCCTACAAATCGACAGCATATTTGCTCTCTCGCTGATAAGGCCAGACTGCACTCATCGCAAAGCTGGTAATACGGGAAGACACCTCATGGACAGACAGGACTGACAAGATTACTCTAGATAAAGTAATAAGATATTACATCTTACACACATTGCTGAGAGAGTTTACCGATGTGTTTGTGAGTTTGTACACAAGGCATCGGATGTTTTATTGCCATATAGAGGAGACGTGACGCGCAAAATGATTCCATGTCGGAATATTGTAGTAAAGTACTCTGTCTGACACCCCGCTCAAATTTCCCCGATTCAAAAATCTAGTAACGTAAATTCACAACCTATAAACCACTACTACTATATTTGAAAAATTGCCAAGGGCAAGGTCAAACCTACCGCTAAAAATTGGACAAAATAATTTGAATTTTCCACTATTACAGTTAAAAATCTATAAATAAATTTCATGTTTGACCTTGGTCTCAAGGCCATCGTCAAATCAAACCGCTAACATTTAAAATAAAGAATTTGAATTTTCTAACGCCAAGCGTAAAAATACCACCCCCACCCCCCTTTCCCCCAAACACACACGCACACGCTCGACCCTTCCCAATATTTATGACGAAAGCCGTAAAGCTTGGAAACGAATCAACTTGTTACCTCGTTTTGTAAGGCAGAGAGAAGGTGGATTACAATGGAAATCAAGCCAAACTTGTGCGTTTGAAAAGAAACTTAGATAATTTATTTCTTTATAAATAACAGGGATGTCTTGAAGGGTAGCGCTAACAGTGGTTAATATATATCATAAAATTGTCTCTTATAATAAATTATCTGGCCTTAGAAAATTATTTTATTAATATTTTAGTTCAGTGAACAGAGCACTATAAATTAGAAAAAAATTACCAAGATGAAAACGGGGATAAATGGGTAAAGGAAACCTATATAAGAAGATAGAGGACAGTTGTCCTTTTAATAATCACTTTTACTATTAAAAATTGACCCATTAATAACAAAGATACTGTATAAATAAAAATTGAGACAGACGAACAAACACACTTATAAAGTGCTCAATTTGGTTGCGTGAGAAAAGTTAGAAATTTCTTGACACGCGTTCTGATTGGTTAAGGCGTAGAGTAGCTTGGGGCAATAAAATTAACATTTCGCTGGCAACAACCGCCATTTGAAATTAAAACTATCTAAAGCTGACATCAGCGGGAGAGCCTGTGTGACCAAAGCTTTCACCGTCTGGACACTTAAAGCAGTGGTAGAACCCATTAACTGCCAAAGTCAAGCTTATGATATGTGATATTCTTGTTTGAGGGTAAGGCACAATAAGTATTTGTATTGATTTAATTAACATGCAGGCCACAATTTGTGTTACGATAGCCAAAATAGGAATGCAGTCCTTCGGAGTGAAAGAAAGGCATAAAATATTTGCTAGTGGCTTACAAATTTTGCGCATGCCAATGCAGTAACCCAGAAGGGATATTGGCTTTGGCAGTGCCATAAATATTTAAATATTATGTAAAATCATGCAGAGAATGTTAGAAAGAATTTATCCACAGGTTTCAGTGCTAGGTTAAGCACACTCTATCTATTGTATGAACGACAAGCCCTGTATAGGATGTTGTAAAGAGATATTAAGGGATCACAAGCTATGTATTGTAAACCCCTATCTATTGATTGGAAGAGACTTCTTGGAGGAGGAAACAAGAGCTAGGTACTATCACTGAAGAAGAATGTTTACCCAGAAGTGGTGTTAAACAATGGAAGATATAGATTGGTGCAATGATCAGCGCACATAGCTGATCAGGGTGAGTTGTCACCGTGTTTGTGTGTGGAATTAAATATTAGATGAGATCTATATGGAGAGGGCATTTTCCTCTCATTACAGGTCATATACCAGCATACCTATTGGTGGCAGGAAACCGGGTGAGGGAAGAAAGTTTGGGAGGAACGCTCAGCCTTGTTGCCGCAGCTACCCCATTTCTTCAGCTCTAAAGCCAGTTGAATGCATATGAGAACCCAAGGGCCAACAGTTGTCACCAGTTTTATAAGTTAAGTCCGTTAGACTGGCACTGAGAGTGTAACATCAATTATTCCACCACAACCATAAGCATAATAATAAATAATAAACTCACCTTGAGATGATGACGAAGACAATCTGTCCAACACATTAACAGTGATACGTACAAGCAGATAGACAGATCAGTGGGTGAAATTCTTACAGTGATCTTTATTCATAGAAACAAGATACTTGGACAGAGTTCCAGTTATTTATTTTAAATAGTATATATAAACAAATTTATTGAGTTTGACAATCCAAAAAAAAAAAAAATTGAGGTACAGATAAATTAAATTGTAATATAATTACCTAAACTTTAACAAAAGTCTTACTCACTTTAATATTATTGAGTTACAGTTCTGTTTACATTTTATTTCGTCCTTATATTAAATACATTACCCTAGACGCACTCAGCCACACAACATCACAGAACCTATTTTACACAGATTGAGATCTGAGAGGTGGCGGATAGGGACTCTGAGAATCATCATCATCAACAATTAGACTCAGGGAACTTACACAGCTTGACCTCACTCTGTTTACCCTTAATTAATAACACCAGTAACCTCTTTTACCACAAATATTTTGAAATTACCCCACCCAACAAGCATGTTTGAAATGATTGGAGCCCTGAGTAGCTTCATAACAAACAGATGCGGGGGTAGAACAGGCAATATAACCGGACCTTTTCGCAGTCTTAATTCACTGTGAGAAATCGCTTGCCAAAGACGACACAACCAGACCTTGTCAGAAGTTAGAATTCAGAATTCCCATTTATCAGACCGGACTTTGTGGAACACTCTTGAAGGACTTACAGAGCCCAGGAAAACAACTTTAATAAGAGAGGCTGAGGAAACTGAAACACACGGAGTCACAGAGGGAATTATCTTATAAAAGTAACGACCCCAAGAACACGTGTAAGAGGCCTAATCAAGTGCCTTAACTTCATTCATCTGAGCAAAACGTCTGTGAGCCAGGATTGGCGTAAGTTGTCATTTTACATTCTATATTTTTCATTACTATCATGTGAGCTAAAATGTGTATATTACCATGTGAATATTAATGTGTGAAAATCGCTAATGGATGTCCAAGTCATTTGAGGCTGGCAACCTCAGCGTATAGAATGGTGATTTCGTGAACCCCACTGCAAGGGCTGGTAACTGCTTATCGCTAGATTCTTAACGAGAACTAACAGCCTAGGTAGTCCCAAGTTCCATATGGATCACGGATGTAAAGATTAAAGAAATGATGTACATTCTAAGTATAATATTTACATTTTCCAACCAGTGTAAATGTCAATTGTAAACACATTCACTTTAAAATTAATGAAAGTTTCAAACTTCTCAAGCAGCGTAGATTTAAATGAAAACATATTCAATTTGTATTGTGAACACTTTTCAGTCAGTGGAGATGTAAATGTAAACATATTCTATCTGTACTATTAACCTTTTCATTTAAATGTAAAATCAATATAAAGCTTTTCGATTTAAATGTAAAGAAAGGTTTCTCTCGAGGGATTAAGTTTAATTCTCATCGAGGGTAAATTCTGAGTAGATGGGGTGGTGGAATAAGAGAAAGGGGACACATAAGTATGTGTCGGGAAATGCAATACTCAGGAGAGCGTTCGTTTTTATTCTTTTACCATAGTTGTTAGTGGTGGTTGTGGTGAAGTGGGATGTTATAAATATTTATATGGGACTTAGTGTACTGACTGAGATCAGCTGTGAAGGTATCTATATCTATTAAGAGTAGTGTATTATAGATAACCTTACTTGCTACCACATATCTATATATCTCAGTCAGAATTATTCTGGAATAGTTTGATGACTACGTTATGTGTCTAGGGTATGTGTATGATGAAGTGTAAGTCACAACAACAGACAGATAAACAATTTAATTTAATCCACTACTCTTGACAACACTGTGACACTCACATACATATAACACTCTATGAGAATATCTTAAGGAGTCACTGATAACTTTTCAAATAACAATATGTATTCATGGTTATCATAAAGGTATATGTGTCCTGATTCAAATACAAAGGAACCAGGAATCACAATCAATTTTAATTACAAGTATATGTACAGACTTTATCAATGTGAATATTGTAGTGACATATATTATTAAAAATATCCTATGTGTGTCAGTTGTGTAGTGGTAATATGAGGTAATACTGGTTTTGTTTTGTTCAAGCTCTGTTGGTATTTGTCATCATGACTTCAATAGTTTGTCTTTTGGGACTAGTATTGGAGATGTTTTCAGTTCCTGATATTAAGACAATTAAATTCCCCTCTGAATGTTATTTTTACAAAGTCCTTTCAAGATGAGGGGACATAATGTTGAGCTCAGCTGGCCAAATCAGCTTATCTTGAGTGATGGCGGCAGGAAAGGACTCCTCTGCTCGAATTCTCCTCTGGGCTCTGGAGACACCTCACTGATAGCTAAATGGACCAAGGAGTATGCTGTCCGACTCTGGATTCAGCAAAGCTCTGACCAGGTGCTGCTCAGTACCATCAAGACCACGGTCCCTGTAAACAAGAAGGATGTACCTTCTACTTCATAACTAATTGATACTCTAGTTCTACACGGAGCACAATACAACACAAACATTGAGTTCAGAGCGTTAGGCCAACTGTCAGCTTCATCTGAAATACTTTATACCAGTATTTACCTCCTTAATGGTTACCACGCCTCTGCACTTCCAGCATTATTTCTGTCTAATCAATCATCCAGGTGTCAGTGTACTATTTGGCCATTCCATGCCGTTTTACTTCCCTCCGACACCCTCTGTTCAGGCTGGAGCATTATAGGCTTTATCTCCTGTTTGCCACTGAACTACACATATATATACAGGCATAAATTAACAATTTACATTCAATTTTCATTAAAAGATACTGAATGGTTCAAGCTTACCACAATTTCATGGAAATAAACACAGATACGTTTTGATTAGCAATGAATTCTGGCACAATTACTGGCACAAATTCCCATCTGCTTATGTTCCAGGCTTTTATTTAACACAACCATGAGCTGGCTTCAACGCACTGTTGCTTTATCAAGATTATTTGCACTAGTGGTCTCGAACTAACGCTCCTAAGTGAGTATATCAGCGAGTCTAGCCAATGAGGCCACGTTTCGACAAGTGTTTGAAAAAATGTTACCTTTTCACGTCTCCCCTAACAACGAAAGATAGTATTTATAGCCCGACCAATCGTGGTTAGTCTTTCATTTGTTGCGCTCCAATCAATTTGGAGTTTACATGGTAGGCTAATTCTGTAACGTAAGATTTTTTTCAAACACGTTATAAAAAAATTTTATGAGCAGAAATGATTCCATGCTGTCAGGCATCCCCACTATTTTATTTTGGGTATAATTTATTAATTCCTGGACTATTTGCGTAACGTTTTACATATTCTTTGTCAGCAAGCCCCAAGGAACCCAAATATCCAAATTTAAAAGAGCTACGTGGCTGCGTTCAAAATATGTATTTTATCACTGTCCGTCTGAAAAAAGTTAGTGCATGTAGTCTTACACGCGTGATGGCAGCATTTGTGTATCGTGCGACGCGTGTTGCATGCGTTCCTGATTTTCAGCCCTCCCTCTCTCTTTATCCTTTTGTCCATCTGTTCGTTCGTTTTGGTAACATAGTGTAGAAAAAGACATGAATGGAATTTAAAATTTAGGTCAACTTGCATATTTCAAGGTTTTTCTTAGAAAGGCAGCACATTTTATCGTGTGTTTGGGAAACGCGTGTATGTTGCAGAAGGCCTTTAATATCAACGTGAAACGTTACAATTTGCATACGCAGTAGAAAACAAGGGGATTTCGAGTACAGTCATTGTGACAGCACTGTTCTTTACCATTCTTCTTCCTTTATTTATTATATGTATTTATTAGGCTTTATATTTACTTGATAATTTATATATGTGGATTAGAATATTCCACGACAGTGGTATCAGTTGAGGGTACTATCTCTGGAACAAGAAGGGAACAGTGGCCTGAGCTTTAAGACAAGGGACCAACTTTGTAGACACTCCTTGACACTTCTTGGAACGTTCTATACACTATGTCTTTGACCAGCAACGAGCGCTATCAGTGATCAGTCTACCGAGAACCAACCCATCAGCGGGAGCAGAACCTACCAGTGGCAGATAAGTGAAACCTATAAGCTGTCACGTGAACTGCTTTTAAAACTTTTATCCCATCACAACAGTGATTATACCTTTCTGAAAAACATTATGCATTTTTTTAAGCCCTTGTTAAAACTAAATGATTATTAAATTTGTTATTTGTAATTATACAAATTTAACTTCGATTTACTTACTTACTTACTTAGTCGTTCCCCTTCTACCGTGAGGTGTAGAGGTTTGGAAGAGAGAGCGCCAGACTATCCTATCGGCTGTCTTCCTCCTGCCTGATTCTATTCTAGTCCTCGATCATTCAAAGATTGTCTAATGTTGTCCTCCCAGCGGACTCTGGGTCGTCCTCGGGGTCTGGATCCTTGGCTCTTTGTTTCCCATGCTTGTCGTGGTATCCGATCTTCTCCCATTCTGCAGACATGGCCAAACCATCTTAATTGGGACTGTTTTACTTGGGTCTGCAGGGGGTAGGATTTAAGGCCTTGACGTATCGTCTGGTTGCGTACCATGTCTCTTCTTGTTACTTCAACCACCTTCCTCAGATACCTCGTTTCTGAGGTTTGGATCTGGCTTTTATGGGTTGTAGTCATTGCCCATGACTCGCATCCGTATGTCAAGACTGGGACATAGGTGGAGCGGTATACAGCCATCTTCGTTTTCTTACCAACCTCTCTCTTGCTGAGGAATCCTCGATTTATGGCCTGAAAAATCTCCCAGCTGCTGCTTTTCGAGTGGCCAACTCGTCTTTAATGCCTCCCTTTCGGTCTATAATAGCTCCGAGGTATTTAAAGTGGTCGACCTGCTCCAGGACCTGTTCTCCCAGCTTAATCTGATGTTTTCTTTCTTCTCGTGATATCACCATGGATTTTGTTTTAGAGCTGCTTATGACCATCCCTCTCTTCTCCAGCTCTTCCTTCCAGACTTGCAGGTTGGATTGGAGATGTGCCTCTGATTTAGCAATCAGGGCACCATCATCAGCAAATGCCAGCTCCGAAATATAGACCTAACTTCGATTTAATCATTTTAAATGTACTGCATGTTTGTCTCAGTCAGTTTACTAAATACACTCTAAACAGAGCTATGCCTTAATAATAAGAATTCCACTGAGTAAATCAAGGTGGGGGCTTGACGAACTAAAATTAATAATTGCTTGATCCTTCACACAAGTTGTCGGCAGATCATAGAGTTAACGTGCTCAGCCAATGCAGCACTGTTCTCGCTTTTCTGAATATCTTGTGAACACTCCCTTGAGATAGAAGCATTATTATCCTTCTATCTCCCACTGTGCCAAGAGTAATCTTGTGCGAAGGTAGACACATCTGACGACCCATAGTAGATACTCTTGAGTTTTGTCCACTGTTGGACCACTACTGCAAAGCTGGGGAGGCAATCCGTGACGAATTGTGGGCTCGTCCGGGATTAAAGAACCTGTCTAGTTATTCCCCTAGATGTGACTGGCATAAATTTCAGATTTACTGAAAGAATATTATCAGAGTGTATTTATAGTAAGACTGAGCATACGGTGCATTCATAAATAACAGTAAATGTAACTGTATAAAGAATAAGTGAATAATCAGAAAGAAATAAAATTTGTTGTAACTAAAATTAAAGTTAAATAAGAAGTTCACTTCGTGTGGCTAATTAAGTGTTGTAAACTTATAATTTTACTAGTTAAGTAGCTATTATAATTGTGTGTAGCTTTGTAAACAGACATTTTGCTCAGAATGGCAGAGTCCGAAAATCTCCATGCATTATTTGTTAATCTAGGCCGCGAACTAGGTTTTTCAGCTAAATATCTTTCTGACTTTGTGCTTATTTCGGTGCGAGAACAGAAAGAAAAAGATAAAGAGGAAAAAGACAGGATGGAGGCAGAGAAAGCCGCACTCCGCGAGGAGAAAGCGGCTGAAAGGGAAGAGAGAAGGATGGCCAGAGAGCACGAACAGGCCCAAGTTGAAGAGAAGGAAATGCAAAGGGCTCACGAAGCCGCGGAAAGAGAAAAGGAGAGGGCATTCGCCACGGAACAGGCCGAAAAAGCAGAAAAGAAGGAACAGGCCGAGATGGCATTCGCTAAGGAAAAGGAACAGGCCGACAGAGCCCAAAGTTAACTCAAACTCAAGGACAGGTTGATAAAAATGGAGCAACAAATATATACAAACTCAAAGAGAAGTTAACACGCAAAATAAAGATAACGTTAACACAATCACAGCAACAAATGATCACAACTTGTAGGACACGTAAACACACAAAAATGCAACAAGTTACCACAAAGTCAAGGGCAAGTTAATGCACAAAAAGCGACATGTTAACACAAACATAACAACAAATAAATACAAACTCGAGGACAAGTGAAAACAAACAAAGCGACAAGTTAACGCAAACACGACCAGGAATAAACGCAAACTCAAGGCTGAGTTAACACAAAACAACGACAAGTTAAGAACAAACACTGCAACAAATAAGCAGAAATTCAAGGACAATTTAACACAAAGGGGGTAGCAAGATTATACAAAACCTAGTTATAAAATAACACTAAAAGTGTTACAACTTTCGTGTGACCCACAGATCAACTTTTCTTTCATGAAGGACCGGAATTTACGCCCAAAACGTTTTCCATTTTCTTAATACAAACGCCATAACGTTGCCATATTTAGACGTTGCAATTATCTTCAAAGAATACACTGGAACCATGCTGATTTCAATCAATAACAACAGAATCGATTGACCTTTACAAACCGGTGTATGCAGCGAACTTTCTTTAGGCCCATGTTTACTCCCTGTGGGACGGCACAAGTATGCTTCCTAGATTCACACCTTCTTTTTTATTGTTTCTTGGCCAGACAACAGAATATCTATGAGGAATTGTTTCTTCTTGTTCTTTAACTAGTGCTGCTGAGTTTGTCGTTCTTTCGCAGCCAATGCTAAGTTGAAGAATCCTTGATATTATCTACACAGCATATCTACGTTCCACGAGGAATATTAGCTAAAACTTTGTTAGCTAAAGACGGAATCAGCGCATTACTTTTTTTATTCGTTTATAATGTTCCTGTCGTGAAGAATTCCATCAAGAGTGTTATTATCAGTGTGTTGTCGTATTATTTCTGAACACTGAAACAAACAAAATAGAAGGCCAAGGCCCATGAACGAATAACACATAAATGGGTATATTGTTTGCACTATTGAGAAATATAGATGTTAATACCCAGACAACAGGAAAGTAAGATTGGTGATCGACTTACGACGGTAATCGAACACGGGACATTGGGCAGTGGATTTAGTCACGATTCAATCGCGTTGAAAGGCTATGGCGCCCTTCAGATGGTCCTGTGTTCGATTTACCTGTAAGCCTATGTGACAAAACGGGGCGCCTCCTATCAGTCTTTGGTTCACTCCAGCAGTATCGATACATTGGTGGTACTGATTTTTATTATTGCTCTCAAATGTCGCACTTTTCTGTCTTCGTAATTTTTCTGCTAAGTAGCAGATATTTGAGTATTGTCGAATCATTCGACACTCCCTGTAGGTGATAATAATCACATTTGCTTGGCGCTGCTTAAATTTGTTGGCTATATGCGCAGCAGATTAACACGTACATCGGCCAGCGATATCGGCTTAATTACCGATAAGACATGGAAGACAGGATTACTTTAGATAAAAGTAAGATTGCTACATCTCGAACACATGGTTATATGAGGTTACCGGTGTGTTTGGAAGTTTGTACACAAGAGCAACGGACATCTTTTTACCAGATATGGGAGAGTTGACCTCTGCCTTACGTTCAAAATTATCCGAGGTCGGAATATTTTGAAATTACCCCATAAACCGCCTGTTTGAATACGATTAGAGTTTTTGATAGAACATAACAAACGAAGGCGTGGGAAGGCAGGGAATATAATCTGATCATTTTCACTTGAGAAATCGCTCGCCAACACACCAGACAGCTACAGTGAAGAATTAGAATTCATAATTCCTTCTTAAAATACCAGACACCTTTTATTGGAGTATTTATCAGGACTTACAATATAGCCCTGGAAATCTCTAGCATTTTAAATAAGAAAACCGGGACTGAGGAAACTGAAGGACCACACATGAAGTCAGAGAGGAAACTTATTAAATTAACGACACCCCAGACGCGTGTAAGAGGCCGATTCAAGTCTCTTTTATTCATCTGAGCAAAAAGTCTGTGAGTCAGGATTGGCGGAAGTTGTGATTTACATTTCATACTTATTACTAACATGTGAACTAACATATATATATATATATATATATATATATATATATATATATATATATATATATATATATATATATATATATATATATATATATATATATATATATATATATTCCCATGTGAATTTTAATATGTGAAACTCGCTTGTGGATGTCAAAGTCATTTGAGGCTGGCAACCTCAGCGTATAGAATGATGATTCATGAACCACCACTGCACGGGCTGGTGTATTGCTAGTTTCGTAAAGAGAACTAAAAGCATAAAGTAGTTCCAGGTTCCCTATGGAGCAGGGAGGGAAAGAAGAAAGAAATGATGTACATTCTAAGTATAATACTTACATTTTCAAAGCAGTGTAAATGTCCCTATAAACATAGTCACTTTAAAATTAATATAAGTTTTCAAGCTTTAAACCAGTGTAAATGTCTATGTGAAAATATTCATTTTAAAGCAATGGTAGTTTCAAACATATGGTTTGGCCATGTCTGCAGAATGGGCGAAGACCGGCTACCACGACAAGCATGGGAAACAAAGAGCCAGGTATCCAGACCCCCAGGACGACCCAGAGTCCGCTGGGAGGACAACATTAGACAATCTTTGAAGGACCGAGGACTAGAATGGAACCTGGCCAAGAGGAAGACAGCCGATAGGATAGTCTGGCGCTCTCTCTCCCAAACCTCTACACCTCACGGTAGAAGGGGAACGACTAAGTAAGTAAGTAAGAAGTTTCAAACTTTTCAATCAGCGTAAAACATAAATGAAAACATATTCAATTTATATTATGAACACTTTTTAATCAGTGGAGATGTATATGTAAGCAGACTCTATCTGTATTATTAACTTTTTCATTTAAATATAAAGTAACTATGAAAGCTATTCTATTTAAATGTAAAGAAAGTTTTATCCCGAGGGATTAAATTTAATTCTCATCAAGGGTAAAGTCTGAGTAATTGGGATGGTGGTATGGGAAGATAGGAACCCATAACTATGTGGTGGAAAACGCCATTCTCAGAATAGTGTTTCGTTCTATTTTTCTACCATAGCTGTTGGTGGTACCAGCAGAAAGTACTATCTCTGGAACACGAAGGGAACCGTGGCTTAAGCTTTAAGACAAAGGACCAACGTGGTAGACTCTCCTTGACATTTCTGGGAAACGAGCTACCCCTGACAACCTTGATCAGAGACGAGCGTGAGCAGAGTGAAAAGAACCAACCCATAAGAAGGAGCTGAACCGTCATAGGCAGCTAAGTTCAAATCTATGCTGCCACTTGAACTTCTTGTAACATCTCACATTCCATAAAGACTGTGATGATAACTTTTCTTGATCCATAACTATTCAAATTATTTTTCAACTGTTAAAACCTAAAAGGATTATTAAATTTTGTTATTTGTAATGTTACAAATTTAACTTCGATTTAATCATATTAAAGTTACTGCATGTTTGTCTCAGTCAAATTACTACTCACACTTTAAACAGAGCTATACTAAAATAATAGAATTCCACTAAGTAGATCAGAGGTGGGGGCTTAAACGAGCTGAAAGTAATAAGTGCTTAAATCCTTAACAAAAGCGTCGGCAGAATTACAGAGTTAACATACTCAGCCAAAGCAGTATTGTTCTCGCTTATTCTGAATATCTTGTGAAGACTCCCTTTGTAATAGAAGTGTCATCACCCTTCTATTTACATCTCTGCCAAGAGTAATCTTGTGCGAAGGTAGATACCTTTGAAGCCCATATTAGATACTCTTGAGTTTTGGCCACTGGTGGACCACTACTGCAAAGCAGAGGAGGCAATACCGTCACAGCCTATCACTTCTGTTCCTATTCTGTTGTCGGGTTGTTTTCTACTTTATTTCTTGTGTCTGCAACATAAACAATTTTTTTAATTCTTTATACATTATTTCTGAAGTGTATTTACCTTCCAACCAAGTTGCTCCTGAAACGCACTGTTTTCCTTTGGCAGCTAATATTTTGTTCTATTTTGTAATATTTTGTAATTAGATGCAAAGGCGTAAGCCTGCCTTCAGATTACAACATTCTCGTTTGTTTGTGTGTTTTTTAATTGTATATGTTAAAATATACTCTTTTACAAGTGTTAATCATACATTATCTCATTTCTTATCGTTTTGCTTCTCCATCAGTTCTTACCAGTAGTTTTTTCTCAGAATGGATACACCCAGTAACAACGATGTTGTTTAGTAATTGCTGACTAGGTGAAGTACGAACAGGTCCCACTGTTGGCAGTCTTCTTTTTCTGCGTTCAGTTTGTTAGTCATGCTAAATTTGCAGACCTGTTGCAAAGAACAAGTCTATAATCTTTTCCAGATCAATGTTGCAGTTCCATAGCTTTTACTAGAGCTATACACCTTCTGGCCAAGTCGGACGTCATAGGTTATTGTGGGCTACGCAGATTTGTAGAATGTGTTTGAGGGTCTGGATTCCGGTTCCACATGGACGTTCATTAGTGCGATACGTCCTGCAGTGATTGGGGAAGCCTAATAACCTGCAGTGGTCAGTTCTCAGGCGC
Source organism: Oreohelix idahoensis (assembly GCA_024509875.1). Taxonomy (NCBI): domain Eukaryota; kingdom Metazoa; phylum Mollusca; class Gastropoda; order Stylommatophora; family Oreohelicidae; genus Oreohelix; species Oreohelix idahoensis. Next base: position 226,508 of record JAMPIV010006329.1, read on the forward strand.
AAAAGGATAGTCTGCTGGTGCCAATGACCCTGGTGGATTGAGTGGTATCTGTAGGTAATATCCGTTTTTCTTTCACTGGTAGTTATACTGGTGGTGGATAATGGTTCTCGATGGGGCAATAGTTAGCTTAATTGCTCCATTTTACCACCAGCTCTAGACAAGGCTTCACCTCTCTCGCTTCAAGTGATTCCACAATGGAAGGATGACCACTCAAGGGCAGCGGTAGAGAATCTTTGGATAAAATTAAGCTTAGGTCTGATTACATGCAGCATATTTTCATTTCTGGTGTTCTGTATTGATTTTAGTAGTGATCTTCAGTCTGTAAAGATCACTATCTTAGCCAGTGGTTACGTTTTTATCTGGTGAGGATTCTAAGTGCCTGCAGTAGCGCCATAGATTCTGTCCTGAGGAGATCTTTCCGGTTGGAAAAGTCTTACGGATGATCCTTCCGTTGATCAATCGTATAAAGATGCCGCTTCCTCCATTCTTTACTGACTCTATGGGGATCTTCAGGCAGTAAAAAAGACAAGCGGTATATTTCCAATTGTTTGAAGTTCTGCTTTTACCTGGGGTATTTTGTTTTGTTTCCCCTAAACGCCGTGAAGCATCCTCCATTAGATAGTAATACTGTACTCTAGTTTTTAAATGAAATATTTTAGTACCATACTTAATTCCAATGCTGATTAAGAAGTCATATCAACAACAACAACAAAAAGGAAGAACACTAGGTAACATCGAACACTCATCATCATCATCATCATCATCATCAGCTGCCACAGTCACAACGAAAGTCCACTGCAATGGATCTCCAACGTCTTCTGTCTCTTGTCTTGGTGGGGTTCTCTGATAGACCTTTCCTGTCCATCTCTTGATGTTATCTTCCCACTTTCAGCTCTGTACATCTTGGATCTCCAACGTCTTCTGTCCCTTGTCTTGATGGGGTTCTCTCACAGACTTTTTCCTGTCCATCTCTTGATGTTATCTTCCCACTTTTAGCTCTGTACATCTTGGATCTCCAACGTCTTCTGTCACTTGTCTTGATGGGGTTCTCTCACAGACTCTTTCCTGTCCATCACTTGATGTTATCTTCCCACTTTTAGCTCTGTACATCTTGGATCTCCAACGTCTTCTGTCACTTGTCTTGATGGGGTTCTCTCACAGACTCTTTCCTGTCCATCTCTTGATGTTATCTTCCCACTTCTAGCTCTGTACATCTTGGATTTTCAACGTCTTCTGACACTTGTGTTGATGGGGTTCTCTAACAGACTCTTTCCTGTCCATCTCTTGATGTTATCTTACCACTTTTAGCTCTGCACATCTTGGATCTCCAACGTCTTCTGACACTTGTCTTGATGGGGTTCTCTGACAGACTCTTTCCTGTCCATCTCTTGATGTTATCTTCCCACTTTTAGCTCTGTACATCTTGGACCTCCAACGTCTTCTGTCACTTGTCTTGATGGGGTTCTTTGACAGACTCTTTCCTGTAAATCTCTTGATGTTATCTTCCTACTTTCAGCGCTGTACATCTTGGATCGCGTTCATCACCGTTGCCATCCTCCTTCAGTTTCCCACAGAGCATAGTACTTCAAGAAACGTATGCCAAGTCGTTCTGTTTAGTAAACCTGTCCTACAGGATGTGGTAGCCGGTCCCATGACAAACCCTCCTTAATCGCCACTTATGACACGCGTGGTAGGATACAGTGTTTTTTGTTCTTTCCTCCCCTTTCGGGTCCCGGTAACACATGGTTGCTGGCAAGTTTTGCAGTCAAATTATTATCACCGTGGGACCGAAGACGCAGCACAGATAATGAATGTAGTCAGCGACTCATAGCTTGATTGCTTGCGTCAGGGTCAGCGAGCCAGAGCTGACCAAGACCCTACTCCACCTCCAAGTGGTGGTCCTGGAAACAGGCTGCATCACTGCAGTCTGGCTGAGTGAGTAGGGATCGAAGAGGGAAGGCAAACCCGGTCCCAAAAAATGCCTTGCTGAAATTGGATGTGTCGACCGAAAGGCGCAAATATCGCAGCTTCGCTGTAAACGGACACAACGCAACCAACGTCCTTTTCAGGGCGAACGAGGAAAAAGAAAATTATCACCGTAAAATATTTTTCAAGGGTCAAGGGGTTCCAATTAAATCCATAATCAACATTTTTTTTTTGGTTTCTACGTCGACAACAGGTAATTGTTCTGTTACAAACAACCAAAGTGACGCAGATTCGAGTATATCTATTTGTACGGTTGTGTAAACAGAAAATAGGCATGGTAACGTGCCCGTAGGGGGCTTACTCAAGTTCATCTAAACTAGAATCGATATTGCCAACCCAGTTTGGTTTTCTGGCCTTCTTTGATAAAGCTAAAAGATGCCTGGACAAATCCAAGCTTTTCAGATTTCAATCCGATTTCTTGCAAGAAAACAGAACAGAAAAAGAAAGACAGAAACACCTACACTCACGTAAATGCAGAAAAGTTACAACCAAACAATTTATTATTATTGATTATACTTGCCAAATTCTTTATCACAAACCTCTAACATAGCTAATGCCCTCGCATTTAAGCCAAAAAAACATAAACATTGTTAACAATGAAATAATGAATTAAAATTTGCTTTATCAATTAATAGATTAAAAAATTGTTAACCGATTAATGATAAATTACTCGTTATATATATATATATATATATATATATATATATATATATATATATATATATATATATATATATATATATATATATATATATATATAGAGAGAGAGAGAGAGAGAGAGAGAGAGAGAGAGAAAGAGAGAAAGAGAGAGAGAGAGAGAAAGAGAGAGAGAGATTTCCAGATAGAGGTTGGGTTCGTATTTTATGTACACTGGCCAGTTCTGTGTTTTCCTTCGTAGATCATGTCATATTGAACACAAGAAAACAGCAAAAGTGTTTTTAAAAAAAAAAAACTGCACTGTACTTAGCAGGCGCAGTCGAATGAACAAAGGAACTGAGAAAAACCAGACGCAAACAAAGTCGTTTATCGTTTGATTTACATTTGCTTACATCGCATGTGTGTGGTCCTCATTGAGATTACACTATACAGAGTGGCGAGGCCCAGCGACGTTTTTTGTCCCCCCATTGGTCCTAGCAGAAGTATGGATTTTTCTGAAAGATGTATATGTAGATCTACGTGTCTCTCCACACTAATATGGCTGGAATCAACGCTACATTTGTGTTTGCACGAGTGACATTCTTTGAGGCTTAGAATCGCTCTACGTGCAAGTCCATCGACAGGAACAGGGCACTAAATTTTAAGCGAGAGTGAATGAAAGATCGAAGAGGCCCTGAGAATTAGATTAAATTTTTTTTTGTATCAGACAGGGGCACGCTAGATGTAATTTAAATAACGAAAACACCATAAATCGATAAATTTGACCACACTGGCAGACGAGAATTTCCACACGTGAATCTTCGTATTCAAACTTTTCTGACGGACGCTGTCATTTTCAAACGATATCCACGTCTGGGCGTGTTTGCTCACAATCGTCTGTCAATCATTAGCGAAGCACGAGCAAGCAGCCGTCAAACAGGACGAGAAAAGGCAACACAAAAAAGGGGGGAATAATTATGCTCTGCTCCTTTTGCAGCATTTTCTCACACCGGCACTAATTCTCCTGGAGTCAACTGGTGGGCCTCTCGGTGTGAACTGATTAATGTGACAACAAGGTGGGCAATGTAAATAAATGCACCAGCACAGTGAGAACGGAAAATGTAACGGAAAGGTTGGAACGTAAACGCAACAACACAGTGTGACAAAAGTTTAAGGCAAAAGTCTAAAGCTAATGAAAAACAAAGCAGAGGAATAAGTACAGGGACGTCCATAAAAGAGTTTACCCTTTTCAAAAAATGTATTCTCGGCCCCCGTGACGTGGTACGAGGATGCTTTCTGTCACAAAAGTAAGATAATCTCTGCAAGTTTTTAAGCATACCGTACAAAGACTTTAAAAAAAGTGCGCATGCGCGCAGCTGGTATTTCAAGTGAAACTTTCGCAGTTGAGTTCAACCGGTAATTGTTACATGCCTCTCAACACACTGGTCAAGTAGGTGAAAAAAAAGGAAATAGGTACATTCTTTTTGAGTCACCCGACTCACTGGGATTAAAATTAATGCTCAGGAATAGTAAACATTATGAGGAAGATGAAGCGGTGAATGGGAGCGGAAGCCGCCTGGTGCCCATATCAGGTGATCCAATACTCAAGAGAGGCATTTGTTTACCTCTTAGTTTGTGGTACAAGTTGCAAGCAGTCGACGCTAGACACCAACAGCAGACGGATCGTGAAGACGCTTGACAACTTTTGTAGTTACCCCAGCCTTACTGCACGAGACGTGCTACAGCCACCAGATTTGACAATTGAAAAAAAGGACCAGTCCAAAGCATCTGTGGGAACCAACAACGACTGAAGCAGACGCCAGCTGACCTCACACCGGTATTTAAGTAACATACAAACACAGGCAATGAACAATTCAAATCTTTCCCTATTATCCACCAAAATTAACATCTTCCAGTGATGAGAAATATCATCGCTTCTTTTTTATAAACAACTTTATTTATTTTACATTGTTAACCCAGATATGGTTATTAAACCTGTTTATCTGTAACTATAAATCTATAGTTGGATTAATCACTATTGAGTGAATTGTATGTCTGCACTCGTATAACTCATATTGTTTTAAATACATAACCATTATTTTAATAACAGTTGCTAAATCACCTTCAGCTGAGGACTCAGAAAATACGAGTCAATATTTCCTCACAGAACGCGGTGGAAGAATAAAAAGTTCATGACAGCTTAAATGATCTAAGGTGTTATGGTTGCTTTTCTTTAAAATTCTGTGAGGCGCCTTTAAATAGAAGCATTATTCTGCTATTGTCATCTCTGCCAAGAGTAATCGACAGCGAAAGTTTGAAAACTTTGAAGACCCTCATTTCTATGGTGTGTATTTTGGTATTCCGTGGAAGGACAAAGGGACAAATATCAAGGTGCTGTCTGTCACGTGCTGGCCTTCAAAACTTGGATACACTGCTTGGACAGCGCAGACTACGCTGTCTTGGGCACGTCTGCCTCAAAGAAGATGGCAGCATTCACAACGATAGTTTCTACCGACAGCTGTCAGACAGCAACAGAGAAATAGGTTAACCGTAGCTGAAGTTCAGAATTAAGTGCAGGAGAGACACAAAGGCACTGGAGATAAATACTACAACCTGAGAGGATGAAGATGCCGATCGCACCAAGTGGCGATGCTCTGTTGGGCGCCACGTCAGATTAGACGAAAAGAAGCTCCCACAACAAACAGAATAGAAAAAAAAAACACCATAAGAAACACCAGACAAAAAGGAAAGCAGCTCAAAAAGGAAAGCAGCTGAGGGCTTTCACCTCAAGGATGCATCATTTCTCATAGTAATTTATTACTGAAGAATGTTACTAAGAGGCATTCTCTACTGAGTATGGTAATGTCTATAGGTTTTTCCCTCAACACTCTCCGCCGTACCCCTTTTTAAAAAATCTCATAGTGAAAGGTAAAACCAGCTCGTTAATTCCAAACTTCTCTCATCATAAAGGTCTTCGTCCTCTAAGCTCCCAGAAGTTGTATACCATCTCAGGTAATGACCTTCGTTATTTTTCCTCTCTTCTGTTTGGTTACTACCCTCGCTCAATCTTGCACACATTCACTCACTTCCTGCTTGCCGATGTGAATCCATTCTTAGTGTTAACGACTCACGTCAATTACAGTTTCCTGGTGTTTTGAGTTTTGTGTGCTCGTCAGCCTAAAACTCAACAGTTGATAAGTTGGCGGTTGAGAACAGGGGGTCGGATAATGATGGTTGCGATTAAAGAAACGCCATGACAGTTTTAAACACGTGCTGCATCTTGTTCGTGTGTGTTCTTTTAAATTACCTGTAGCTATGTACACCAATGATCTTCTTCCGGTTGTTATTGCTGTCTCGCTTATTGTTTCTTTTGCGGCTTCCTATTTTTTCATTATCTGTTTTTTCTTCTCCTTCCTCCTTCACTTTCCTCTTCCTGCTTTAATCTTCGTCTACATCAGGGCTTCTTAAAAATGTATATACCATGGGCCCCGTGATTGTCCGATGACACTATGGACACCTTCTTCGACAACATTATACATAAAAGCATTATTTAAAATTTTAGGTTTTACACAGACCTCCTAGTGTCTATGTCCTTCTTCTTCTTCGGCTTCCTCTTGTATTCAACATTCGGTTATTTTCTATTATTTCATTATTCTATTTCTGTTTCGTCCTCTTGTTCTTCTACTTTCACTTTGATGCGTGATGCCATATGATGATGGATGGTATCCGCATGTCTGGTTTTGTGTGGTGTGCAGATGTGTTCAGTCAAAACAATGTTCATACAAAAATAACAGGGCAATCCACATAGGACGTCAGTAAACTCACGACGTATAAAGTCAATGATTCTTGTAACAGCCGTTGACGTTTTTCTTCATTATTTATTGTGGACGCCACAGTGACAAAATGGTTACGCGAATATGTGGGCACATCAAACAGTCATTATCACAGCAACATTCAATACAGCAATAGACGGTAGACAGCATTACAATGATGAGTCAGATGCATGTTATATTTCATAGTGCTGTAAATGTAGTCAGGTGGAAAACTCCATCCTTTTCTATAACAGCCAGGAGATAACCAGATGTATGAGATCAGTTCACTCTCCTTAGTCTGACTTCAGCAAGACAGACACGTCTGCCGAAGTATAAATAATGTCCTCAAAAATATCCTCTAGATAACAAAGGTTTTTCAAACCTAGTTCAGGTAACCAAGTAGCAAGTAATAGTCCTTGGGACCTGCATCAACCGATGCAGCACAATACAGCGACATGTGAGCTGGGAAAACATCTCGTGACGACGACTTTCGAAGACAGGCTATGAACCAGAAATCGTTCACGACCAAAAATCGATAGAGTTAATGAAAAAAGTCAATTTACCTTGCTTTCATGAAATACACAGAAATATCACGCCTCCCGGCATGTGCAAATACACTAGAGGTATTATCCCGAATAAACGAAATATCCATTAAGAGGACTACACATCCCTGACAGAACAAAAAATAGCGGAGATCCCCTCTTCAACGAGGCATCTCTTTCGCCATTCCAAATCGCTCACTCCACTAGTGGTGGGCGGAAACCGATCGACCAAGAAGCAAGACAAGTCATGCGCAGTCCAGCGCAAAATGACCACAGCTCAAACTTAACTGCATTCGATACCAACGCGAGAAGACAAATGCTTACCGAGAAAAGTAACTATAAATTTCAAGCAGTTGTTGCCCTTGCGTTATAAAATAGATATTGTAAAAAAACGATGTTGCGAGAATTTATCACGCAACATATCACCACCTCCTCCCGATAAAAAAAAAAATGTGGAACATATTTTTTTTTTTTTTAAATATCAAAGAGCATGCGATAAGCGGCTCAAAACGCACGAATTATGCGCTGATAATTAATTAAATTGCCTAACATGAGGCTAAATATAGAGTGTCTGGTGAGGATATACCTCAACAGAAAAATAAATATGTCTCAAAAAATATTCACATCGGGGAGGTGTCACCAACACACATCACGTTAGCATGTAAACACAATATACGTATGCAAGTTACCATAATCATCATTAAACAGCATACTCTAATATTGTCTTTAAAAATGGATGTACAAATCTGATAGGAAAATTTAAATAGTACATTATTTGACATGTAATGACATAAGTACATAGTAAAGTTAAACTACATGACGATCCAGGACATATGCTCTGGTATTCCGAGGGTAAGTACACAATCTAGAACTCGTCATGCTTGATACTAGTAAGGTAAGTCCTCAGCTCAACAATGACATTCTGAGAAAGTACAAGCAATATAATGCTAATTAATAACTAATATGCTTCATAAGGTACAATACATTATTAATAATTGTGGCTGTTTAGTAAACTAACGGCCCTTATATTAACTACTCAGTCCTCCTCTATCATCTTAAAAAACGAACAGAAGAAGATGACAACAAAGCACGATAGTGTGTACATATAAAGTGAGTACAGATGTGCTAATCTATTGTAGTAATATAGGTGTGTTATGACTCTGTAATATATAGGAAATATAGGACAGAAGTATTAGTTAGAGTCATGTGGGCATCTAGACAAAATGTCAGCCATCACATTATCCGCACCACGGATAGCTCGTACCGTGAAGTGAAAAGGTTGAAGAGCTATAGCATATCGAGTGGATCTCGAACTCTTCAAATTCTTAGTCTGAATAGCTGTAAGAGCTTTCTGATCAGTCTCTAGAATGAAATGTGCGCCCAGGAGGAATCTTTGTAGCTTTAGAATTGACCAAACCATCGCTAACAACTCACGGTCTAAAACCGAGTAGTTCCTCTCTGCCGCATTTAGTTTTCTAGAAATGTACATAACAGGATGCAGAGTATTTGCATATTCTTGCATCAGTGCTGCTCCAATCCCAGTGGATGAAGCATCACTCCGAAGAACAAAAGTCCTATCAAGAGTAGGTAATCTTAAGATGGGAGGAGAAGAAAAATATATTCTTGATTTGGTCTAGTGAAGATTGGCATTCTTCAGACCAACGGACCAGATTAGGCGAACCTTTCTTCAACAATGTTGAGAGAGGTGCCATGATCGAAGATAAATTTGGAATAAATCTCCCATAAAATTGAATTAAACCTAAGAGACTCCTAACTTGTTTCTTCGTTTTAGGAACAGAGATGTTCAGTATTTTGGAAGTATTGTGGTCTTCTGTCTTCAAGAGACCATGACCAACACGATGACCCAGGAAAGAGATTTCACCAAAACCAACAAAAGCTTTAGAAGGTTTTGCTGTCAAATTATTCTCACGTAGAGTGGACAGTAAGTCATATAACCCTAAATAGTGATCTTCCCAGGTATCACTGAAGAGACAGATGTCATCTAAGTATGCGATGACATCCGAACGATGTGACAGAATTCGACGCATCATGCGAACGAAAGTGGCAGGGGCGTTCATGAGACCAAAAGGCATAACATTCCATTGAAATAGACCCCTAGGTGTAGAAAAAGCAGTAAGAGGTTTGGCATGCTCTGCTAAAGGCACTTGCCAATAACCTTTAGACAAGTCAAGTTTAGTGAAGAATCTAGAATTAGAAAGTCTAATCAGTAGATCTTCTAACAAAGGCATCGGTTCAGCATCGAACTTTGTGACCTGATTCAATTTGCGATAATCAACACAAATTCGTATGTTCTTATCCTTCTTCCGGACAATAACCATGGAAGAAGAATATGGTGAAGTCGATGGTTCAATTATATTTAATTGAATCATTTCATCCAATTCCTTTTCCACTTGCGACTGAAAGTGTATAGGAATAGGATACGGCCTAACCCTAATTGGATTATTGTCGGTAAGAATTATGTCATGTTCTATGACATCTGTGTGTCCAGGAATGTCAGTGAGAACATCCTGAAATGTTTGTAACATCGACAAGACTCGTCGATGTTCGTCACCAGAAAGATTAGGAGAAACAGAAACGTTTTTCCAAGATTCCGTGGAATGTAATGGAACCACTGGAAGGGGAAGGTTGACATCAGAGAAGGTAGCTTCCTCATCCTGTATGACAGACAGGGATGAATAATGGCCGTGATCCGAAAGCATGTTTATGTGGAAAGTTTTATGCTTTCCATCAATATCGACCACATAGTCAACATCGGAAATCCGAGAGACTATTGCATACGGACCTTTCCATGCAATAAGAAGTCTATTTTCCCTACTGGGGAGTAGGACGAATGCTTTGTCACCTGGACAAAGTTGTCGTAGACATCTATTCTTGTTAGCAAACTGTCTTGCCTTCTCTTTAGCAATTTCTGATGAAGCAGTTGCTAGCTTACATGCCTCAATGATCTTTTGTCTAAGAGCAATGACATACTCATATGAGGATTGAGTTTCATCGCTAATATCATCGGCAGTGATGCCATATGATGATGGATGGTATCCGCATGTCTGGTTTTGTGTGGTGTGCAGATGTGTTCAGTCAAAACAATGTTCATACAAAAATAACAGGGCAATCCACATAGGACGTCAGTAAACTCACGACGTATAAAGTCAATGATTCTTGTAACAGCCGTTGACGTTTTTCTTCATTATTTATTGTGGACGCCACAGTGACAAAATGGTTACGCGAATATGTGGGCACATCAAACAGTCATTATCACAGCAACATTCAATACAGCAATAGACGGTAGACAGCATTACAATGATGAGTCAGATGCATGTTATATTTCATAGTGCTGTAAATGTAGTCAGGTGAAAAACTCCATCCTTTTCTATAACAGCCAGGAGATAACCAGATATATGAGATCAGTTCACTCTCCTTAGTCTGACTTCAGCAAGACAGACACGTCTGCCGAAGTATAAATAATGTCCTCAAAAATATCCTCTAGATAACAAAGGTTTTTCAAACCTAGTTCAGGTAACCAAGTAGCAAGTAATAGTCCTTGGGACCTGCATCAACCGATGCAGCACAATACAGCGACATGTGAGCTGGGAAAAAACATCTCGTGACGACGACTTTCGAAGACAGGCTATGAACCAGAAATCGTTCACGACCAAAAATCGATAGAGTTAATGAAAAAGTCAATTTACCTTGCTTTCATGAAATACACAGAAATATCACGCCTCCCGGCATGTGCAAATACACTAGAGGTATTATCCCGAATAAACGAAATATCCATAAGAGGACTACACATCCCTGACAGAACAAAAAATAGCGGAGATCCCCTCTTCAACGAGGCATCTCTTTCGCCATTCCAAATCGCTCACTCCACTAGTGGTGGGCGGAAACCGATCGACCAAGAAGCAAGACAAGTCATGCGCAGTCCAGCGCAAAATGACCACAGCTCAAACTTAACTGCATTCGATACCAACGCGAGAAGACAAATGCTTACCGAGAAAAGTAACTATAAATTTCAAGCAGTTGTTGCCCTTGCGTTATAAAATAGATATTGAAATAAAACGATGTTGCGAGAATTTATCACGCAACATATCTCCTTACTTTTTTTGTTTACCACCAGCTCCTTAATTTCTACTTTCTTCTTTATCTAATTCCTCTCCATCTAATTTCCTCCACTACAGTTTCTTCATAATTTCTCTAACTCACTCCCTTATTTCATCTTCTTTCCTCTTCTTCCATTATTTCATCTTGTAGGACGCTGTTCTGCTTTTTGTTTTTTTACGTACAATATAGTTCTTCTTTGAATTAAGATATTTCATAAGATGTCACAGCAACCGGGCCTGAACTTACACAGGAAAAAGTCAAAGATTATGAACATAGATGCGGTAATTCAAAACAAAATTTCAAGTGGTAGAAACTCCCCTACACGTTATAGAATCATACCTACATCTTTGGAGCAATATAGACCAGTTATAGACGAGCAGGTAGTGATATCCAATATCACAATTCCCGCCTTAAGTACGTCGGTCGGTCGGTCACATCATGCACACCGTCATTTGCGCACTTTTCTATTTTCGAGAGAGTACATTAACTTTCAACCACAGCTAAGGGGGTGCAACTGTGATTGAAAGTTAGACAATAATTGTATTGTTTCCCTTATATGTACTCTCCCAAAAATAGAAAAGTGCGCAAATGACGGTGTGCATGAACAGTTTGATTATGGAAAGAAGCAAACAACAAAATTGATAAACAGTACATGAACTGGAGACAGGAAAGTGCGGAGATGCAGATTAAATCAACAGACAATCAAGATACTCTTCTGTCCAGTTTCATTCGGGAAACGGATTTAACTCATCATTTTCTAAAAATAACCTTAAAATGTAAGTATTTGATTGTATCTTCAAGACAAAATTTTAATTTAAAGTATAGCAGACTTATTATTATGAAAATGATAAGATGACTGCAAAACGAGTTGCAGATGCTAAAAGGAAGCGACGATCGCGTCATTCACAACGAGCAAGTGAGACTATAGAAGAAGCAGAAATACGACGACAACATGAAGCATCATTAAAAACCTGTCAAATTTGACGGATTATTGCTACTTAATAATAATACGAAAGACTAGATGCGCTTTCATGGCGCTGGGAAATTATGAACAATCAACAACAATCAAGTTCAGCACATACATATGAATCTTTCGTTCTAATATCTAGTCAGTCATATTGTATGGCTGTGAAATATGGAGTACAGCACAAATAGTCAAATAGCAAATAAAAAGTTATATATATTCATAAATGGGTTGGTGCGTAGGCCAGAAGTATTGAAGTGTTGTGACAAGATCGCCAATCTGAAACATATGACATGAACCAGACATGTGTCAGTGGAACAACAGATGAAATGAAGACGCTGAAGACGAATAACACACATATACACAATGAGAAAACCTGTAGATAACTTTAAAAAGCGGTGCTTGTTCTGGGATCATCATCGTAAAATTCTTCTTCTTCCTCGTTCGTCATGAAAAGGACGTTGATTGCGTTGTGTCCATTTACAGCGAAGCTGCGATATTTGCGCCTTTTGGCCGACACATCCGACTTCAGCACGGCATGTTTTGGGACAGGGTTTGCCTTCCCTCTTCGATCGCTACTCTCTCAGCCAGACTGCAGTGATGCAGCTTGTTTCCATGACCACCACTTTGAGGTGGAGTAGGTCTTGGTCAGCTCTGGTTCGCTGACCCTGACGCAAGCAGTCAAGCTATGTGTCGCTGACTGCGTTCATCTCGTTTGCTGCGTCTTTGGTCCCATCATCGTAAGAAAGGTACAGAGAGAGAGCGACCGAAAACAAATGGTAAAGAGAGCTAGTCAGAAATGAAAGATACGTATTGAGATACATTTTGCGAGTCAAATGAGAAATCTCATTTGAAAGTATTTGTCGCGCAGAAATGTGTGGGTGAGTTTTGCGTGGTTATATAGTGACGTATGTTGTTTATACTGGAGCTGTGATCATTTGAGTTTTGGATGTGTTACCTTGCGGACCTCAGTGTCTGAAGAATGTTTAAAAGTTAATGAGGTATATGAAACGTATTTTCATACTTTATGATCTATGTGTGGTCGAGTAATGCTTATAAGTCTTGAAAGCAAAGTGACAGCTAATTATTCCTGTCTAGAGTTTTAGGATTTTAGGAATTACATATATTGAAAATGTCAGTCCGCAGGACGACTAGATGTTTTGAAGGATCCCGTTACACGCCCACTGAGGCATTTTGGGAATATGGTGTTAGGCCCATATTTTCTAGACCATCGGAACACTAGGGATAATGCATCACGCCGGCCGCCTTAACCTTCCCAGAGTTGCTCAGGGACCCAATTCATAAGGATGGGTCGACCGGAGCCGTAATCTGCCGCCGTTCTACGACGGTTCTACGAGCGACCGGTGTTCGCGAGACGAAACGAGGGTGGCGCAGTTGAAAGGGTAGAAGTTTCCTCCGTGTCCACGATTCTCTGTAAATCAAAGAATACGGGGAACTAGCCGTCATCTACTAGAAAGGCAGAATAAAAGGACCTTTAGCTAGATGCCGATGTCCACGTGTAAAGGGATGGAATTAGTCTGTCCAATGTAAGATTGACATCACCAATGCCATAAATAGTGCTATTAGGAGATATAAGACAGAAAATTATGCGTTGCCATAAATTAGAGAACAAGACAGGGCAGACCACTCGGTTAAAAGTGACAGAAATTTCTCCGACTCACGACAGCTTCTCATGAATGTGATAACAGAATGATAGATTTAAAATATGTCAATAAATTGGACATAATCGAACAGCCAGTGTTAAATATCAAAAATTGACAGTTCAGTTTATATGTCATAAAGGCTGGCCCCTTTTCGAGTCAGTTTAAAGTTCGATAAACCAACATCAAATAATTAATTTAGTATAACAATTGCAGCCTGAGTTTGACATGCACCAGCCTTTCCTAAAAATATGGAAAGACCCCTAACTGATGGCACAGAACAAGGGGCTTGGTATAAACTTGCCTTAGCTCTTTGCAGACGTGAACGGCATGAATGAATGAATGAAATATGTATTCATTAACACAATATTATTTCTGTTCTAGTCTAAATCCCTTTTGACACAGCGTCACTTTAGTCTTGATAACGTTCTTCCATCGACAGCGCGTCATTTTTTGTTTTAGTTATCGCATTAATCTACGTCCACACAAGGTACATTTTTGTTCTAATATTTCCCCCCGGGACGTACACCAAAACCACAAATAAATAAACAAACAACGATTCTCATCAAGATCACACCAGCAAGCCATGGATAAAATAAAGCCAGCAGATATTGCGAGCTGTTAAGAATCTGATGATTCCCGTGGCACGTCGCTTGCATTCTGATCACATTTTTACCGGGGGGAACTGTCGACCGAGTGTAGATAACTCATGTGTGGAACTGTCTTGTGGTTTGGAAGCGGAATACCGCCAGGTTTATTTTGTTTTTCCCCTGTCCCTTGACTTTTTTGTTTTTCTTGTATGAGATAAAAACAAAATTTGCTTGGGAGAGTCGAACTTACTTAAAGACAATCTGGAGTTTTATTAAGTACTACTTTTTGGTTTCTTCACTCCTTTTGGTGCACAGAGCCACCTCGGTAGCTGGTTCTCTTGCAGGAAGGTGGTGTCAAAGCATTCACGTGCTCTTGAAGTGGTGTTTTTGTAGCAGTTTTTTGACATAACAAGATTTGCCAGCCCTATCTGCAACCTCCTATTAGTCGCGTCTTGCGACACCCCTGATATAACAGTAGGTCAATTCTTTGTCAATGTCTCTTCATGGATTCTACAAGAAATACACGTGCTGCTAGTACCTTGTACGACACTCCTGACATAACAGTAGGTCAATTCTTTGTCATTGTCTCTTCATGGATTCTTCAAGAAATACACGTGCTGTTAGTGCCTTGTACGACACTCCTGACATAACAGTAGGTCAATTCTTTGTCAGTGTCTCTTCATGGATTCTACAAGAAATACACGTGCTGTTTGTGCCTCTTACGACACTCCTGACATAATAGTAGGTCAATTCTTTGTCATTGTCTCTTCATGGATTCTTCAAGAAATACACGTGTTGTTAGTGCCTTGTACGACACTCCTGACATAATAGTAGGTCAATTCTTTGTCATTGTCTCTTCATGGATTCTTCAAGAAATACACGTGCTGTTAGTGCCTTGTACGACACTCCTGACATAACAGTAGGTCAATTCTTTGTCAATGTCTCTTCATGGATTCTACAAGAAATACACGTGCTGTTAGTGCCTTGTACGACACTCCTGACATAACAGTAGGTCAATTCTTTGTCATTGTCTCTTCATGAATTCTACAAGAAATACACGTGCTGTTAGTGCCTTGTACGACACTCCTGACATAACAGTAGGTCAATTCTTTGTCAATGTCTCTTCATGGATTCTACAAGAAATACACGTACTGTTAGTGCCTTGTACGACACTCCTGACATAACAGTAGGTCAATTCTTTGTCAATGTCTCTTCATGGATTCTACAAGAAATACACGTGCTGTTAGTGCCTTGTACAACACTCCTGACATAACAGTAGGTCAATTCTTTGTCATTGTCTCTTCATGGATTCTACAAGAAATACACGTACTGTTAGTGCCTTGTACGACACTCCTGACATAACAGTAGGTCAATTCTTTGTCAATGTCTCTTCATGGATTCTACAAGAAATACACGTGCTGTTAGTGCCTTGTACGACACTCCTGACATAACAGCAGGTCAATTCTTTGTCAATGTCTCTTCATGGATTCTACAAGAAATACACGTGCTGTTAGTGCCTTGTACGACACTCCTGACATAACAGTAGGTCAATTCTTTGTCATTGTCTCTTCATGGATTCTACAAGAAATACACGTGCTGTTAGTGCCTTGTACGACACTCCTGACATAACAGTAGGTCAATTCTTTGTCAATGTCTCTTCATGGATTCTACAAGAAATACACGTACTGTTAGTGCCTTGTACGACACTCCTGACATAACAGTAGGTCAATTCTTTGTCAATGTCTCTTCATGGATTCTACAAGAAATACACGTGCTGTTAGTGCCTTGTACAACACTCCTGACATAACAGTAGGTCAATTCTTTGTCATTGTCTCTTCATGGATTCTACAAGAAATACACGTACTGTTAGTGCCTTGTACGACACTCCTGACATAACAGCAGGTCAATTCTTTGTCAATGTCTCTTCATGGATTCTACAAGAAATACACGTGCTGTTAGTGCCTTGTACAACACTCCTGACATAACAGTAGGTCAATTCTTTGTCAATGTCTCTTCATGGATTCTACAAGAAATACACGTGCTGTTAGTGCCTTGTACAACACTCTTGACATAACAGTAGGTCAATTCTTTGTCAATGTCTCTTCATGGATTCTACAAGAAATACACGTGCTGTTAGTGCCTTGTACGACACTCCTGACATAACAGTAGGTCAATTCTTTGTCATTGTCTCTTCATGGATTCTACAAGAAATACACGTGCTGTTAGTGCCTTGTACGACACTCCTGACATAACAGTAGGTCAATTCTTTGTCATTGTCTCTTCATAGATTCTACAAGAAATACAACGAACGAACGAACGAACGAACTTTCTTTTCGAAGGGTAAAGAATTGAGCGCGCAGGCCCGTCTAACATTCTGCTCTTCCACTCTCATTAATCTTGCATACTATATCCTTTCATTCCTGACATAACAGTAGGTCAATTCTTTGTCATTGTCTCTTCATGGATTCTACAAGAAATACACGTGCTGTTAGTGCCTTGTACAACACTCCTGACATAACAGTAGGTCAATTCTTTGTCAATGTCTCTTCATGGATTCTACAAGAAATACACGTGCTGTTAGTGCCTTGTACGACACTCCTGACATAACAGTAGGTCAATTCTTTGTCATTGTCTCTTCATGGATTCTACACGAAATACACGTGCTGTTAGTGCCTTGTACGACACTCCTGACATAACAGTAGGTCAATTCTTTGTCAATGTCTCTTCATGGATTCTACAAGAAATACACGTGCTGTTAGTGCCTTGTACGACACTCCTGACATAACAGTAGGTCAATTCTTTGTCATTGTCTCTTCATGGATTCTACAAGAAATACACGTGCTGTTAGTGCCTTGTACGACACTCCTGACATAATAGTAGGTCAATTCTTTGTCATTGTCTCTTCATGGATTCTTCAAGAAATACACGTGCTGTTAGTGCCTTGTACGACACTCCTGACATAACAGTAGGTCAATTCTTTGTCATTGTCTCTTCATGGATTCTACAAGAAATACACGTGCTGTTAGTGCCTTGTACGACACTCCTGACATAACAGTAGGTCAATTCTTTGTCATTGTCTCTTCATGGATTCTACAAGAAATACACGTGCTGTTAGTGCCTTGTACGACACTCCTGACATAACAGTAGGTCAATTCTTTGTCATTGTCTCTTCATGGATTCTACAAGAAATACACGTGCTGTTAGTGCCTTGTACGACACTCCTGACATAACAGTAGGTCAATTCTTTGTCAATGTCTATTCATGGATTCTACAAGAAATACACGTGCTGTTAGTGCCTTGTACGACAACTCCTGACATAACAGTAGGTCAATTCTTTATCATTGTCTCTTCATGGATTCTACAAGAAATACACGTGCTGTTAGTGCCTTGTACGACACTCCTGACATAACAGTAGGTCAATTCTTTGTCATTGTCTCTTCATGGATTCTAGAAGAAATACACGTGCTGTTAGTGCCTTGTACGACACTCCTGACATAACAGTAGGTCAATTCTTTGTCAATGTCTCTTCATGGATTCTACAAGAAATACACTTGCTGTTAGTGCCTTGTACGACACTCCTGACATAATAGTAGGTCAATTCTTTGTCATTGTCTCTTCATGGATTCTACAAGAAATACACGTGCTGTTAGTGCCTTGTACGACACTCCTGACATAACAGTAGGTCAATGCTTTGTCATTGTCTCTTCATGGATTCTTTAAGAAATACACGTGCTGTTAGTGCCTTGTACGACACTCCTGACATAACAGTAGGTCAATTCTTTGTCATTGTCTCTTCATGGATTCTTCAAGAAATACACGCGCTGTTAGTGCCTCTTACGACACTCCTGACATAACAGTAGGTCAATTCTTTGTCATTGTCTCTTCATGGATTCTTCAAGAAATACACGCGCTGTTAGTGCCTCTTACGACACTCCTGACATAACAGTAGGTCAATTCTTTGTCATTGTCTCTTTATGGATTCTTCAAGAAATACACGTGCTGTTAGTGCCTTGTACAACACTCCTGACATAACAGTAGGTCAATTCTTTGTCATTGTCTCTTCATGGATTCTTCAAGAAATACACGCGCTATTAGTGCCTCTTACGACACTCCTGACATAACAGTAGGTCAATTCTTTGTCATTGTCTCTTCATGGATTCTTCAAGAAATACACGCGCTGTTAGTGCCTCTTACGACACTCCTGACATAACAGTAGGTCAATTCTTTGTCATTGTCTCTTTATGGATTCTTCAAGAAATACACGTGCTGTTAGTGCCTTGTACGACACTCCTGACATAACAGTAGGTCAATTCTTTGTCATTGTCTCTTCATGGATTCTACAAGAAATACACGTGCTGTTAGTGCCTCTTACGACACTCCTGACATAACAGTAGGTCAATTCTTTGTCAATGTCTCTTCATGGATTCTACAAGAAATACACGTGCTGTTAGTGCCTTGTACGACACTCCTGACATAGCAGTAGGTCAATTCTTTGTCATTGTCTCTTCATGGATTCTTTAAGAAATACACGTGCTGTTAGTGCCTCTTACGACACTCCTGACATAACAGTAGGTCAATTCTTTGTCATTGTCTCTTTATGGATTCTACAAGAAATACACGTGCTGTTAGTGCCTTGTACGACACTCCTGACATAACAGTAGGTCAATTCTTTGTCATTGTCTCTTCATGGATTCTACAAGAAATACACGTGCTGTTAGTGCCTTGTACAACACTCCTGACATAACAGTAGGTCAATTCTTTGTCATTGTCTCTTTATGGATTCTACAAGAAATACACGTGCTGTTAGTGTCTTGTACGACACTCCTGACATAACAGTAGGTCAATTCTTTGTCAATGTCTCTTCATGGATTCTACAAGAAATACACGTGCTGTTAGTGCCTTGTACGACACTCCTGACATAACAGTAGGTCAATTCTTTGTCAATGTCTCTTCATGGATTCTACAAGAAATACACGTACTGTTAGTGCCTTGTACGACACTCCTGACATAACAGTAGGTCAATTCTTTGTCAATGTCTCTTCATGGATTCTACAAGAAATACACATGCTTATCATGTACTGAATGACATTACTATTAAACAGCGATGTTATACGAATATATTAATCTACATATTGCAAAATGAAACTGGCCCATGTAAGGTCCTTATAATTATTGATCAGAATTGACATTACTGCAGTCCGGGCAAACCTATCGGTGCTCAGTCTCCTTCAGCAAATGTCGAAGGGTATGAATGTTAACTATTCCTGTTGCGGATGTATCCTTGCTGTCACGGGATTTCGTCCCCTTGCTTTGCTTTCAGGGTATCTACTGAGGGTCTTCAAAGGTTAAAACCTTTCGCCCAAGATTACTCTTGGCAGAGATTTCAATTGAAGAATTATGCTTCAATTCTAGGGAACCTCAGAAATTTAAGAAATAAAGTAATAAACCTTTTTATCTTCCAAGACTTTCTACGAGGAGAAAAGAGATTTTGCTCGTTTGATGAGCCCCCAACTGATTTAATTCAGTACAATATAATTTCAATAGCTCTGTTTATTGGTATTTAATATGACTGAGACATACGGGTGTAGCTCACTCAAAATGATTAAATGTGCATATTTACATATACTAAATTTAATAATCAATAATAGTTAACAATGTATAAAAAATGAGCGACTTTTTTTGCCAGGTGATGATCTGGTTAGTTTAGGGAATTGACTTAAAGAGTTCAGTTGGCAGCTTTAAGGTGATACTTAGCTGCCAATAAGATATCGGTTGACGTTTGCTCCAGCCGATGCTCGTTCTTTGCAGGTTGTAGACTGGTTCTTCTAGTCACTGGTCAAGGCTGCTGGCTGTAACACGTCCCTCGTAGTGTAATTACGAAGAAGACCCAGCGTCTTCAAGACCCGTCTGATGCAGGTGTCTAGCTTTGACTGAAGGCCACTTACACCACACTTGTTCCACAGACTAGTACCACCAACTGGTACCACCGACTAGTATCATGAAATGAGAGAGAAACAAATATCCCTCCTGAGTATTGGGTCTGACACGAAAATCAGGTGTCCTTCCCTTTCATTCCACCATTCCAGATGCCGCAGAATTTTACCCTTTCTGAGCTTTAATGTTAATCCTAGAGAGCAAAAAACACCCATTGCATTTATATAAAAAATGATTACACATACATATTCATTCATTCATAACCCTCCACTTCCAAAGGAGCATAGGACTTCAACAAACACATGCCAAGTACTCCTGTCACGTGCCATCATCTCAAGTTCTTTCCACGTTCTCTTTATCATTTTCACCTCTGTTTCCAGCTCTCTTCTCCATGTGCTTCTTGGTCTACCTCTGCTTCTCTTGCCCTGGATGTTCCAGAACAAGGACTGCCTTGTAATGCTATTAACAGGTTTCCTCAGTGTTTGTCCTATCCATCGCCATCGTCTTCTTCTCATCTCTTGTTCCACTGGCACTAGTCTAGTTCTTGTCATCAGTTCCACGTTGGTAACCTTGTCATACCATTTTAATCCCTCTGTTCTACGCAAGCACCCATTTATGAAAGTCTGTAGCTTTTTGGTAGTTGTCTTTGTTGTTCTCCATGTCTCCGAGCCATACAATAGGACTGACTTCACATTTGAGTTGAAGATTCTTATTTTCGTGTTGGATCCGATTTCTCTTGATCTCCATATATTTTCCAATGCAATGAAAGCTCCTCTTGCTTTTTGCATTCTTATTTTGATATCACTGTCTGTCCCTCCAACTTTGTCTATATTGCTGCCAAGATATGTGTACGATTCTACATCTTGTATTGGTGCTTCTTCAAGTTCAGCCCTGTTATCATTACCTGCATTTATTCTCATTATCTTTGTCTTTTCCCTGTGTATTTTCAGACCCAATTGCTGTGACCTCTCATCGAGTGTTTTCAATTTCTCCTGCATCTGATTACGGTTATGGGACAGAACAGCTAAGTCATTAGCAAAATCCAGATCATCCAACTGCTTAGTCAGAGTCCACTGGATTCCATTTCTGTTGTCGATGTTCTCGTAACCCAGTCTATTGCTAGTAAGAAAAGAAATGGAGACAAGAGGCATCCCTGTCGCACTCCTGTTCTTATCCCAAACGGTTCTGTAAGCTGTCCTTCGTGAAGAACTCTGCATGTCATGTCTTCATATGTTTTCTTTATTAAATTAATCTTCAGGGGAACTCCATAATGTCTCATCAATTTCCAAAGTGATTCTCTGTCTACACTGTCAAATGCCTTTTCGTAGTCCACAAATACAATGTATAGTGGCGAATTCCATTCCAGACTTTGTTCAACTATTATTCTCAAAGTGGCTATCAGGTCTGTACAGGATCTGTTTTGTCGAAAACCTGCTTGTTCATCTCTCAGTTTCTTGTCTATGGACTCTTTTAATCTTTCAAGGATAATCCTGTTTAATACTTTTCCTGGCACTGAAAGTAACATTATTCCTCTATAATTTGTGCACTCTTGTAAATTTCCCTTCTTAGGCAACTTAACCAGATATCCTTCCTTCCATTCTGCTGGTATCTCTTCCTTTTCCCGGACTTTACAGAGTAATTTATATAACATCTCTGTAGCCGTGTCGATATCTGCTTTGATGGCCTCTGCTGGAATGCCATCAGGTCCAGACGCTTTTCCATCTCTTAGAAGCTTTACGGCTTTCTTTATTTCTTCCTTCGTTGGTCTTTCACCGTTAATTTGTAGCTCTTCTTCTGCTGGCTGGATGTCCGAGGGGGTTTGTGGAGCTGGTCTATTTAGAAGGTCCTCAAAATATTCTGTCCACCTCTTCATTTGCTCTTGTATATTGCTGAGCAGTTTTCCATTCTTGTCTTTTATGAAGCAACTTGTTTGCTTGTATTTCCTTGTTAGCTTCTTTGTGCTGTTATACAGTTCTCACATATTCCCTTTGGCTGCAGCATCTTCTGCCTCTCTTGCCAACTCCTCAATATACTTCCTCTTGTCTCTTTTGATACTTCTTTTTACTTCTTTGTTTGCTTCTGTGTACATTTCTTGAACCATGGCTTTGGAACTTCTGGTTTTGCTTGTGTTTAAATCTGCTTTCTTGTTTTTCCTGTCTTTTATCTTATTGATGGTTTCTGTTGTTATCCATGCTTTTTGTTGTCGTTCCCTTTTCCCCAGTATTTCTTGACATCTCTCATTCCATACCGTTTTGATTTGCTGCCAATAGTCTTCTGTATTCTCTGCATCTTCCAGCTGTTGGAGCATCTGGAATTTGTTGGATATTGTGACCGCAAATTTGTCTCTTGTTTCTTGATTTCTTAGATGTCTTACATTAATCTGTTGTCTATAATTTTGCATTGCTGCATATCTCTTGAGTTTCATTTTTACTTTGGCTATCAGAAGGTGGTGGTCTGATGCCACATCTGCTCCTCTATATACCTTTACATCCTGCAATGATGATCTAAACTTCTTGTTTATGCATATATGATCAATCTGATTTTCTGTTCTATGGTCTGGTAATATCCATGTTGCCTTGTGTATTCTCTTATGTGGAAACATGCTTCCTCCTATAGCCAGTTGATTTGAAGCACAGAAGTTTGAGAATAGTTCCCCATTTGCATTCATTATTCCTAGCCCCTGTTTTCCCATGACGTCTTCAAAGCCGGTGTTGACTGTACCTATCTTTGCATTCATGTCACCCATCAAAATTGTGATGTCTCTTCTTTTTACTTTTTTCCATAATTTCCTGTACTCTAGTATAAAATGCTTCTTTCACAGACTCTTCTTTGTCATTAGTTGATGCATAACATTGGATGACATTTACGTTTACTTTCTTTTTAGCTGTTTTAAAAGAAGCTGTTATTATTCTGCATCCAACGGCGTCCCATTCAATGAGTGATTTCTGTGCTTCTTTAGATAACATAAGAGCTACCCCTTCACTGTGGTGTAAACTTTCGTCTTCATGTGCTGAGGACAGCACCAATTCACCTGTGAGGAGTGTCACGTGGGTTTTGATCATTAAATTGCCTACATCTTCTTCCTATTCTCTCACCCGCATCCTTTTATTTTATTATCTTTCCGTACTTGTTTTTCCTGTATTTTTTCGCATCACTCGTTGCGAAAAATATATTTCTTTCCCATCATCGTTTTTCTTTCTCATACTGACTAATAACCTTATTGCATCAGATGTCAGTCGCGCAGGTAAGACGTAAATGTGCGAAAAATTCGTTTCGCTGGGCATAGAGCAGACTTTTTGTCTACATTTGCACCTATCACGCGCGGGTTTTCCGGGCTGAACGCTTAAGCAGGAGCGAATATTTACACCTTATAGTCGCAGTTTCAGACGGTTGTCTGAGATTTGCAACTGACACGCGCTTTTCCCGGTCAGTTTGTTAACGCAGGTGCGTAATCGCACTGATGGCTGTTACGACATGAGGGAAGCTGACGTAGGGTGTTAGAGAAGGGGAGAGACGGGCGCTGTTTCGTGGTTTCGAAACAGTGGGATTCTTTGTCCGTTTCATAGATATTAAACCTAGTTTGAAACTTTATTTTCATTCTTGTCTCAATAATTCGCAGTAGACAGGTGGTTCGCGAAGAGTAGAGCTGTATAAGCGAAGTTTCTTAGTTTGTTGCGACAATTTGTCGAACTTCTAGACTTCCATAAATATAAGCGTAAAATTCTTAATTGTGCGATTTCCTGTAGTGCTGTGTTTGAGGTAAATAGCATATAGATATTTAGTATTTTGGAAAGTGGTTAAAGCGTTAAATCGCTCATTTCATTTTAACTAGTTTCTTTTGAACAGAGTGCTTAATTTATAGTTTGTTATATTCTCTAAGTCGACGAGTTACAGTGGAAATACATAATAAATTATATCTTAGCTTACTCAACAATAATGTAGCTATAATGAAGTTAATTTAACTGCTAAATACTCAGTCGAGAATATTTTATATCAAACTTATAAATGCTAGATGCGACATCAGTGAATAGTGACGGAATACGCAGATATTCCTGAATTCATGATGATTGATTTTATAACTTATTTCACCGGAAAATTTAAATGATAAGTCAAGCAGTACACTTGCGGTTTAATAATGTAAGTTATAGTGGATACATATTGTAAAATTATTTGATATGTGTTCTTTCTTTTATATAGTGAAACGGTGGTACCCAACTTTACCAGCGTTCTAGTACGTGAACATTATTTGGGAAGAAACAAATCACTTTCATTACCTGAACTGTAACAGTTAAATGAAGTAAGAGGCCTTCGCGCCAGAATTAATTCTTCCAGAATAACTCTTCAGTACAATTCAGCCCGTTGTGGCAAGCAAAGATCAGAAACATTCCGACAGAGTTTTGACTAGTACTGTGGTGACCAAATATAGTAACTTCCTGAAAGTAGACACCGATCTGACATTCCTTAAATTCTAGAAACCAAAGCTAAATGACATTGTGCTCTGCTAACTTTTGTGCCTGGACAATATTTTATGTGACTTAATCAGACATTCGAAAAATTAGAACACCCAAGGACTCGTTCCTTGAGAGTTTAGTACGTCTTTTGGAACTGGGGATTTCTTGGTCAAGGACTGCATTTTCGGGTCTGTGTGAAGGTCCTAGAATTATTATGTTCCCAGAGCAAAGTTGTGAGTATAACTGTGTACCCATGGCCATGGCTGAATGAATGAGTGTACGCAGATCAGAGTGTTATTTTACAGTTGTATATTGTCACCCACTTACTGTCTTAATTCTTTTTGTTTAACCTGCAGAATTTGTTACTATTTGCTAGAGTTTCTTTACTTCTTAGGCTAAATCAGATTATTCAACTCTGTGCATACATTTACGAGAAAAGAAGAAAAACTCTTAGCCTCAACCCTACGTATCTATAACTCTTTGGGTCATCATCTGTTCTCTTAACGGGGCTGTGGGCTAAACCTAGAGTAAGATTCTAACGGGCTATCATCCTTGTAGCATTTTCTTAAATTTTATGACTATTTGTATATGTTTTTCCTTGATGTAATTTTTGGTGTTGTGAGAAATTTTGATATGATAATTAAAATATCTCTCTTGAACAAAAAAAAATCAGTGCGTTGGTCAGCTCGATCCCAATTATCTGTATATCATTGTTATAGTTTTCCCACGTCTGTGTGTTTACCTGTCGTCACGTGTATGTGCGTGCCCGTGAGTAGATAGAGATATATTAATATATATATATCTGTGTTTAGACTGTCTGACGCCTTTAAAAGCGGTCGTAGAAGATAGGTGAGAGAGAGAGAAGATTATCTCGATTCTCAAAGACAGCCTCTATATCACATCCTATCATCTCACGTGGGGAAATTCTATTGTTTTTTTCACCAGCTCTCACTGTATCTATCACTCATTCCAACCTATTCAGAAGGGACCAAACCCAAGTCTTAATTCTCCTATCCAAAATCTACGACAAATGGTCGCTCGTTACCGGGAATTGAACCCAAAATCCTAAGACGATACGACAAATGTGGTCTCGCCCGACGGATTTTTGAACTTAGAATAGGAAGACGAGTACGACAAATGTGGTCTCGTCTATCTGGATTTTGAACTTAAGATTCTTTATTCTGATATAGAATAAGAGTGTGATGTCTAGTGAGTTTTTTATCTTTTAAAAATAATTTATCCCCTAGACTAACGATCTGTTTACGGGCGTGCTGACCACACAAACTGATACGTTTTTTTTTTTCCACGGCATTAAGAAGCATTATACATTTGGTTTACAGGTTGATTTTGTCGGAATACATGTTAATTAATGATTTTGTAATACTAAACGCTGGTAAAGTTTTGTGAGTGTATAACATTCACAAGGGTTCTGAAGCAGGAAGGTGTTTGAACTAAAGTTAAGGAGTGCGTTTCGGACTATTGGTCCAGATTAATTGCCTCCCTCACCCTAACTGTCTTCAGGGGTAAACTTGATAGTGGATTAAAATTAAGGGATTATTTTTCTCTATAATTATTTTGTTTCCACTGTAGCAATTTATTTTTCAGAAGTAATCTTAACTACCATTTAGTTGGCGTAGTCGTGTTTTGCATTAGGTGCTTTATTGCCGATTAATAGCAGCGATAGTTAGATTTTTATTTTTGGAGGAGGTATCCCAGGGTTAAATATATCATCTTTTGATTTTTGGTATTTTTTTTCTCGCAAGTGGTAGGAACCAGTGTATTCCTTATCCTTATCTTTTTCTCGTCTAAGTCTCAGCCACTGACTTATTATGGCAGAAAGGGCGAAACTGAGACAAATGCTCAGACAGGAAGCAATGGAAGAGGGACTGGACGGCGACGAAGCGAAAGCTTTCGTCAGGGACGAACTTGAGAGATATGATGCGGAGCAGAAGGAAAAAGCAGCGGAGAGGAAAGAAGCGGAAGACCGTCTATTACAACAGAAGAAGATTGAGGAAGAAATGGAAATTCGCAGGGCGAACGAAAGAGAGAAGGAGAGACAGCATGAGGAAAGAGAGAAGGAGAGGGAGAGACAGCATGAGAAGGAGAGAGAAGAGAGACAGCATGAGTTGGCTCTTAAAACTCTAGAATTCCAAAGTCGTGGTGCTGCCTCTACCTCCAGCAATGGAGAGTCTTCCCCTCATTCTTCCTTAACTGATCCTTCTAACACTCAATCTACTCATCTCACTGCTATGTCTTTCGCTCTAGAATCTTTCCCTTGTCCAAATGAGAAGATTGACACTTGGCTAGAAAAATTTGAGAAAATTGCAACTCTGTACGGTTTGGAGAGGTCGCGTTGGAACATGAAGCTTTCCCAGGCTTTGAAAAGTTCTGCGTATGATGTTTACGCCAAACTGGAAAGCAGCCAACAAGACAACTATGATCTGTTGAAGAAAGCGTTACTGGAGCGCTTTAAAATGAACGCTCGAAAATTTTTGCAACAGTTTCGCAACAGCCGGAAAGAGAATTCTGAAACTTTTCACCAGTTCTCATCTCGTCTAAAGGGATATCTAACAAAGTGCCTTGAGCTTTCGCAGCTCCCCTCTACCTATGAAGGTCTTGAGGAATTTGTTTTAACAGAACAAATAAAGAACACTTTGTCTGCTGATACCCGGAGATTTCTTGCCGAGCAGGGGGCAGAAAAACTTGAAGACATTTTAGAGAAGTCTGAGCGTTACCATAATGCGCTGGCTGAACTACCGGCCACAAAGCGGAAACCGACAGAGGAGCATTTTCGAAAACATAACCTAGAGCAATCTTCTCAGGCTTCTAACCAAAATAACCACAGAGAAACTGGACCTCAAAACCCCCCTCCTGAAAAATCCAAGTTCTACAAGAACAAGTACCCCAACCACCCCAAACAGTCTGATCAACCCG
Source organism: Oreohelix idahoensis (assembly GCA_024509875.1). Classification (NCBI taxonomy): domain Eukaryota; kingdom Metazoa; phylum Mollusca; class Gastropoda; order Stylommatophora; family Oreohelicidae; genus Oreohelix; species Oreohelix idahoensis. The sequence continues at coordinate 254,137 of JAMPIV010006329.1, forward strand.
ACCGCCCTACATGGCAGCGCAGCCAGAAAGGACAAGGTGGCAAAGGGAGAACCCCTGAGCACGGGACTAATGATCAGACCGAGCATACCGAGCCTAAACGCATCGGATGCTTATTAACAGTCTCGCAAGGCGGAATTATTGACAGTGATTCCCAACCTGTTGGGGATAGACCCTCAACGCGAGGTACTGTTACTTTGAACGGTTCTCAAACTTCTTGCTTATTTGACACGGGGCTTTCTTATGATTGCATTGTTGCCAGAAACCTGGTCAAACCCGGTCAAGAGACAGCAGAGACCGTCCAACTTTGTGGAGTTCGTAAGAGTGATGCACCTACAGCGCTTCCCATCGCATTGGTGGAGATCCACTCTGATTTCGTCAGAGGTGTGATCAAAGCGGCTGTTATGGATGATCCCATCTACCCAGTCATACTTGGCGGGAGATACGTGTGTATTGGGAAACCGGAAGAGCCGATTGTGGCAGCAGTAACTACAAGAGGGCAAACCAACAAGGAACGGGAGCCTGCGCCGAATTTGTTACCTATGGAACTTAAAGAAGCGCAATACAAGGACCCTACTTTGGCACCCTGCTTTAGGAAACTGCCCATGGCTAAGGAACCCATACAGCACGGGGACATTTTTTCTAAGGATGGCGTACTTTATCGCAGAACGGGCAAGCCTGACCAAGGTTACAACCAGCTCCTAGTACCGAAACAGTACAGAAGCCAAATCCTAGAAATGGGGCACTCTCTTCCCTTCAGCGGACATATGGGACAGAACGCCACAAACCAACGTATAACCACTCATTATTGGTGGCCAGGAGTAAACACTGATATTATCAGGTACGTCAAATCCTGTGCCCAGTGCCAACGTGTACCACCCAAGCAACGGACACCCCCAGTCCACATGGGTGAAATGCCAATAGTGGGAACACCATTCGAACGGGTTGTGATCGACATTTTAGGACCCTTAGAAAGGACTAAAAGAAGGAACAGGTTTATCCTGACCTTAGTCGATACATGCACTTTATGGGCAGAAGCTATCCCGCTAACATGCGCAGATGCCAAGCATGTCGCAGAAGCCCTCGTGCAGATTTTCACTCGGTTGGGATTCCCTCAACAAGTGTTGACGGATAACGGATCCCCATACCGAAACCTGTTGATGGATGAGATCGTGAAGATCTTGAGGACCCAGCACATCCACACTAAGCCATATACTCCGGCCGGAAATGGGCTCGTGGAACGTGCTAATGGAAACCTCAACATGATGCTAAGTAAACTGGCACAAGTGAAACCTGAAGATTGGGATCTTTGTATTCCTGCAGCATTATTTGGCTACAGAGAATCTCCTCATACTTCCACAGGATTTCCGCCAGCTACGCTCTTATTCGGCAGACCCATTAAGGGCCCGCTTGAAGCCTTACTTCAGTCTCTGACAGACGAGAAGGCTGATGAGACAGTTGTCTCAGCCAGTAAATATGTGTCGGTTTTAAAGGAAAGGTTGAAACTAGGGTGGGACCTAGCAACGACTAACTTTAAGCGAGCCCGCACAAAGCACGCTAACCGATACAGGAAAGTCGCGAAAGAGAGAGAACTGGAAGCAGGAGAGAAAGTTTTGGCGTTACTCCCTACCGAGAACAACCAACTGAAGATCGGATGGCAAGGGCCGTTTACCGTCCTGAAAAAGATTTCTAAGGCTAACTACCAGATCTCTATTCAAGGAAAGGAGAAGGTTTTCCATTTAAATCTCTTAAAGAGATACTTGGAAAGACCAGTGCCAACCTCCGACCATCTCCTGACGATCGCCAGAGCTGACGAAGATGATGATAGTGGCAGGGATATTCCACCGCTATCACAAGAAATCTTTCAAAAATGTCAGAAGCGGCGACGCTCTTTCAAGCGCGCATGGGAGACATTCCAGAGGAAGGAAACTTTGGGGAGTAGACTTGAGTAGGAATTGGAGAGAGATGGAGGGGGAAGATGAGAGGGAAGAAGACAGACACCCCGAAGCTACGGTTATAGGAAATTTAATTCCATAACGTAGACATGGAGTGCTTCCATATCTTAAGGGGGGACGTCCTGTCACGTGGGTTTTGATCATTAAATTGCCTACATCTTCTTCCTATTCTCTCACCCGCATCCTTTTATTTTATTATCTTTCCGTACTTGTTTTTCCTGTATTTTTTCGCATCACTCGTTGCGAAAAATATATTTCTTTCCCATCATTGTTTTTCTTTCTCATACTGACTAGTAACCTTATTGCATCAGATGTCAGTCGCGCAGGTAAGACGTAAATGTGCGAAAAATTCGTTTCGCTGGACATAGAGCAGACTTTTTGTCTACATTTGCACCTGTCACGCGCGGGTTTTCCGGGCTGAACGCTTAAGCAGGAGCGAATATTTACACCTTATAGTCGCAGTTTCAGACGGTTGTCTGAGATTTGCAACTGACACGCGCTTTTCCCGGTCAGTTTGTTAACGCAGGTGCGTAATCGCACTGATGGCTGTTACGACATGAGGGAAGCTGACGTAGGGTGTTAGAGAAGGGGAGAGACGGGCGCTGTTTCGTGGTTTCGAAACAGTGGGATTCTTTGTCCGTTTCATAGATATTAAACCTAGTTTGAAACTTTATTTTCATTCTTGTCTCAATAATTCGCAGTAGACAGGTGGTTCGCGAAGAGTAGAGCTGTATAAGCGAAGTTTCTTAGTTTGTTGCGACAATTTGTCGAACTTCTAGACTTCCATAAATATAAGCGTAAAATTCTTAATTGTGCGATATCCTGTAGTGCTGTGTTTGAGGTAAATAGCATATAGATATCTAGTATTTTGGAAAGTGGTTAAAGCGTTAAATCGCTCATTTCATTTTAACTAGTTTCTTTTGAACAGAGTGCTTAATTTATAGTTTGTTATATTCTCTAAGTCGACGAGTTACAGTGGAAATACATAATAAATTATATCTTAGCTTACTCAACAATAATGTAGCTATATTGAAAGTAATTTAACTGCTAAATACTCAGTCGAGAATATTGTATATCAAACTTATAAATGCTAGATGCGACATCAGTGAATAGTGACGGAATACGCAGATATTCCTAAATTCATGATGATTGATTTTATAACTTATTTCACCGGAAAATTTAAATGATAAGTCAAGCAGTACACTTGCGGTTTAATAATGTAAGTTATAGTGGATACATATTGTAAAATTATTTGATATGTGTTCTTTCTTTTATATAGTGAAACGGTGGTACCCAACTTTACCAGCGTTCTAGTACGTGAACATTATTTGGGAAGAAACAAATCACTTTCATTACCTGAACTGTAACAGTTAAATGAAGTAAGAGGCCTTCGCGCCAGAATTAATTCTTCCAGAATAACTCTTCAGTACAATTCAGCCCGTTGTGGCAAGCAAAGATCAGAAACATTCCGACAGAGTTTTGACTAGTACTGTGGTGACCAAATATAGTAACTTCCTGAAAGTAGACACCGATCTGACATTCCTTAAATTCTAGAAACCAAAGCTAAATGACATTGTGCTCTGCTAACTTTTGTGCCTGGACAATATTTTATGTGACTTAATCAGACATTCGAAAAATTAGAACACCCAAGGACTCGTTCCCTGAGAGTTTAGTACGTCTTTTGGAACTGGGGATTTCTTGGTCAAGGACTGCATTTTCGGGTCTGTGTGAAGGTCCTAGAATTATTATGTTCCCAGAGGCAGCGAGCAAAGTTGTGAGTATAACTGTGTACCCATGGCCATGGCTGAATGAATGAGTGTACGCAGATCAGAGTGTTATTTTACAGTTGTATATTGTCACCCATTTACTGTCTTAATTCTTTTTGTTTAACCTGCAGAATTTGTTACTATTTGCTAGAGTTTCTTTACTTCTTAGGCTAAATCAGATTATTCAACTCTGTGCATACATTTACGAGAAAAGAAGAAAAACTCTTAGCCTCAACCCTACGTATCTATAACTCTTTGGGTCATCATCTGTTCTCTTAACGGGGCGGTGGGCTAAACCTAGAGTAAGATTCTAACGGGCTATCATCCTTGTAGCATTTTCTTAAATTTTATGACTATTTGTATATGTTTTTCCTTGATGTAATTTTTTGGTGTTGTGAGAAATTTTGATATGATAATTAAAATATCTCTCTTGAACAAAAAAATCAGTGCGTTGGTCAGCTCGATCCCAATTATCTGTATATCATTGTTATAGTTTTCCCACGTCTGTGTGTTTACCTGTCGTCACGTGTATGTGCGTGCCCGTGAGTAGATAGAGATATATTAATATATATATATATATATATCTGTGTTTAGACTGTCTGACGCCTTTAAAAGCGGTCGTAGAAGATAGGTGAGAGAGAGAAGATTATCTCGATTCTCAAAGACAGCCTCTATATCACATCCTATCATCTCACGTGGGGAAATTCTATTGTTTTTTTCACCAGCTCTCACTGTATCTATCACTCATTCCAACCTATTCAGAAGGGACCAAACCCAAGTCTTAATTCTGCTATCCAAAATCTACGACAAGGAGTTTCTTCCTGTCTACCCCGTTCCACTTTGTTTCACACAGTCCCAGAACCTCGATGTTATATTCTTTCATCTCTGCTGCTACTTGTGCCGCTTTCCCTTGTTCGTTTAATGTCCGAACATTCCAGGTACCAAATCTAGACGTACTCTTAGAAGAAAGAAGGTTAGTCAGCAGCATAGACTCCTTTCGGCTTTCTCTGTGTTGCATTATACGCCTCCCTGCGAGAGGACCTTCCCCTGTCTTGGATGGCTGTGTTTTATTTTCTTTAATTGACTTGTTCATGTTTGTTGAAGTTTTCTGTGGTTTAAATTTTTTACAGGATGGGGTAACCGGCCCCATGCCCAACCCTCCTTAGTCGCTTTCTACGACATGCTTGGCAGGGAACAGTGTTACTATTCTTTGCTTCCCTTTCGGGCCCCGGTAACACACGGGTGACACATACATATGCAATGGTTAAAATGTTAATATAATATTTATGTACATTATTTCTGTCATCATCCACTCCCTGCTCCATATGGAACTTGGAACTACCTCTGCTTTTGTTCTCTATGAGAAACCTGCATGAAGCAGTCACCAGCTCTTGCAGTGGTGGTTCATGAAGCCATCATTCTATATGCTGAGGTAGTCAGCCTCGTATGAACTTGGATATGCATCAGCATATTTCACATGTTAATATTGCAAAATATAGAATGATAAAATGTATAACTTACCCCAAATAACTTTGGGCAATTTACAGACTTCTGGCTCAGAGAAATAGTTTCGACAACTTGGTTAAGATGCCTCTTACACGTGGTCTGGTGTATTGCTTTATAATAGAATCCCACTATGACTTCGCGTTCATGTTCCTAGGATGCGGGCTTTCCGTATTAGTAAGTGTAGAGTTTTCTTGCTATAGAAGTCTAGAAAATTGCTCAGATACGTTGTCCGGTCCGTTAAAGTAGAATCCTGATTCTATTCCTTATTTTGGCTTGTCTGTCTTCTTGACGAGTTGAATTAGCAGTGCCTAAGACTTATAATGTTCTAGATTATAAACAAAATTCGGCCAACGAATCCACATTGCTACTATATGACAAGGCTCCAATCAGAAATGTTGTATTTTAACATATCAATGCCAAATCAATAGCAGTCAACTCGCGTACTTTGGTAGGGGTTATCCCTCGTACCGTCTTATGTAAAATTCCTGAGTGACACATAAGATGTGATTTTTTTTCACGTCGCTCCCACATAAGGTATTGTCTCTTTCGTTGTTATTGATCATGTTTACAATCCACCACTACATAGTTCTTTCACTGATAATATCTTTCAAGATTGATAAATGTCGTAACTATTGCCTAGAATAAATCTGCCCGGAACCGATTACATCATTTCGTGCATGTCTTTAATCGGTCACCAGCTAGATATTTACCGACACGTACCGTTACAAACGCACAGCTCTTACGGAAGAACCTGGGGTTCTTGTTCCCTCACAAACAGAAAATATTATCAGTGATAAGACAACTGACTGTGGCCATCTCTGCTTTGTTTACGAATTAATCCGGACTCTCCTATTCACTGTCGCTATCTTTCTATAATTAACCATCATGTATTTAACACTAACATTATCCCCACTTGTGTCTAATCTCACAAGGTATGGTCAGTTAAACTCAGACATGCAATGAATTAAAGGAAGCAATTGTAAACAATGAATGGCGCCCATAATTAAGTTCAGAAAATGAGATGTAGATCAATAATGTCGGAAAAAGGGGAACGAGAGGAAAAGAGAACGGACAATTCTGTCACGCCCGCATAGGTCCACTCCTGCTAGTCTTGATGCCAAATTCTAGCAGTTTTAGCCTTGTTGATTCCATCTATTGCAGTGTCGATATCTAACAGGCGATCGTTAATTGTCCTTATCTGTCCAGTATCTGAATCCAATGTCCCTACTATGCTCTCGCATTGCCCCTTACCCGTCCATGATCATGACAGTAGATCCATACCAGTTTCTTAAGATTCTAGACTTTAATTGATGTTTTCCATTCATGCCGTAACCATCCATTTTGGACCTTCCGAAGCATAGACTGAGTCTAACATAATAACTACCTTTGTTAATAGACTTTCAGACAGCCATCTCAAACCCGCAGTAGCTACCTCAACCTCCGTCTCATACTGAAAGTTGTTGTCGTGTAAACTCCACTCTATTCAACGACGATCCTGCGCCTTCACCCTAGCCGAGAAGTCCCATCGTGATTTCTCATCACGGAGTACAGACCAATATGTGTACACACTGGCTTCATCACCCCCGGCATGACATACTAACGTTAATGTCAGTTAACAACGTCAATCAGGTCTTTAAACTTTAGTAGCATCCGGTTAAATTGTCTGCAAGCTTCGAAGTAATGCCAATAAATAGAGCAAAATTTTCGTTTGCATGGCTTGCTGATTGCGCTAGTTGCAGGTAGTCTATGGTGGCTCTAAATCTTACCTGCTGTAAAATAACACATATGATATACATGGTTTCCCTGGTGAAACGTGAAGTTAAAGTACATCACCCCAGCGCTACTTTCGGGGAAAAAATATCTTTACCAGCTGCATGCTAATTGGCCCATAGTTACCGAGAACTAACAATATAACAACAACTGGAAGTTTCAAATTATATTTTTCTTTCCTTTTCTCAGTAGCCTACTATTTTGATTTCATTATTATTATTATTATGTACTTATTTTATTTTATTATTATTTTTTTAATGACCGACTCAGGTTGGCAAAATGGATAAAACCAGGATTGAATAGCCAATTTAGTAATTGCTAACAAGTTAGAATGGGTTCATATCCCACTATAACACTGATGGGTCTATTTTCCAGGTGCAATATCGAGATATGGCTTCTCTGCTTCAGTAAGGGACAGGATTACTGTTGAAAAGAGCGGAGCTTACATGACAACAAACTCCAGCATGAGAAAGGAGATTGTCATAAAATTAACAAGTGATACAACGTAAAAATATCTCCAAAGGATAAAATGTAAGGATAAAAACATAATGCGTAAGCTGCTGATAGTACATGATCGCCCTGACCGCGGGTCATCACCCTCCATAAAAATTGACTTGCTAGACGGGAAATCAAAACGGTTACCATTTGAACGGGATGAGAACGGCGGATCAAAAGGAAAAAAAATATGACTGAAAAAATTGCGTGAGACTAGCAAGGTTAAGGAGACGCAATTGGGGAGGTGGGGGGGGGGGGGGGGGGGGGGAAACGGAGAAAAAGTCACGTTTCCCCAAGTTGACATAAAGTAAGGAACTCGACAGAAGGGACCTTGGATATGATACGCCACAGTCATTTATTGGACGCTTTTGCGATACCAAGCCTTTTATTTGAATTCAGCGGCAAACGCAGATGCTTGAAATATTACAAAATTTAAAAAGTAACTTTTTCTTAATATTAATGTTAGGAATATAAAAATTAGCTGGCCGGATGGCCCATTCTGAGCAGTGAAATAATATGCTTTTATTTATACAGACGGATAGGTAATAATGAAGACGTTGACAAAAGACTGTGTTGTTCACATCAGCGAAAGACTGCATTGAATCAAACAAGTCACTATTTGCACAAAAATCGCGACCTTGAAGACTCAAGTGTCCAAATCTAGTTAGAATGAAAGAGAAGGGGAATTGGTGGAAGCTGTGGCTAAAAATAACTTTACAGACAAAAAGTGTAGAGGGGACGAATAGGTTGGTTCAAAAAAAACAAGTACGTTTTTGTGAAAACGCAAGTAGAGACGGACGGACTAACAGATAAAAATCCATACTTGACTGAAGCATGACTGAAATGACTTTAGTGTAGGAAATTTGAATTTAAAAAAAACCAAGGCATTGATTGGCCACAGACAATCATATTATCGGCGCTCAGACGCGCATTTGGGGCCATTCCTCAATAGTTGTCCAGTGATAGACACAGTAAATTTCAAGTGTGGTGATTTCCAAATGAAATAAATTGAAATAAGTTCAGGGACGCCATACTATAGCCAGCAGCTCAGCTGAGTTTTGCTAGCATTTCTGTGTTCTTTATTCATAATCTGGTAAGATTGAAATTATTTCTTTGTATATTTTGAATATTGTTTAATGTTTCGAGTGATTTGATACTGCCATATCGAAATCTAGCCTTACAAATAAGTAAAGATTTGCTCTAGACCCCCCCGCCCTAGTTCAGGATCTAGGGACAAACAATATATATATACTCCAGCAAAGATTAGGAAGGACAGATCAAGTGTTGAGATCAGTGGAACATATCACCTATCCTATCCTAGGGCAAGAAGCTAATAAACATATTTCTGAATATGTAGTCTGGGAGAACTTATCCTATGGGAAACCAACTTGGTAAGATGTGTTGTATGGTCAGAGAGATCTGACCCTGTCTAAATGGTGTTATTGTAAATTGTTACGTGTAGAAGTGGCTCCTTAGGTAAGGTTCTGAATCTAAACCAATACTTTATTTCAGAGCTGTGAGTTTTATGTTGACACCAAAAGGTGGTGTCAAATGCTGGGTAGATAATTGACAGTGAGGACCCGTGCAGTGTCGCATCTCGGCAGAACAGCCTTGTATTGCCCCCAAGCCCGGAGAGGTGGGGCCACCCGATATATTGCCCCCAAGCACGGAGAGGTGGGGCCACCAGATTCCAGCACCAGCGCTACTTCTTCAAAGTTACGTAAGCAGGCTGGTCTGCTGGATTTACACCAACTTCATAGACATAACACCCAAAGTGAATTCCTACTAAAACATCCCATTTACTTCCATCATTAATGGACAATGTTTGGTAAACTTAGACAGGGAGGGATGAAGCCACCCCAACAGCACATCTATTCATCGTTCTCCCAGGGAAAAATAAAATTATAAACTGTAGAAATACTAACTAATCTTAAAATTTGTATACGTACACACATTTTATTTATCATGTCATTTATTCATGCCATTCACTCATAAATTCCAAAATCTTTTCATATGTTCTGGCCAAATAAAACCTTGGTTCAGAACAAATAAATTTAAAAAAAGATTTACTTTCTAAAATTTCACCAGCTGGATTTAGTTCATTGTGTTCTAAATTTTATTGATAATATATTATTTAATATCTGTGTGTGTGTGTTTGTATATGTCAATACAACACATTACATTCAGTACCCTAGATTATAACGTAGCCACATTCATTAGGAAAAAAGATAGGTGTGAGGTCGTAGTGGTAGCAAGAAAGGCCTTCTGAAAATTCACAACTACATTTTATCTCAGGGCAGGCAGGATGGCTAGCATACATAGATGATTCAGCCTTCCAAAAGCTGGTGTGCCTCTCCAGTTTTGGTTATGCAAGAATAAATTGCAATGAGAGAGTTGCCAGACTAGCCTCGAGAGTCCCCGTAGTGGGTGGCACTTGATATGTACAAATGAGATATTATAATGGCTATTAACAATCGCCTCTTGGAGAGCGATACTGCAATCGATGAATCTATACGACTTAAACTTTGGGACAAAAGTAAAATACTAGCAGAGATGGACTCGTGAGAGGATGGGTCAGGCATGTATACAACCAGCGCGCTATAGCTACATTCAACATTCATACCCGTTGACACATACCGAGGGAGACTGAATACCTGTGGGGTTTCCCAGGGTGAAGTGACGTCAATTCTGAACCGCAATAAGAATAATAGTTCCGACTGCAGGCAGCAAAGAATAAAAGGTGCATGCGAATTCATAGTCATGACTCCGGTACCCCCGGCCCCTAGATGGCAAGAACTTGAAAAACACAGAATTAGAAGATTATAGCTATTTCTGGTCATTTATACAAGCAAAATGACTGAAAAAATACAAAACATTGAGGTATATAGTAAATACTTGCGGTCTATGGTGGAAAACCAGTAGAAAAAAGGCAAATTTTAGCTTTTTTGGGGTATTTTGTTGCCCAAGATATCTCAAATGTGAGTACAGCTTGAGTTATGAAATGTGGCTGTTTCATTTGTTAATATACGAGGGTCGTTCAAGTCAAACCGGGACTTTTTGTTCTGGAAGTACAGGAAGGAATGCTAGCGTGGCGGTAGTAAGTAACAAGTGGGAACTTCTCGTATTACCGTTACCGTTACTACCGTTAGGTGGCGTACACGTCAATGGTCAGTCCCTGATAGATAATGAAAATGGCGGACAACAGAGTTAGTGCATGCATGGAACAGCGTGTTATAATGAAGTTTCTTGTGAAAGAAGGCGTGAAACCCGCAGAAATTTACAGAAGACTGCAAGCACCGTACGGTGATGAGACACTCAGTCGCAGTAAGACATTTGAAGGGTGTAAACGTTTTAAAGAAGGCCGTACATCCGTGAACGACAATCCCGGCCGTGGCGGCTCCCAACCAACAGCAGTCATTCGTGTGAACATCCAGCGTGTGGAACGCCTGATCCTGGAAAATCTACTCATAACCTGTCGTGAAATTGCACAAGAGACAAATCTTTCTGTGGGGACGGTGCAGACTATCATTCACGAAAATTTGCATTTTCTCAAAGTTAGTGCACGTTGGGTGCCAAGACAGCTTTCCGCATTATGCCGGCAGAGAAGAGTTCAAGTCTGCACTGAGTTGAAGGATCGTTTTGCCAAGGAAGGCCAGAATTTTCTGAATCGCTTCATTACGTGTGATGAAACCTGGGTGCATCATTTCACTCCGGAATCAAAACGAGCATCCATGCAGTGGAACCATACGGACTCACCACCACCCGAAAAATTTCGGAAAATTGCGTCTGCTGGGAAAGTGATGGCGAGTGTTTTCTGGGACAAATGTGGCATTATTCACGTGGGTTTTCTGGGACAAATGTGGCATTATTCAAGTGGATTTTCTACCCCGTGGTGCCACTATCAACAGTGAAGAGTACTGTCGCATTCTAAGTGCTGTGCATAACCATCTGCGGGTAAAAGGCCTGGTTTGATAAGAAAAGGCGTCCTGTTTCTACAGGATAACGCTCGACCACATACCGCTCACCGCACCATGTGCAAATTACAGCACCTCGGGTGGGAGGTATTGCCACATCCCCCTTACAGCCCAGACCTCGCTCCGAGCGACTTCCACCTGTTTGGACCCCTGAACGAGTTCCTGGGAGGTAAGCATTTTAGCACTGATGACGAAGTAAAGCAGGCTGTCTTACGATGGTTCAGGAGTACTGACATATCTTTCTACGCTAAAGCTTTTCAAGCATTAATTAAACGCTGCGATAAGTGTATAAATGTTGCAGGGGATTATATCGAAAAATAAATGGCAATTTCACTCATACAAATTTGTTCTTTTAGTTTGTACAAACAAAAGTCCCGGTTTGACTTGAACGTCCCTCGTATGATAATGATTTTGTACTAAAATAATTTTGATTGGTTTGAAATCTGATTTTTTTTTTTGGCGCGGGAGGGGGGGGGGGGGGGGGGGGGGGAGGCGAATGAAACGGGGGGGGGATTTTAACATATGTGACAGAATGGGGCAACCCCTCTCGATCTCTGTTTCACTCCGGCGGTAATCTGTGCATTTGTGGTACTGATTTTATTGCGTGCTTTCAATTGTCGCACTTTCTTTCTTTCTATACTATGTAGCAGATAGTTTATATTTTCAAGCATTCTTTCCCTACTTTCAGTATATTTTGTCTTGTCTGTTATCTGACACTCTTTGCGGATGATAAACACCTCACATTTGCAAGGGGAGATAGAGATGATATTACGAGAGGCAGGTTGGTAAAATTTCCTTTTACCAAGATTGGCCGCTACGGATTAACACGTACATCGCCCAGCGCTATCTGCCTAATCACCGATAAGACGGGTGCGCACACAACCAAAGCTTGGAATACTAGGAGACAACTGATGGACAGACACAGATAAGAGATTACTTAGTGATAAAATGAATTGTTACTTTTAACACACGTTGTCATATGAGGTTAACGGCATGTTCGCGAGTCTGTACTCACGGCATCGCATGTCTTATTGCCATATATGGTAATCCATGACCGTTTGCTTTACGCATTTTATTTCACGTGAAATATTTTGAAAGTGCCACACCCTCACCCGCCTGTTTGAAAATGATTGGAGCGTTTATTTAACTTCATAACAAACAGATGGGTGGGAGACCGAGAATATAACCTGACACGTTTCAGTGTTATTCCACTGTGAAGATCGCTTGCCAAGATACCAGACCTTGCTAGAGTGAAGCCTAGAATTCAGAAATCCTTCTTAAAATACCGGACACCTTTTACTGGAGAATTGTGGACGGATTTTGATAGCCTAGGAAATCTCTTTCACGTTAAATAAGAAAACCGGGACTGAGGAAATTGAAGGACCACACACGAAGTCAGAGAGGGAACTTATTAAATTAACGACACCCCAGACTCGTGTAAGAGGCCGATTCAAGTCTCTTTTATTCATCTGAGCAAAAACGTCTGTGAGCCACGATTGGCGTACGTTGTCATTTTACAAGTACATTCTATATTTTCATTACTTACATGTGAACTAACATATATATGTACATTACCATGTGAAGATTAATATGTGTAAATCGCTAGTGGATATCCAAGTCATTTGAGGATTGAAACCTCAGCGTATAGAATGATGATTCATGAACCACCACTGCACGGGCTGGTGATTGCTTTATTGCTACTTTCTTAAGGAGAACTAAAAGCATAAAGTAGTCCGAAGTTCCATACGGAGTGTAAATGTCCAAATAAACATAATCACTTTAAAATTAAAATAAGTTTTCAAGCTTTAAACCAGTGGAAATGCCTATGTGAAAATATTAATTTTTAAATTAATGTAAGTTTTCAAGCTTTAAACCAGTGGAAATGTCTATGTGAAAATATTCGTTTTTAAATTAATGGAAGTTTCAAACTTTTCAAATCAGTGTAAACATAAATGAAAACATATTCTTCTTCTTCTTCTTCCTCGTTCGTCCTGAAAAGGACGGTGGTTGCGTTGTGTCTGTTTACGCCTAAGCTGTGATATATGCACCTTTCGGTCGACACATCCGACTTCTAAACATATTCAATTTATATTGTGAACACTTTTCAATCAGTAGAGATGTAAATATAAACAGATTCTGTCTGTATTATTAATCTTTTCATTCAAATGTATTGGAAAGCTAAAGCTATTCAATTTAAATGTTACGAAAGTTTTATCCTAAGGCATTGAATTTAATTCTCATCCAGGATAAATTCTGAGATAAAATGGGATGGTAGAATAGAAGAGGAAGCACATAGCTATGTGTCGGAAAACGCCATACTCAGAAGAGCGTTTGTCTCTATTCTATTACCACAGTTATTGGTGGTACCAGCAGAAAGTACTATCTCTGGAACCAAGTGAAGGTAGAAGTGGACTGACGTTGGGCGAGACGCCATCGTAAGAGGGTCTTATAGACAGACGCAGGACCAGCTTGGCCGTTACTCTTTGATGTTTTAGGAACGTGCGGCGCCTTTAACCTTGACCAGCGACGAGCGAGAACAGTGTACACAGAACCCATCGGCGGGAGCAGAAACTACTATTGGCAGGTAAGTGAAAAATATACGCTGCCAAATTGAATTTTTTCCCATCATCTCTACTATAAATCAATGATGAAGTTTTTCTTTTAAACTATTTAAATTATTTTAAAACTGTTAAAACTTAAGTGATTATTAAATTTTGTTGTTTATAATGTTACAAATTTAACTTCGATTTAATCATTTTAAAGTTACTGCATGTTTGTCTCAGTCAAGTTACTACACACACTCTAAACAGAGCTATACCAGAATAATAGAATTCCACTGAGTAAATCTGGGGTGGGGGCTTGAACGAGCTGAAATTAATAAGTGCTTAATTCCTTCACAAAATTTGTCGGCAGATTCTAGAATTAACGTGCTCAGCCAAAGCAGCATTATTTTCGCTTATCTGAATATCTTGTGAAGTCTCCCTTTGTAATAGAAGTGTCATTACCCTTCTATCTACATCTCTGCCAAGAGTAATCTTGTGCGAAGGCAGATACCTTTGAATCCCATATTAGATACTCTTGAGTTTTGGCCACTGCTGGACCACTACTGCAAAGCAGGGGAGGCAATACCGTCACAACATACCAATGGACAAATAGTTGTAACTTTTTAGGGGGGGAAGGTTAAGGCGGCCGGCGTGATGCTGACCACATCAACCCTAGTGTGCCGACGGTCGAGAAAATATGGGCCTAACACCATATTCCCAATATGCCTCAGTAGGCGTGTAACGGAATCCTTTACCTTTACCTTTCTTAGGGGGTATCTTAGCAATTTCTTAACAGTTTGTTAACATATATCTTTTATTTTAGTTTATTTTAATGAGCACCATGTGTACAGCATGCGGTACAAAATTCACTGATGTATCACTAATAGTTTTTGAAAAATCATGGGCTACGTGCCCTCATATGTGTGAAAAATGCGGTTTTGAGAAACTTAAGAAAAAAGGAAAGAATTACACTTTTACACACAATTTACTCACGTCAGTGTTCACCTACTATGTAGGAATCATCTATGGTATTTTCCGTTATTGATTTCATGGGCCGTTTCATACTTCGCAGCTTACTTTTCATTAAATTCTTTATTTCAGCAGACTGTCTGCGTTCATTTGTCAATTTCCAAATACATTTGAAATGCATATTTACCAACGTTTAGACAACGGGCTGATCACCCGTTTGTCAAATGAATTGATTTGGCCATTGCCCTAAAGGACGCCATTTACAAATCTGCTGTTGCCCTAAGACGCCACTAGGCGTAATGGCCACTGACTGCTTTGACGGTCGGTGGCTAAGGACGGAAGAAGAAGAAAGAAGACCTAACGAGAGAGGTTGGTAAGAAAACGAAGATGGCTGTATACCGCTCCACCTATGTCCCAGTCTTGACATATGGATGCGAGTCATGGGCAATGACTACAACCCATAAAAGCCAGATACAAACCTCAGAAATGAGGTAGATGGTTGAAGTAACAAGAAGAGACATGGTACGCAACCAGACGATACGCCAAGGCCTTAAAATCCCACCCCCTGCAGATCCAACTAGAACAGTCCCAACTAAGATGGTTTGGCCATGTCTGCAGAATGGGAGAAGATCGGCTACCACGACAAGCATGGGAAACAAAGAGCCAGGGATCCAGACCCCCAGGATGACCGAGAGTCCGCTGGGAGGACAACATTAGACAATCTTTGAAGGACCGAGGACTAGAATGGAACCAGGCCAGGAGGAAGACAGCCGATAGGATAGTCTGGCGCTCTCTCTTCCAAACCTCTTCACCTCACGGTAGAAGGGGAATGACTAAGTAAGTAGACCTAAATTATCAACGATGTTTTTTCTTCTCAGGTCCCCACTGTTGTACACAATCACTGCATCATTTACAGCTATTTGCAGCCTACTTTTTCCAATGAAAGCATTCTTTGGGCACCTATACCATATGATATTATAAATTGATTCATTTGAATTCTGAGTCCCACCATGAGCACACTTTTCCAGAAGGGTATCAGCTGCAAGTTCCTCAAAAACTTCTTTAATAATAGAACACACAAATTCAGGAAGTTGATTCTTATTATCTGCAGCTGACTCTTTCTTCACAGGGCACCATCTATCACAGTCTTCATGTATTCCTTGTCTGTGTTTCCAGATTGCCCATATGCTCCTCTTCATTGCTGGAACATCTACATTTCTGCGTATGACTGCCCTATAGTGTCCTTGAATCCGTTTTATGGCTAACTTGGTTAATCTGCCTATTCCACCTATGCCGGTATAAGTTTTCCCATTCTCTGTGAACTTCTTGCATCTGTTTTCTGATACTTTATCCAGAATTCTCTTTCCCATTCGCTTTTGAACATGTCCGCAACATTCAAGCTTTCTAATAGTTTTGCTATGGTAAATGGGTGGCTGATGCTCTGCTTTTTGTGCTGTAACTTTTAGAATCCCCCTCTCCCAGATATCCTGTGTAACACAAAACATTACTGTTTCTCTGAACGATTAACGATTTTTAGTATTCCATTTGGCTCCATCAAACCTGCAGTACCGTCAGGATTTTTCCCACATTCTCTTGATTCTGAATGATTCTGACTCCAGAGTTTGAATTCATGGTATGACATTCTGCTCTTTGCTTTCAAACAGCTATCACAATAATTGCTGCTCACTTCTACATCCAACACCGTTGCTGGTCCCTTTTGGCTAATAGAGAGAACTGTGGCCACACCATTTTTGCTGGTAAAGCCTCGCCGCTGCCAAGTACCATCACATGAAACTGTTACATCTTTACCTTCTAACAGTTTTATTTCTGCCACTGCTTCTGCTTTGCATTCATCTGCAACTATAGAGGTGGCTTCCAATATCTTTTTTTTCTGTAAGTGGTACTTCTTATGTTACTTACCGGTGGTGGCATATTCATGTTTCCCAGAATGCGCCTTCCCTTTTTCATGTGACACCCGATGCTAGAAATTGCAATGGTGAATCTCAAGTTCACTCTTTCTGGGTTCTTTTTCATGGTAATAACATGTTTACATTGTGAGCACATTATATAAAGCTGACTCTCTAGACCTACAAGCTTCTCTCAAATTATAAAACTATCTCCAGTGTCTGATATTTCATAACAAGATGGACATGGACATTATATTATACAACCTGTATCCACTCATTCCTTCTACATTTGAATCAGCATATTCATGATCTAGGATATTTCTGTGCAGCTCTTGATAAGATGATGATAATCTAGAAGTGCTCACAGACTCACATTCAGAATTACTAGCATTGTGTGCAACAGTAAACTCCGTTAGGTCTACTGCCTCTGTTAGTGGTTTGCAGTTTACAAATTCAGTACTCATATCTTCATTTATCTTTTTATTTCACATACCTATTTCCTTAAAACTGTTTTTTCTTTGAATGATCCTTTCTCTGTCGTGAATTTGTATCCATTATTATAAATAATAAAGAATTATTTCACACACAGCAATGGTGACAAGTTTACGCACGTGTTGATATAGCGAACGGCTTTGTTTACACGGAATAGAATAGTCCCTTCTGAGAGCTCGTTTCTGATTGGCTGGAAGCCCCAAGCTAGGGCCTAGGTTCACAAAAATTAGCCAATCAAAATTATTTTCACACATGAAATGATGTTTAAAAAACTTTAATTCTGTTTGCTTCAGGGAAATGAATACCGAATTTTTTTTTTTAATCCATGCATTAGAAGCGAAGATATACCAATTTGTATATTTTGCATATATAATTAGGTAAACAATACACTTTCCTGAAATACTTTACAAATTTGTATAAAATCATCCTCACAGATTTTGGTGAAAATAAACATACAGAAGTGTGGGCAAATGAATGTACTTTCTAGAGCAATATATATCTAAAATTTGATATTTTCAATGAAATTCTTCATTTTTGGGGGTTAAATCTCAACGATTTTTGACGACAGAACCGATTCTGGAGATCAGATTGCCTCCTATTGTAATGCTCTATATAGTTTCCTTGTTATTTTAATTATTATGTGTCTTGCAAATGTCTTATATCTGAAGTTCTAATCAGACATTAAAAACCACGGTATACTGTTTTTTGTTTTTGTTTTTTCTTTTACGAGTTGGGGGCTAACAATTCCAGCATATCTTATAACCAATCTCATTTGTGCACGTTCTGAGTTCATTCTACTCACGTTTACAGGCACAGGAAGATCGTCATTGCGATGGTGCTTAGACATGGCGTGTCTGAAATATGCAGAAATACCAGGGCTCGTTATCTGCTAGCAAACTGTTAATCTCTTCCAAGGAGGCTGACGATTCTAACAGGGATTTGAAGAATGGAGCACGTTCTGTCTGTCTGCGATCGGCGAAAAGATTAATTGTGAAACAAGAGAGCATAACCGTGGCATGTTAATTCAATGTCAGTTGTTAGTTCAGGCTGTAACAAGGTGACCTAGAATTTCACGTTTGTTAACGCTTTTAATGAATTAAAGACAACGGGAATCTCATAGAAGATACTAACTTAGGGGAGTGAAGAGTTATATGTTTCTCTACACTAGATCTCATCTTTGTGAGATAGAGGTGCCCGACTACCTTCCTCTCTGCCTTAACTGACCCTTTATCTAAACATCATATCATGTCCTCATTTCCAGCTGGGATAATTGGAGCGCGAAGGTATGAGCCTTAGATTTCAATTACTTTGCCTCAAGAAGTTAGTGCTCTAACCTCTGTGCCAATCTATACTCTTTCATGAAATGAGTTTTCAAAATCTTCTGCAGTGATCATTTATTGTTTTTTACAAGAATCTTTTCAGGCCTATGCACTTTCCCTATATAATAACTTTCTACATTAAATCCATTACAGTTAATGGCTTAGTGCTGAACCTTCTATCACGTTAGAAGGCAAAGGGTGACAGCAATTAGGAGGTGAGGGGTCAGCCCACCGAAGTTCTGACATGCGAAG
The DNA here is from genome assembly GCA_024509875.1 of Oreohelix idahoensis. Taxonomy (NCBI): domain Eukaryota; kingdom Metazoa; phylum Mollusca; class Gastropoda; order Stylommatophora; family Oreohelicidae; genus Oreohelix; species Oreohelix idahoensis. Next base: position 273,082 of record JAMPIV010006329.1, read on the forward strand.
TGTTGGGGTCCTAACCAGTCATTTGAGCAGGTACACTAACGACTGTACTACCTTCATGTCATCATTTTCCTGTTTGTTCCTTGCGGAGCATGGATCGTACCTCATACAATGTAGACTGTTCTAATACTTTATGAGTGTTGATTATATGCCGCATTAACTGATTATGTTTCGATTTATTATCTTATATACTGTATGGAGGGTCTGGTGATCTGGTTTTTCATTACAATATACGTTATTTCTAAATTGTGATCAGATTCTGTAAATGTTTGCTGTTATACTACGAGTACTTTATAATGTTACATTGCCCTAACTTAATAATTTAAATACGCTGGGGAATGTCTGGATAACAGTAACACATTGTGAGCAAGAGAAAGGCCGATTCTCGAACCTTGCAAAATTAAGTTCCCTCGCATCTGTCTACCTAGTCTATTTGATTCTGATCTTTAGTGGAGGAAGGCAAGACAAACGAGAAAGGAAACAGGTTACCCACCTCATAAAGCTGGATCTCGTATAGTGAAGGTTTTACAAATTATCTCCCTACGGCAGTATCTGCTTTGGGACTCAAAGCCGCTCACCTGTGGTAAAATCTGTATACGTTGACAACATACCACGTTCCTAGTCATTCAATAGCAGACTGTTCGAATATTTCACGAGTTCTTATTATATGTCACCAAAATCTGGTTATGTTTCAAATCATCGTTTAATTTAATATATGAAAGGCTTGGATTTTCTTAGTTCGTCTTTTCCCCCCTTTTATTTCATTACTTTGTGTTGTTTTGTTTTTGTAAACATACTAAAATTTGATTACGATTGGATATGTATTTTAAATGTATGCTATTATTTTACCTTTAAAATGTTGCATGCCTAAATAATGCTGAAAGTACATCTGCGAATGAAAGGATAAAGTATGCAAGATGAGAGAGAGAGAAAGAGAGAGAGAGAGAGTGGAAGGGCAGAATGTTAGACAAGCCTACGTGCCCAATTCTTAACCCTTGAAAAATAAAGTTCGTTCATTCCGTCGTTTGATCCACCATTGTAGCTAGTCCCTTTGCAGTAGCCTGTACCAAGCAATCACATCCTTCTACAGAGATGGTTTGTTTTGCATGATAAAGTTGCCAGTCTCGTGCTCAACCTCACATTACTCGTATTTTACGAGACGCCAGAGTGATACCTTCCTAAAGCCTTTGTTTATGGGGAATAGAAGTGAAGAATATGGGAGTCACGATCCTAAGTCTTCTTAAACACCGCGTGAGGACACTGAATTATGTCGTTCTTTTCCTTTGTGGCAGCTTACAACAGAGCATAGAGTCATCACTGCATGTGGCCCTTTGTAAGAAGGCTGGATGCAAGCAGGTGATGGTTTCTGTTGCGATTTGTTTGACATGATGAGACTGGTAATCTCATGCACGATTTCACTTTAGCCGCCTCTTACGACATACCTGTGCAAGAAGCAGCCCTATTTTTTCTATGCCTGTTCAGAGTCCCCAGGAGACTACAAGAGGGCGTAAGCAGCATTGGGCCACTAATACAAATGCGCCCCCCCCCACGCATGCCCCCCACCCCCCCCCCCCACCCCCCCCCCCCCCCCCCCCCCCCACCCCCCCCCCCCCCCCCCCCCCCCCCCCGTTGTAGGAAGCCTGCAGCAGTGTCAAGAATGGTTTGTGCGAAATTAATATGTGATTAGTTAAAATTGCCTATTCAACAAGTTAAGATATGACAAACGGATAAGTGCCCATCAGGGAAGTTAGTTGCTTATCCTTTACAGGACGTGGCAATCAACCCCAGCTTTTATTGGCTGTTTGTGATTTTTATAGGCAATTTTTTTCATTCAGTAGTTTGCCATTGCTTTCTGAACGGTACGGCGCTTATACCATTGTTACAAATCCACACAAAGCGATCTGCTACCAAACCGCCTGCAGAAGGTTTCGAACCTAGTATATCTGGATTATGAAACTGCGTTCATATCCATTAGGCCACAGACACCGACACACCAGGGAAACACAATTTAAATAGTAGAAAACATTTTTTAAGTGTCGACTCCACGAGAGGACTGGACTATTGTGCCCGCGTCAGGTAAATGTTCAAGTAGTTATATTGATTGTTATTTAGTCAAAGTTAATCCTTCATACGTTGTTGTGGTTCAAGTGCTAACTGGCGTTCCGCGAGAGATCGTAATACTTGACCTTTTGTTATTTTTTTTCAACCCAGGAATGTTCTTCCCTTCGAGTTTGGTGATAAGCAAAACAGTTTCAGCACAACAACTAATATCCGAAAGAAATTACTGTAAATTTCCACAAACAGCAAATGTAGAAAATTATATTAGAGTTTATTGATGACATTAGACAAACATTGTAAATTTCACAAAATGATGGTTGTTTATCCAAAATGAACAATCTATAATCCAACTGAATAATACACACGCTTGTCTACTAAAGAAAAAAACTTGTCTTGGTATCCTCAAAGACGAAGTTCTCTTAACTCTATTTGTAAAAATCCTCTAGTCTAAAATCATGATATCCTTGGAATCATAAATCCTAAAATCTCTCCCTATCGCCCACAACTCTTCTATTTATACTATTTCTTCTTTTTTCCCGCCTTTTTCCACACGACCCGTCCTTTTTTCACACGACACAATAATTAACATTTGCACTCCTCTTCTCAGCTTTTCGACCTTTTTGCACACGACATTCTGTTATTTCGACTTAATTTTCACATGTGTGATCTTTTCCAACTTAACAATAGGATAAAAAAAACCAGATGACACAAACATTCATTTCCCACTTTCGCGCTTATAAAACCCATTCATTATTATCTGGGACTGACCTACGTTTGCCCTGTCAGAGCAGTAACGGCAACTGAACTTTGAATGAATGCTGCGTTTTGTGTAAAAACGTCTTATTTGCATTTAAGGTCTGTCATTCTTACATGTATCATCTTCTAGCACATATAAACGCTTAGCGTTAAAGTAGGAGGGACAAAGCTAGCGTGAAAGGCCAAGCGGTCACACTACCAGCACGATCTATAACAACTTCCTTTGAGCTTATATAACTGAACACTAAATTGTATATTTTACTCTTGTGTATAAGACCAAACACGTATTTTAGAATATAACTTTGTCTAAATATAAAATTGAACACCGTTCATTTGCTAACAAAATGACCCATATTTTATCCAATGGACATTAGTAATTGTTTTATTTTAAAACTTGTGTAAAAGCCCGTCGTAAGACGGGAATTACATTCAAAAGCACCAATACCTAACGACAATTTTACTTATTCAAAAGTATTTTTTTTAAACCACTGTGCATCACCACAGTACACGAGCTACGTAGCAGCAGCGAGGATCCCAATGTGTGTATACGGGATCACACATTCTATAAATATATTTTTGTGCACACCGTCATTTGCGCATTGTTGTAAGTGTTACTATTTTCGGGAGAGTACATATAAGGGAAACAATACATTTAATGTCTAACTTTCAACCAAAGTTGCATCCCTTAGCGTTAGTGACTGAAAAAGCTGGGATTTTATTTATATTGATTATCATAGTAACCCCCTTCAGTCATAACTGATTATTAGAATGCGCCCCTGAGGTCATAGCCCTCAGTATTTTTTTTTTTTTTTGCCCAGTGTTCCTTTCAGTGTGTTCTTTTCTCTTCTGCTTATTGTGAGATATTCTTTTTGCCCAATCTGAGATGGCCAAATCCGCCACTTGCGGCGATCGGCAGCTTCATTCTTCCCAGGCTGCTGGATTTATGTCCAGTGCCCTCATGTCTCTCTTGCACATATCTTTGAACATCAGCTGCCGTCGCCCGATTGTTCTTTTGTCATCTGCCAGTTGCCCGTAGAAAATATCTTTGGGCATGCGACCATCTTTCATGTGGCGGACATGGCCAAGCCAACGTACTCTGCGTTGTCTAAGCAGTGTAAACATAATTGTTTTGTAAAAATGATCATAGGGTGTGGCATACATGGGCGGCTGGGCTTTAAGGGGTTAAGGGAGAAATTGTGCTGGCCTGAGACAGTACACTCGTTTTACGACAAAGACCAATATCGCTTCATGTGTGTCGACCCAGGGAGTTAAAGGTAAACGTAGACTCATAGAATAAACTGCCGTAGAGGAGTGAGATATTAGAGACTTCACCAGGAGACTAAAGAAAGACGGAAGCCATTCTGTGATTAGCATGTTGCCTCTGGGCAGTTCATGATGGCGTGACGTGGATGACCCCCAGATCAAATCTCCGAGTGCTTAATGTTTCTCTTTCTTTTCTGTTGTCTAGTGTGTTCATTCATTCTTCATATCTTGTTTTCGAACACGTATAGTTTATCTGAGCGTGGAGTGGCAGATTTGTTAAATCATTTGCTTCTCGGGGCAAAGTTTCGAGGTTTTAAATCTGATAGCGCTACGATCCAGTATGATAAGTAAAAGCTGTATCATAGCAGATACTGACGTAGGAGAGTGAAGTATCAGAGACTTCCCTGTACTAAGTCCAGCTTTATAAACCGGGTGACTAGTTTCTTTCCTCACTGCATTCGCCGTCCATAACTCGCGAGCTAAGTCAAGTACCCATTTACAGCCGGGTGCGGTTTCGATCCCGGAACCCGGTAACATCGTCCGAGAAGCGAGCACTGCGTAGCCAATTGGACGCTTTCGATTCAGTCTACCTAGCGCTAAATGGGTACCTGCCTCTGCTTTTGAAATAGGAAAGGCAAAGTCGACGATGAAGAGAACTGGTCTCCCCATTTCATAAAGATGAGATCTAGTATAGTGAAGTCTCTAACACTTCAAATTCCTACGGCAGTATCTGCTTCAGGACAGCGTTTGCCTTTCACAATTTATTTATTTTGGTTGGAAAACACACGTTTTCAACAAAGATATCTGGTGTAAGATTTATCTCGTGTTTTTATAAAAGATGTTTTTGGTTGTTTATTGAAAACTAAAATTGCAAATTCTGGGAATGTGCAATTTAAAACATGCTGTTTAAAAAAAACACACACACAAAAACACCAGTATCGCGCATTGAGTGTTTCTATAGTTCAAAAGACAGCAAAGGGATTTGTGAAGATAGGTAAATAGAAAGATAAATAGAAATAAATAATGAAAGAAAGAAAGATAGATAGGTAGAAAGAAATAAAGATAGATAGGTAGAAAAAAAGAAAGATAAGTCGGTAGAAAGAAAGGTAGGTAGGTAAAAGAAATAAAGATAGGTAGGTAGAAAAAAAGAAAGAAAGATAGAAAGACAGGTAGACAGAAAGAAATATAGGTAGGTAAAAAAAATAAAGATAGATAAGGAGAAAAAAGGAAGAAAGATAGCTAGTCAGAAAGATAGATAGGATAGGTAGAAAGAAAGAAAGATATGTAGAAAGAAAGAAAGATATGTAGAAAGAAAGAAAGGTAGGTAGGTAGAAAGAAAGAAAGATAGAAGGAAACAAAGAAAGAAACACAGAAACACAGAAAGAAACACAGAAAGAAAGAGATGAGACAGACAGACAGAGGCAAGTACCAAATAAAAAAAAAAACAGTCAAGTCCAGGGACCTAGACAAGATGTAATAAAAATAGTTTGAATAAATACTAGTAAAACGAACATCAACTCCGCCTAGGCCGGTCCCAAGCCCGGCTGAAAAAGGAGGAGGGCGGCCTGCATGGAGGCCGTAAGGAGGCAGCCCCTCCACCATGCAAAGGCACAACAGGCCAATCACCTGTTTGCTTTAAATCATGATTACGCGAACTACAAGAGAGAAAACCGGACTGATTCTAAAGGCGACGAACTGGAACGGACTACGGACTACGACTTATGGAACATGGAACACAAGAAGTATAAATGGGAAAGAAGAGGAGCTGGTGGAAGAGATGAGGAAAGCAAAATTAGAAATCCTGGCTATAACGGAAACAAAGAAAAAGGGACAAGGAGTCATGGATCTCGATGGCAACACGCTGCTCTACAGTGGTGTACCCACATCTGAAAGAGCTAAAGGGGCGTGGGTTGCATTGTGGCCAAAAACCAGAAAGATAGTATCAAGGGATGGAACTTTGTGTCGGAGCGCATTATGGTTGTAAAACTAAAAGAAGGAGAAACCATAGTCAACCTGGTCATAGTGTATGGGTCAAATGAGGATGACAGAGCAGAGGTCAAGGAGGAATTCTTCGAGCTGCTTCAAAAGACAGTGGATGACTGCCTAGATGAAATTATCATGCTCGGAGATTTTAATGCTAGAGTTGGAAATGACCATGCTAGATGGGGTGGAGTTATCGGAAGATATGGAGAAGATACTCTCAATGACAACGGAAAGCGACTCCTTAGATTTTGCAGTGAGCAGAATCTGATCATTACAAATACAAAGTTCCCCCATAAGCGCATACATGCATACACTAGATGTGAACCAACCAAGAATGAGAAGTCAGTGATCGACTATGCCATTGTTAGGAGGAGCTCATTCAAATATGTCCGGGATGCTAGAGTCTGGAGGGGGCCAGAGATTGAAAGTGATCACTACCTGCTTACAATCAAAAGAACAACTGAAAGAGTTGCTCAGCCTAGGAACTGCCCAACATCACGCAAGAAACCAAGTAAACAAACGGGAGAAATGAGCATTAAGACCCACAAGCTAGGCGAGCCAGAAATTAAGACTTGATATCAGGGGCTTATTGTTACAGCGGCGAGAAACACGGAAGAACAACCTGCTGACTTTGAAACCCTCTTGCTTAAATTCAAGGACATCATAAAGACAGCTGCTGCAGAAGCATCTAGTGAAGTCCGACTTGGGAAGAAGAGAAAGAGGACACCTTGGTGGACAGAGGAAGTCAAAGAGAAAATAAGAGAGAAGAAAATGGCATGGAAACAATACTTAGGAGCTAAAAACACAGCAGGACAAATAGAGAAATATAGAGAATATGTGATACTCAGAACAGAAGCAAAGAACAAGGTGCTAGCAGCAAAAGAGAAGTCCTGGGAAGAATTTGAAAAAACGCTAGAAAAATATGTACAAGAAAACCAGAAAATGTTCTATAAGACCCAAAAGAACATGAGGAAGGAAAAACAATGCCCTCTCAAATTTATAAAGGACAAGCAAGGTAAATTGCTTACTGCCCCGAAGGAAGTAATGGACAGATGGAAAGAATATTTCTCAGAACTCCTTGATGGTGAGCAAGGTCAAGCATCAGAAATGATAACCACTAGCACAGAAAAGGAAACCAATGGTGATGAAGATGACATAAAGATGGAAGAACTGAAGGAAGGACTGGAGAAAATCAAGATGGGCAAAGCAGCAGGGCATGATGGTATAACACCAGAAATGGTTAAGTACATGGGAGCAGCAGGCGACCTATTACTCGTAAGGATCCTACAGGCAGCGTGGTGCAACAAGACCATACCAAAAGATTGGGAGATTGCCATCATAACACCGATTTTCAAAAAGGGTGACAATTGACAATGTGGAAAATATAGACGCATATCCCTTCTCAGTTTCCCTGGTAAAATCTACTCTAGAATCCTAGAGCAGAGACTCAGACGCCTGGCTGAGCTACAATTGGATGAGGTCCAGTGTGGATTCCGAGAAAACCGAAGTACTCAAGACCTAATCTTCACACTCAGACAGCTGAGTGAAAAGGCTCTTGGGTATAAGACTGAGATTCGTCTTCGTTTCATAGATCTGGAAAAGGCGTTTGACAGGGTCCCCTGGAGCAAACGTTGGGACTGTTTGGCAAGGAAGAACATTCCAGCACCTGATTCATGCTATACAGAGCTTCTACAAGTCTTGCAGAAATTATGTGAGGACAGCAAACCATAAGTCAGAAGAGTTCAGGACCACCACTGGTGTAAGACAAGGTGATATCCTGTCATCTTATCTTTTCATACTCCTCATCGACGATGTTATCAAGTCATGTAAGGAGAGAACAAGAAAGTATTCAGTGGGGTACTGGAAGATGAGACAGGTATGTATTTCAGAGCTGGCATTTGCTGATGATGTTGCCCTGATTGCTAAATCAAAGGCACATCTCCAATCCAACCTGCAAGTATGGAAGGAAGAGCTGGAGAAGAGAGGGATGGTCATAAGCAGCTCTAAAACAAAATCCATGGTGATATAACGAGAAGAAAGGACATCAGATTAAGCTGGGAGACCAGGTCCTGGAGAAGGTCGGCCACTTTAAATATCTCGGAGCTATTATAGACCGAAAGGGAGGCATCAAAGAAGAGTAGGCCACTCGAAAAGCTGCAGCTGGGAGAATTTTTCAGCCCATAAATCGAGGATTCCTCAGCAAGAGAGAGGTTGGTAAGAAAACGAAGATGGCTGTATACCGCTCCACCTATATCTCAGTCTTGACATATGGATGCGAGTCATGGGCAATGACTACAACCCACAAAAGCCAGATCCAAACCTCAGAAATGAGGTATCTGAGGAAGGTGGGTGAAGTAACAAGAAGAGACATGGACCGCAACCAGACAATACGTCAAGGCCTAAAATCCCACCCCCTGCAGACCCAAGTAGAACAGTCTCAACTAAGATGGTTTGGCCATGTCTGCAGAATGGGAGAAGATCGGCTACCACGACAAGCATGGGAAACAGAGAGCCAGTGATCCAGACCCACAGGACGACCCAGAGTCCGCTGGGAGGACAACATTACATAATCTTTGAAGGACCGAGGACTAGAATGGACCCAGGCCAGGAGGAAGACAGCCGATAGGAAAGTCTGGCGCTCTCTCTTCCAAACCTCTACACCTCACGGTAGAAGGGGAACGATTAAGTAAGTTAAGTAAGTAAAACGAACATCAATAACCAGAACTAAAAAAAATATAATACTTATCCCTGGGGGGTCTCTAATAAAACAATCATTTAATAGGACAACTGCCACCTCACGCATGTCGTACAAGGCGACTGATGTAAGATTATGCATGAGGCTGGCAATATCATGATGTAAACAAATGTCTGGACAAACTACAGCTGCGAAGAACACATTCATGTTTGGTGCAGGTTTCCTGGAAGGAGACATGGTGGCTCATTACGGAGCGAAAATAATAACGATAATGATAATAATAGTATTCATACAAACACACGGAGAATGGAACTGACAACAGGTAAGAAAGGGTTAAAGAAGGCATGGAAAACACTTGAATAAATGACACACGATAGGAAGGAAAAGGAGTCTAGGGCGGGAGAGAGAGAACGAACGAACGAACTTACTTTATTTTCAAAGTATTTAGAATTGGGCACGCAAGCCCGTCTAACATTCTGCCCTTCCTTTCTCTCATCTTCCATACTGAATCCATTTATTCTCACACGTATCCTAAATATTACTTAAATAATAAAATAACAAAAAAAGTACAATAAAATAAAATCCCAACATTGTAACAGTACAATAACAGTTACACAGATTTACAGATGCGTATCATAATTTATACTAAACAGGACAAAATTAACTTTAAAACCTACATATGATGTTATGTAATTATTTAAGAACATAACGAAATTAGGGTGGCATATAATCTGCACTCATGATGTATTTGAAAAGTCTGTGATTGAATGAATATGGACTAAGAGTATTTTTTAAGTCGTGTGGAAGGAAGAGTATTCCACAGATGAGCAGCAGAAAAAGTTAACTTTTCTTGAATAAGTCGAGCCTAGGCTTGGGCATGTGTAATTTATTTAAGCGTTGACTGCGTCTTCCGCTGTATTTGAAAATAGGCCACAGATACGTTGGAGCTTTCTGTGACAAGATTTTGTGAATAAATTTGGCTTTGTTGAAGAGAAGGCGCTTTCTTAGTGGTAATATGTTAAGATATGTATATGCGTCTACACACTGTGTGAGGTTTTTGTCTGAAATTAGGCGCACTGCACGTTTTTGTAATGAATAGAGTCTTTTAGTGTTGGACATGGTGCAGCCATCCCAAATTGTGAAACAATAGTCTAGATGTGTTTGTATCTGGGATGTATAGAACATTTTTCGTGTCTCCTCATCTAGGAAATGTTTGATTTTAGCTAACTGGTAAACTTTTTGTGCCGTTTGTTTGGCCAGTGCTTGTACACAGAGAGAGAGAGAGAGAGAGAGAGAGAGAGAGAGAGAAAGAGAGAGTGAGATAGATACAGAGAGAGAGAGAAAGCGAATACAGATACCCTGACAGACAGAACGAACGAACTTTATTTTCAAAGGGTTGAGATTTGGGCCCGCAGACCCGTCTAACATTCTGCCATTCCTTTCTCTCATCATTCACGCTGTACCCATTCATTCTCATATGCATTGATCCTGCTGCGCTCATTATTAACTATAACTAGACCTCAGTGGCAAAGAGTAAATTTAATACGGCCGGTCGGACAGATGAATGACAAACATAGAATCAGATAGACAGACAGATGAGATAAATGGACTGACAGACAGAAATAGACTGAAAGACAGAGAAATAGACTGACAGACAGAGAAATAAGCAGACAGATTATATAAATAGACTGACATAATAAATAAAAAGACAAACAGACATATATTATATAAAATGTCAGACAGGCATATTAGCTAAAAAGACTGACAGACAGACAGACAGATTAGTTAAACAGACTGACATACAAATTAGATAAATAGAACGAACTTTATTTTCAAAGGGTTCAGAATTGGGCGCGCAGGGCAGGCCTGTCTAACATTCTGCACGTCCCCTCTCTCTCTCTCTCTCTCTCTCTCTCTCTCTCTCTCTCTCTCTCTCTCTCTCTCTCTCATCTTGGTTACTGGATGCTGTCATCCCCACACGTAATTTAATCATTAATTTTAAAGGCATGCACAATTATAAGGGTAATGTAACTGCATACATTTATAGTCCTGACACACTCACATGCTGTCAACAATGTATCTACATTTTTACAGTATCGTCAATCATTAATATGAAAAATATATGTAAATACGTTCTCGCTCATATCTGTACTGTATGGAAAGAAAATAGAGAGACAAGCAGACCAAAAAAATTAGATAAATAGATTGACAGACAGGCACATTAGATAAATAGACAAACAGACACACATATTAGATAAATAGACAGACATATTAAGTAAAGAGACAGACAAACAGTCAGACAGATTAAATAAATAGACAAACAGACAGAACATTAGATAAATAGACAGACTTATTAGATAAAGATAATCAGATAGATTTATTAAATAAATAGACAAACAGACAAACAACTTGGATAAATAGATAGAAAACAGACAGACTGATTAGATAAATAGACAGGCAGAAATGTTAGGTAATAGACTGACAGACAGATCACACATTTTGTAGGAATTAAAACTAACAACAGTATACAGAGAAAGCAGCAAAACTTGCTTGGGATCACAGGAAAGGAAGATACAACATTGGATAACACCAGAAACACTGAAAACCATTGGGACGAGAAAGGAAATCAAAAGAAAGAAATAGAAGCAAAGTTCACTAAGCTGAAGGTAATATATAGTGAAACAGTACAGTCAGCTGGGCAAGGAAATAAAACATCAAACCCGAGCTGACAAAAGGAAATTCATAGATAACCTTGCAAGACAGACAAAAGAGGTAGCACTGAGGAATGAGCAAAGCACGGTGTACAAAGTAACAAAAGAAATCAATGGAAAACGGGGTGCAAACAACATTACACTTGTTAGAGACAAGAACGAAAATCTCATCACCACAGAATAGGGGCAAGAAATAGACAATGCGCAGATCATATATTCACCCTCAGGAACAAAACGGAGCAGTGTTCAGAGTGTGAAATGCAGCTGTATGTAAAATGTGTTGACTTTGAAAAGGCATTTGACAGTGTACACAGGGGCAATCTAGGGAAAATACTGTGGGTTTATGGAATCCCTAAATGCATAGTCTTCATCACTAAAAGTCGATATGCTAATTTCAAATGCAATGTTGGGCAGAGCAACCTAACTTTTGAGGTGAAAAACAGGAGTGCGGCAGGGATGCCCCTCATCAACCATTCTGTTTTTAACTGTCATAGACTGGGTGATGCGCCAGACAACAGCGGTTGCTCCCATGGGAATAAGATGGACAGCATTCTCTGCACTGGAGGGTCTAGAATACGCAGATGACATTGCTCTATTCGCACACCCACATCAACACATCCAAGAAAAAACTGACAGATCGAATAAACATAGCCAAAAGGTGGGACTAAACATTAATCTCAAGAAGACAAAAGTCATGACACTCAATGTAAGAAATCCTGCCACAATGAAAATAAGGGACCAAGAGCTAGAACATACTAACAAATTTACATACTTAGGAAGCATAGAAACACCAGATGACGGAACAAGTGAAAACATCAGTAGTCAAATGAGTAAACCAGAATAGCCTTCGCCAACTTAAACAACATCTGAAAATCCTCCCAGTACAGTACAGACACTAAATTATGAATATATATGAGAGCTGCGTAACATCTGTACTTCTGTACGGTGCAGAATGCTGGAGAGTAACAGAACAGGAAATGTCCAAAATTTCCTCTTTCCACACAACCTGCCGAAGAAAAATTCTTCGAATTTTCTGGCAGAACAATATCAGAAACCAAGAACTGCTAACTCAGAGCCACTATAAGACATGCGTACCATCATAGCGGGTAGACGCTGGAATGGGGTTGGCCACATCCTCATAAGAGATCCTGACATCATCACCAGACCTGTGGACTCCTGAAGAAAGCGATCGCAAGGATGGCCAAATATCACCTGGCGGAGAACTGTGGAGGCAGAGATGCTAAGCATGAACCAGAGCTGTACGGGGCACCCACACAAGTGGGAGAAAAGAAAGTTTAGAGAAAAGAAGGATGAGAAAAGAAAGAATGACGGAGAAGAGGAATACAGGAAGAAATGGAGAAGAGGGGGTGTAGTGATTGGATAAAGAGGAGAAAGAGAGTTTGTTAGTGGGGGGTGGAGAAGCGTAGCAAAGGTAACCCATAAGTATTGTTTGGTAGGAAAGTTAGGTTTGGTGGAGGGGATGGGAGGTATGGAAGAAAGAATTGAAAGTTTTGAAAAGTTGAGGAAAGGCAGAAAAGTTAGTTTTAATAGGGGGTTAGGGAAAGACCCAAGGAAAGATTTAGAACACAGGAAGGAGAAATCGGTGGCTGGTCGGCCGAGCCAAGTGGAGAAAGTTTGTTGCGAAAGGGAAGGGTGTGGGGATGAAACAAGCTTTGCCACCAAGGACTGAGAAAAGAGGAGTGGAGATTAGAGAGAGTGGATGGAGAAAGTTTACGTGGAGCGCAAAGGAGAGGTTGTGAGAAACTGGGGAGCCAGACAAAGATGAAAGCATGTCGAGGAAGATGGAGAGAGTGAGATAGTAGATAGGCATGACGACCAAGAGATTGTTCTAAAGTGGAAAATATCCAGGCGCTGATTGCTTTGTCAGACCGGAGGGCCAGAGGAAATTGGTTTGTTCCAAGGACCTCGAAGTTTCAAGTGTTAGAGGGATTGTCCCCTGTGGTTGGCAGAGTAGTGGTCCAAATGGGTCACCATGAAAAAGATCCGGCTTGTCTAAGCCAAAGTGGCCTAATGTCAACAAGGGAACTTAACAACAGCGATTTAGATAGTGCATGAAGAGTTCTGAAGTAATATCCAAAGATTTGAGGAATGGGAGGGGAGATGTGGCTGAACATTATTGTATAAGCAACTTGAAACTGTAGGATGACGCATTGTCAAGGGATTGCCTCCCCTTGTTTTGCAGTAGTGGTCCACTAATGGTCACAACGCAAGCGTATCTAAAAGTAGGTCATCCAATGTATCTATCTTCGCGCAAGATTACTTTTGGCAAAGATGTAGATAGAAGATGAATGACTTTTCTACCTTAGGGGAGCCTTCACAAGGCAGTGGTGGATTTTTTTTTTTTTTTTTTTTTTTTTATTTTTTTTTTTTTTTTTATTTTATTTACGTTCCAACCTTATCTCGAAATCTCAGGGTCATTGATTTTTACCTTTTGTACAGAGAAGGTGTCCCTTCGCCATTCAGGCAAATACTCGATGATTTAGAGGTACCCCATTGCAGCTGGGTCGGCTTAAGGATGGAGCGATCCAACGACACTCCTTCAAATGTCCTCGCCAGGTCTCGAGTTAATCCAGTCCAAATCCCGGTCGACGAAAAATCCTCAAATGCCGTCGCCCGGGTTTGATCCTGTATCACCCGGTCGCCAGAGCGGTGTTGTAACCACTACGCTAGCGCGGCTCCCATTCCCAGAAGTCAAGAACAAAACGCTGCTTAAGGGCTGAGCAAATTTGTTAACTTATAATCTGGTCCGTCGCCTTTTGTGAAGGGGTTTTGCAATGATTCTGGCCCGTCAAGCCCCCAGTTGGAGTAATCCAACGAATGCCGTCTTATAAGTAATGGATCTAAATTTATATACGAGTATATACGAGGGACGGTCAAAAAGTAATGCCTCGTAATTTTTAATTTCATTCAATAGGCAAGGAAACAGATAAAATTCACATTGAAATGTAGCCCCAAGTCTGAACTTCAAAAATTTATTTCTCAGTGTAGTCTCCGTTATTTGTTACAGTTTTTGTCCATCTTCTCACAAGGGCATGTATCCCAGCACGGTAAAAATGTGTGTCCTTTTTCCTAAACCACTGGCGTACGGCGCGTTTAAGGGTCTCGGTGTCCTCAAAGTGATGTCCGCGAAGATCTTCTTTCAGTGGTCCAAACAGACGGAAGTCAGAATGTGCAAGATCGGGACTGTAAGGGGGATGTGGTAATAATGTCCAGCCAAATTCTTCAATCGCATCAATGGTGCGTTTAGCGGTGTGTGGCGTGGCATTATCGTGCAACAGTAGTGCAGTTCTCTGATCTTTCAATGGGTAAAGTCGCCGAAGACGACCTCTAAGCTTCTTCAAAGTTTCAATGTAACGATCTGCATTCACCGTGTTTCCCTGTTCCAAGAAGTCGAGAAGAATCACACCCTTCTCATCCCAAAACACGGAGGCCATAACGTTCCCTACAGATGTTGAACTTTTGAACTTCTTTCTTGTCGGCGATGTTGTGTGATGCCATTCCATTGACTGTCTCTCGGATTCTGGTTAAAAAAATGAACCTAAGTCTCATCACCTGTCACAATATTCGATAAAAACTCTTCTCCTTCAGTTTCGTAACGGTGCAGGAGGTTGATGGTTATGGTTTTCCTTGTTTCTTTATGTCTGTCTGTCAACATTCTGGGTACCAACCGTGCACAAACTTTTGAATAACCCAGGTCTTTAATGATGTTCTGGACACTGCCTTTACTAATGGACAACATGGAAGAAAGTTCATCCAGTGTTACCCCGACGGTCACCACGAATGATGCCATCAACTCCATGAATGTTGTGTGGAGTCACTGCGGGTAGACGGACGGCCAGTCCGCTTTGCGTCAGCCATTGAGGATTGACCTACTTCAGCTTCGTCACAACGATGTACCCAACGTCGGACAGTGTTAACTTCCACTGTTGAATCTCCATAAACATTCTTCAAACGTTCGTGGATGCGAATTGGGGTCTTGCCTTCAGCATTGAGGAATTCTATGACATAACGTTGTTTTAACCGAACGTCTTTGGCAGCCATTTTAAAACTGTTACAGTGGTGCCACCTGTTATTGAAACAGGTTGGTAATGATATACAGTGCAGAAGAGTGTTTGAGGAATCCTGCTAAATTTACAAATTGCGCACCGATGCAGTATTTACATAGATAAAAAAAAGGAGGCATTACTTTTTGACTCGTATATATATATATATATATATATATATATATATATATATATATATATATATATATCTATATATATATATATATATATATATATATATATTTATCAAGAAGAACTGGCTCAAACGTTTGCTTTCGTACATATAAACTGAATAAACTATTATTGTTTAGTTTAAAATAACATACAACAAATTTAATTGTCAATTAGTTCAACAAGTTAAAACAAGGATTAAATGGGGTGAAAGTTATATTAAATTCTTCCTCATTGAGGTTTTGGTAGGGCGTTAATAATAATAATGTCTGTATTTTTGCTGTAGCCTGGTATATAACACTTAGCTCCAGATGCGTCCTGCAGCTGATGTTTCCGTCACTTCTTTTTCGTGATGAGTACACAATCAATACCCTTTAGCTCCCCAAGGAGCATAGGCCTTCAACAAACACATGCCAAGTCTTCCTGTCCTGTGCCATCCGCTCAAGTTCTCTCCATGTTTTCCTCATCATTTTCACCTCTGTTTCCAGTTCTCTTCTCCATGTGCTTTTGGTCTACCTCTGCCTCTCTTTCCCTGTGGATTCCAGAACAAGGACTGCCATGTAATGCTATCAACAGGTTTCCTCAATGTGTGTCCTGTCCATCGCCTTCTTCTCAATTCTTGTTCCACTGGCACTTGTCTGGTTCTTGTCATCAATTCCATATTTGTGACTTTGTCATACCATTTCAGTCCCTCTATTCTACGCAAGCACCCGTTTATAAACGTCTGTAGCTTTTTGGTTGTTGTTTTTGTTGTTCTCCATGTCTCAGAGCAATACAACAGGACTGACTTCACATTTGAGTTGAAGATTTTTATTTTCGTGTTGGTCTTGATTTCACTTGTTCTCCATATGTTTCCCAATGCAATGAAAGCTCCTCTTGCTTTTTGTATTCTTATTTTGATATCACTGTCTGTCCCTCCAACTTTGTCTTTATTACTTCCAAGATATTGTACGATTCTACATCTTTTAGAAGCGTTTCTTCAAGTTCAACCTTGTTATCATTTCTTGCATTTATTCTCATAATCTTTGTCTTTTCCATGTGTATTTTCAGGCCCACTTGTTGTGACCTCTCATCGAAAATTTTAATCTTCTCTTGCATCTGATTATGGTTATGGGACAGAAGAGCCAAGTCATCGGCAAAATCCAGATCATCAAGCTGTTTAGTCAGATTCCACTGGATTCCATTTCTGTTGGATGAGTACACTTCTCTACATAATTCGTCCACTGTAGGCGGTTGGTGGTGATACTCTTCTCTCACACTAGTGGCGTAGGAACTTCAGTACTTAAGTCTGATGTCTTGTAACCACGAACTGTGACAAATTAGAAATAAACAAATGCCTCAGTACATTTGTTCTCCGCAAACTAACAGGCCTATTTTCATGCACTCCACCCACGAATGTTAACCTCTCAGAAGAATTAAATTCCCGAGCACACAGTGTAACTCAGGGAATATGATGAAAATTCACCAATATCCTTCTGGGTGTCAACTAGGAAATTGCGTCTGGAGTGCATGAATAATGATTTGCCTGAATTACAATTAAAAAGGTATATAAATCTCACAAAATGATTCTATACACTTTAGGCACATGTGATGTAATCATCACTCTTTACTCGTCGCTACTCCCGTCGGGGTCTGGGGTCACTCTTCTGTCGGGTTTTCCGCACGACTAGTCAGAAACAATCACCAGCTCTTGCAGAAGTGGTTCATGAATATACTATTTTCATATATTGAGGTTGCCAGCCTCATATATAACCACTTAGCAAGAAACCTGTAGAATTTACATTAGTAAATAATTTGTTTACACTTACCCTAAAATTTTGGGAATACGCACGTCTCCTGGCACAGATTAGAATGGACCCACAGCCCTGTATTTAGTTGCTGTTCGAATCATTTAAGGTCTGGAAATATGAGTTAATTCCTCTGACGCCCGGTGTTCTGCGAATTCCTGACCTGGGAAAACTGTTTGTATAATTCCTCTTATGACTTCCTGTGATAAAATTCCTAAGTTTCCAGTCTTGTATTGAAATTGCAGGTTTACTTGTAAATTTCAAAGTTTATCATTACCCATCCCACGCGTATTTAAAATATTAATTTTAATATCCACGCGTGACCTCTTACAACAGTGATGTCATATCGTTACATAAGACTTCCGGCGCACCTCAGTTTATCACATTTATCTGCGTGCCGACGCCAGACAGATGTCTGGAAAGACCATATTGATTTCTTTCATCGTATCACACACCGGCTTGTGTCAACATGATCAACAGCTTTCCAATGGGGTCAAATGTTTGATGGCCACGTTTCCACAGGTGGTCAGACAGATTAGGGGATAAAATATTATCGCTGGCCGGGTCACCCAACCTGGTGAAGCGTAACAACAGTCTGGGAGTTGAGTGGTAAACAATAAGATACGCATTACTCCCGTAGCAAATACTGCCATAGGGGTGTGGCGTGTTAGAGACTTCACCATGCTTTGTCCAGCATAGAGCAAAATAGTGAAAATAACGAATGAAAAGGCATGATTTATGCCAAATAAAAGCGACGAGTGAGAACAATGAAGAAAAAGAAAGGATTCGGCCGGAGGGCTGAAGGTGTGAGAAATCACACAAAAAGAGCATGTTCAGACGTTTTGTGACACGCATTATAAATTTAAAAAAAAAAAACAATTTTAGGAATCTACTTTTCTTATGACTTTCAAGTGCGCTTAAAGCAAATAAATGGTCCATACATCCTAACACTTACGATAAATGTGGATGGTCAGTTATCATTGCTGAGTAATTGGTCGTAACTTTTAGAAAAATATAACTGTAAAACCGAATGTACAGGTTGAGCCATAAGTCACATACCCCTTTTTGCTTAAAACATGTGGTTTTAATATGTAATGATATGTGTAAATGGGATGCACCACGACAATGACAGAACAATAAAATTATTTATTGATAATTATTTATTGGGGGGGGGGGGGAAGAGAAGGAATTTAAATATAATTCCCTTACTCAGTTTTTATATATTTAATTATTCATAATTTTGTCAATTTAATTTAATGTTTTATTAATGTATTTTTTCGGGTTTTTTAAATACTTTCTTCTCACTCCTTTCTTCCAGAAATAGATTTTACTTAACTGCTTACTTACTTGGTCGTTCCCCTTCTACCGTGAGGTGTAGAGGTTTGGAAGAGAGAACGCCAGACTATCCTATCGGCTGTCTTCCTCCTGGCCTGTGTGACAGGACAGTACTCTCTTAGGTTGACTGTACTTATGGCCACGTCATCTAATTTTTAGACTCGCTTACGCAAGAGATGGTGTTTCTTAGATGCTATATGTTTAACCCAGGTTTTTCTTGCAGCTCATGTATGATGGAGACCTTCAATAGAGGGAACACCATATACTTTTATTATTTACTATTGGCACTCTGTTTTTCTGATATACGGCTTGTAGCCCAGTTTATTCTTATTCAATGCAGGCATTACTACTGTTTTTCTGATATCTCATGTACTCCATTAAGTTGTTCTGATACATGACAGAACTGTCTATTCATTTGTGCTGGTTCAGAGATCGTATGCCTACACATGACCCACTTACTTCGACTGGAGGACGGGGAAGCATGCCTGTGTTCAGTGACCCAAATTTTGACCTGTCAGAAGGTTACCGTACCTGTTCTTTTGTCCATACAAACTGTTCAACACATTATTAAGTTTACTGTAAACTATTTAATACACTATGTATGTCTCTAGGTACTAACATCCAAGGAATTATCGCTGACTAACTTAAACTTTCTAGCTACGAATCTTAACAACACCAGTATAACAACCTTCTCGCTTCGTCCTCAAACCAAACCAGCTCCGACTTCACTCCCCTTTCTTTTTTCCTTCCGGTCCTAGCCGTTTAATTTTCCCACACCAGATTTGATGACGTCATTTGTTCAATACTAGTGCTAAAGTAGCTAGCTAGCCTGTTATACAATATTCTACTCAATAGTAGCGCTATTCACGCTAAAGTAGTAGGAATAGGCCTACCTGTCACACCTGGTTCCATTCTAGTCCTCGGTCCTTCAAAGATTGTCTAATGTTGTCCTCCCAGCGGACTCTGTCGTCCTGGAGGTCTGGATCCCTGGCTCTTAGTTTCCCATGCTTGTCGTGGTAGCCGATCTTCTCCCATTTTGCAGACATGGCCAAACCACCTTAGTTGTGACTGTTCTACTTGGGTCTACAGGGAGTGGGATTTTAGGCCTTGACGTATCGTCTGTTGCGGACCATGTCTTATCTTGTTATCTCAACCACCTTCCTCAAATACCTCATTTCTGAGGTCTGGATCTTGCCTTATGTGGGTTGTAGTCATTGCCCATGACTCGCATCCATACGTCAAGACTGGGACATAGGTGGAGCGGTATACAGCCATCTTCGTTTTCTTAGCAACTTCTATCTTGCTGAGGAATCCTCGATTTACGGCCAGAAAAAGTCTCACAGCTGCTGCTTTTCGAGTGGCCAACTCTTCTTTGATGCCTCCATTTCCGGTCTATGACAGCTCCGAGGTATTTAAAGTGGTGGACCTGCTCCAGTACCTGTTCTCCCAACTTAATCTGATGTCTTCTTTCCTCTCGTAATATCACCATGGTTTTTGTTTTAGAGCTCCGTATGACCATCCCTCTCTTCTCCAGCTCTTCCTTCCAGACTTGCAGGTTGGATTGCAGATGTGCCTCTGATTTAGCAATCAGGGCAACATCATCAGCAAATGCCAGCTCTGAAATACATACCTGTCTCATCTTCCAGTACCCCACTGAATACTTTCTTGTTCTCTCCTTACATGCCTTGAAGACATCGTCCATGAAGAGTATGAAGAGATAAGGTGACAGGATATCACCTTGTCTTACACCAGTGGTGGTCCTGAACTCTTCTGACTTATGGTTTGCTGTCCTCACATAATTTCTGCAAGACTTGTAGAAGCTCTGTATAGCATGAATCAGGTGCTGGAATGTTCTTCCTTGCCAAACAGTCCCAACGTTTGCTCCAGGGGACCCTGTCAAACGCCTTTTCAAGATCTATGAAACAATGATGGATCTCACTCTTATACTCAAGAGCCTTTTCTCTCAGCTGTCACAGTGTGAAGATTAGGTCTTGAGTACTTCGGTTTTCTCGGAATCCACACTGGACCTCATCCAATTGTAGCTCAGCCAGGCGTCTGAGTCTCTGCTCTAGGATTCTAGAGTAGATTTTACCAGGGAAACTGAGAAGGGATATGCGTCTATATTTTCCACATTGTCAATTGTCACCCTTTTTGAAAATCGGTGTTATGATGGCAATCTCCCAATCTTTTGGTATGGTCTTGTTGCACCACGCTGCCTGTAGGATCCTTACGAGTAATAGGTCGCCTGCTGCTCCCATGTACTTAACCATTTCTGGTGTTATACCATCATGCCATGCTGCTTTGCCCATCTTGATTTTCTCCAGTGCTGCCTTCAGTTCTTCCATCTCAATGTCATCTTCACAACCATTGGTGTTCTCTTCTGTGCTAGTGGTTATCATTTCTGATGCTTGACCTCGCTCACCATTAAGGAGTTCTGAGAAATATTATTTCCATCTTTCCATTACTTCCTTTGGAGCAGTTAGCAATTTGCCTTGCTTGTCCTTTATAAATTTAAGAGGGCACAGTTTTTCCTACCTCGTGTTCTTTAGGGTCTTATAGAACAATTTCTGGTTTTCTTGCGCATCTTTTTAGAAATAGTTTTTTTCGTACTTTATATTTTTTCTCTACTTCCGGTAGTATCGGCATCCATTTTGGACCAGCAAAATGATCCTAGTCAGGGAGTAGTTTTTTTGTTTTACTTCTATGTTTTCTACTTAATTCTAACTTTCTCTCCTTTTTTTGTTTCGTTTTGTTTGTCTGTCCCTGACGAAGTACTTGTGGCCGCGACGTAGGTTTTTTCTTGTCTTTGGTCCTAGTAAGCCGTATTACCTTTTCTCCACTTTATTGATAATTATAAAGTTATTGATCATTCAAAATGGTGTGAAAGAGCATATTTTTCCAACCCAAAAAAAAATAAAAAAAATCACAAACTCTTTAACAAACATCCAGGTCATTTCTTTGACATTCCACTGTTACTACTTTTCAGTCATCCTTTAAGGTTTTGTATTTCCGACCTTGACCTTTTAATATCTCCATTTAAGAAAAAAAAATAAGCTCAGGTTTACTTACTTATTTGTTCCTCTTCCACCCTAGGATGTAGAAATTTGTCAGAAAAAGCGCCATACAATCCTATCGGCTGTCTTCCTCCTGATCTGGTTCCAATCTAGACCTCGGTCCTTCATAAATTGTCTAATGTTGTCCTCCTACCGAACTCTGTGTCAAACTGGAGGTCTGGATCCCTGGCTCTGAAGATTATCACACTTTCTCTTCTGCTGAGCTGGTAATATACATCATTTTGTGCGTGACCTGGATGTTCTGTATACCATTTGTTTCTGTATCTGGTTCTTATAAAACTCCTTGCCTCTTCAAAAGTGACAGGCTTACTTTGATTATCGGAGGAATTTCGCTTTATTTATATTCTGTCCATATAACCAAAACATATCCAACATTTTGCATTTTGTATTCTCCCAGCGTCGTCTATAAAATGCCGCTGTTAACTTCGTTAAGAGCTTTCACCGTTCATAAAAAGACGTCTGTAATTTTAGCAGCGTGTTACTTTAACGTCATTTCCTGTCTTTGATCGAACGTTAATAACATAATGCTTAGGGGAGTAGAAATGATGTCCAGTTGGCTAATATTGTATAAATTGTTAACTTGTGGCGGGCAGATGATAGGTGCAGGGGTTGCGTACTGGATGAGCTGTGGGAGCTAGACTACTAGTGGACATTTTGAAAAGAACCGTACATATATAATGAATCAGTAACTCGCCATATCGTTCATTATAGACAGACATACAGACAGACAGCCAGCCAGCCAGCCAGCCAGCCAGCCAGCCAGCCAGCCAGGCAGGCAGGCAGGCAGGCAGACAGACAGACAGACAGACTGACTGACTGACGGACGGACGGACGGACGGACGGGCTGACTGACTGACTGACTGACAGACAGACAGACAGGCAGACAGACAGACAGACAAGACAGATAGATAGATAGATAGATAGATAGATAGATAGATAGATAGATAGATAGATAGATAGATAGATAGATAGATTGGATGGATGAATGGATGGATAAATAGATGGATAGATAAATATGCGGATAGATAAATAGATGGATAGATAAATAGGTGGATAGATGGATAGGTGGACAGACAGACAGACAGACAGACAGATAGATAGATAGATAGATAGATAGATAGATAGATAGATAGATAGATAGATAGATAGATAGATAGATAGATAGATAGATAGATCCACATAGCGTATAAACAAGAGATAAAAACACACTGAAAGATCAGGACCGGATGGCACGGGACAGGAAGGCTTGAAGTGTAGTTGTTGAATGCCTGTGCTCCACAGGAAGCAGAAAGGTAATAAATCAATAGATGAATGAGTCAAAGAATGAGAGAATGAGTCAGTGTGTGAATGAGTCAGTGTGTGAATGAGTCAGTGTGTGAATGAGTAAATTAATGAATGAGAGAATGAGTCAGTGAGTGAATGAGTCAGTGTGTGAATGAGTCAGTGAGTGAATGAGTCAGTACGTGAATGAGTCAGTGTGTGAATGAGTCAGTGTGTGAATGAGTCAGTGTGTGAGTGAGTCAGTGTGTGAATGAGTCAGTGTGTGAATGAGTCAGTGTGTGAATGAGTCAGTGTGTGAATGAATGTTTATTTGTCTATTTTTAAGCAACCCTCTTCTTCCACCTCATAGAATTTTATTGGTCTTCAAATAATAATTCGCGCACACTGTACTCTCTTAGGGAACCAAGAAAAACCTCCATACGCATGCATATCGTCTGGTCAACACATCACGGAAAACCTGCACAATGAATGTCCCTGTTTCTTTGCTTCACAATTATCCGCTTCAGTTATTTCTAGAATGAGATTAGGCCATAGCATTTCTGTTAGGGGCAGAGATTCAAAGTGAGAGATTACAACAAAGAGCAAACAAGCGAGCAGACAAAGGAACCAAAACTGTATTTTTTCAGGGTAAAGAAATAGGGATTATTGCGGTTTTTTTACATTTCTGCCCTGCAATAACACGATCATCAAAGTGTTTTCAAATTAACACGATCATCATAGTGTTTTCAAATTAACACGATCATCATAGTGTTTTCAAATTAACATGATCATCATAGTGTTTTCAAATTAACACGATCATCAAAGTGTTTTCAAATTAACACGATCATCAAAGTGTTTTCAAATTAACACGATTGTTACCAACAGATTACTGGTGGCAATGTATGTAGTTATTATAATATTTATTTGTCTGAGGGAAAGTATTTGTTTTAAAATCAGGATGCTTTCCTGGCCAAAGATATATCACCCATGATTGATTGATACTGTTGTTATATGGGTTATCTCCCCTGAATATCGAACTTGGCGTATGAATCCAGATTTTGTTGGTTTGTTCCTTGTTGGGCCAGAAACAGATTGTTCTTGCTTAGGTTTATGCAGGAATGTTTATGGTCCGAGTCTATGTTTACTTTTTGTCAATTTAAGACGATTCGGTCTTATATCGTGATATCTTTGTATGTCTAAGTGGGACTATTTTTCCTTGTACTGAATTTTTGGGGTCAGGCAGTTTCTGCGCACGCGAAGACGAAAAAGGGTCTTCCTAGATGATGGAGCCTGGTGAATGCCATGTCGGAGACCAGTCCGAAGTTTATTGAGATCTGTGATCTATTATGGGGAAGAAGATAGTTTCTGATATGATTATTAAGTCTATGAGTTCCCCAGTGTTTATACTGTAACGCCAGGAGAGGGCGTATGTGTTCTGCTAGTGTATTTCCCATGCCCAGGTAAAAGAACTTTTTGCTGAACTTTTTCCTTGCTAGGCTTAGATGGGCAGACGTCTACATGATGATTATCTATATCAATATGTCGGGATGACATGTTACCTAGCAGCACTGAATATGATTGTATGCAGCAGTTATGATGAAAGAATATGCTGATTCTTGTAGAAACATTTGTGTTCATGAACAAAGCCTTTATTGAAGCTTTACTATGCATCTGTATAGTGAGTAATGCTCACTGGAACCAGAAGCCATTTTGGATCCTATATTTTTTGTCGATCTTGTAAGGTATGTCAAGAAGTGAAATCCAAAGATCCACGCCATGCTGCACCTATTCAGGCTGAGAACATTCCTATTCGACCATTTCAGAAAATGGCGATATACATCATTGGTCCATTTAAGATCAAATTTGCTAGAGGACATCAGTTTATCTTGACGTGTGTTGATATGTGCACACGTTGGCCAGAGGCTATTCCTCTGAAGAGCATTACTACTGCTGATATTGCAGATGCTTTCTGGCTCATATTTTCTCGTCTGGGATTCCCCGGAGAGATATTATCAGACCATGGCACCCAACTAATATCGGATACCATGTCTCAAGTAATGTCTACTCTGCAGATAGAGAGATCTTTGAGTAGTATCTATCATCCTATGTCCAATGGGATGGTCGAACGGCTAAATAGAACACTCAAAAACTTACTAGGGAAGATAACTGAGAATCATCCTCAAGATTGGGACAGGGTTTTACCCGCGGCACTCTTCGCTTACAGAGAGGTCCCCAATGAACATACAGGATTTTCTCCCTTTGAACTTGTCTTTGGCGCGCGACCGCGCGGCCCTATGTCTTTGCTTCATGATCTCATAACCGCTGATAATATTACCGATGACACAAAATCTTCTTACGTATATGTCATCGCGCTGAGACAAAAGATTATCGAAGCATGCAAATTGGCAATTTCTTCTTCTGAATTTGCTAAACAGAAGGCAAGACAATTTGCCAATAAGAAAAGAACCCTACGACAACTTTGTCCTGGTGACAAAGCATTTGTTTTGCTACCTTGTAGGGAAAACAGACTTCTTATTTCTTGGAAAGGTCCATACGATATAATCTCGAAAATTTCCGATGTTGACTACATTGTCGATATTGATGGAAAGCATAAAACCTTCCACATCAATATGCTTACGGAATTCCATGAACGTCCGGCTTATTTACAGCCTATTTTCCAGGCAACGGACGATTCCCCAGTCCAACAGTGTTATTACTCATCACTGTCCGTAATACAGGATGAGGAAAGAAGTTTTTCAGATGTAAATCTTCCTCTTCCGATGATTCCACTTCATTCTAGTGAATCATGGAAAAATGTTACTGTCTCTCCTGATTTATCTCTAGGAGAACAGCGACAAGTTTCGAATATGTTACAAGCATTTCAGGATGTCCTTACTGACATCCCTGGAAAAACTCATGTCATTGAACATGACATTATTCTAACTGACCATAATCCTATTAGGGTCAGACCTTATCTTATCCCTATACATTTTCAAGCACAGGTTGAGAAGGAGTTGGATGAGATGGTAGATTTAAAAATAATTGAACCATCCACTTCTGCATATTCTTCGCCGATGGTTATTGTTCGAAAGAAAGACAATAACATACGTCTTTGCGTTGACTATCGCAAATTGAATCAAGTTAAGAAGTTTGATGCTGAACCTATGCCTTTACTAGAAGAGCTACTTACTGGGCTTTCTAAATCTCATTTTTTCACTAAACTTGATTTGTCTAAAGGATATTGGCAAGTTCCTTTATCTGAACGCGCCAAACCAATTACGGCTTTTTCTACACCTAGAGGCCTTTTTCAATGGAATTTCATGCCTTTCGGCCTTATGAACGCACCAGCTACATTCGTACGCATGATGCGTCGAATCCTATCTTATCGGTCAGATGTCATTGCGTACCTAGACGACATCTGTCTTTTCAACGATACTTGGGAAGATCACTATTCGGGGTTGGAGTGAGTGGTATGAAAGGTACAGTCACTCACCCTGTACTGTCAAGCATAGATCAACGAATCAGACTAGTGTTCATTTCCAATTGACAGCACATGATTTATTCACACAGCAACATCAATCCGATACGATACACTACACAGGTACAACAGGATACACAAAAATCAATAATAATCAATTGCGCAGAATGTTACAGCTGTTCAGTATGATGTAAACCCTGTTTACATCGCAGTTCTAATGTTACATCAGTAAATTCACCAGAACGACTGCTGACACTGCAGTTACAAAACGCCACCCAGGCGTACATCTATAGGACTCCCTCAACGACTGCATACCCCTGCAGTTAACAAAACGCCATACAGGCTTGAATCTATATATCCTAGCAGTTCTAATGTTCCACCAGAACGACTGCTGACACTGCAGTTACAAAACGCCACCCAGGCTTAAATCTATATATACTCAAAAGACTGTCCGCTCTGTAGTCTATAAGTAATCTGGCCTACACAACTCCTGGCCTTATAATCTTTTCGATAACTCTCCCTTCATAAGGAACAATGGCCTAACTATCTCCTAGCGCCGTTCCTGCACAATAGAAATCTATCAGGGAGGTAAATATGATCCCAAAATATCGGCCTGTATACACCAAGGCCTCAGAACATGTCCTTAACATAAAGTACACCTTATCTTCTCTTATCTCATCTTATCTCATCTTATCTGCAGATTTATCACATCTTATCTGCAGATAAACACACCTAAATAGGCAAGTACTAGTACACCTCGAAAAATGGCCAAATATCGTTCCCTTACACTACCCTTGGGAACACACACAAGATACAGGGCTGACTCCAGTCAACCGCCCAACTTAGACTGTCACGGGATGACACATCTCCCGCACAAACAGACACCGGACCCGGCTGTTCACGGACTACCCGTGAGCTATTCACAGCCGGCCGAAACCAGTACAGAATAACTAAATGACCAGCGCTCACACGCTTTCTGTACACTCTGTTTTCTTTTTTAACATATAAATGTTTTAAACAACTCACAATTAAACAAGCCGACAAGTGCTACAACCCTGAATTCACACTGTATAATCAGTATAGTACGTATCATTCCAATTTGACCTTTACAGTTACCACCCGGTCCGGAGAAAAGAATGATTTATCATTTTTTTGAAAAAACTACATCACCGACAAATGAGGGGTCAGCTAAGCTCTAATATATGCTTACAACAATAGTTTTATGATAAGGTCAAAATAATACATCGCCAAATAATAAAGCAAGTGTACAATAAACAAATTACCCATAATAATCTGCTAAATACACCGAAATAATCATTTACAAACAAAGTTAAGTATTATTACTGTAGACCAAACATGACACAATAAATAGAAAGTAAAGTCAAGATCAAACAAAAGAAGCATGATCAGCACAGAAAATCAACAAAGAAATCGAAATAGGAAGAAAGATCCATAATACCTAATAGTAATAATTAAGCTAATCAATTCCTTGCATGAAATACATAGAACTGTCACTAATAATTACATATACTAATCCATATTACAATACGTAAGAATACAAAGTATGGAAGTATAAGAAGTGTAAGAAGTGAACGTATACAACTAGTATCAAGTAACATTCAGATGAAACATGGAAGCATAACCAAAGTATAGACCGCTTCCAAAGAAATGTAGTGAAACGAAGAATCATTCGAAAAGGAAGAAGGGAATTCAAAAGATGAATGCATAGAAAAACGACAACAATACATCCCAACAACAATCCAAGTAACTAACGCATAATAAATAATTTTAGCTAAATTACAAAACTTATAACTAAAATGATTTATCACAGACATCACACAAAAAAGTGCGATATATAAAATTATTACAATCTCAAAACAAAACAAAAAAAAACTATTTTAAATGGAATATCAACATATATTATTACACCCAATTAAGCGCTTTGGCGCAGAAAAAATATAACAATGTCAAAGAAAAATACATTTCCAAAAAAAAAAAATTACAGTACAAAAAAGTTTCTTTAAAGCTAAGTTAAATAACAATAGTATTTTAATTTTTTCTAGATTAGATCTATAACTAATATACCAAAATCAAATTATCTTTAACCAAATGAATGACATCTAACAAACAAAATTCCAATACTTAAGTAGACTCATAATAAACGCATACTAGTTTAAACAAAATTCAGCAGAAAAAAACACATGGCAAAAAAAAATATCAAAAACCAATGTTTCAAAATATGTTTACAAATACAAATACAAAAACATAAATAACACATACAAGTTTAGTTTCAAAATTACATTTCACAACACAATAGTTACTGCATATAACCTCTGTATATGGTAATATATTAATTAGACATAGCACCAGAATAAAAGAAAAAAAAATTTAATGAATAACAAGACTCTCTGAAACAACTAACGCATATTCGACGCTAATGAGTTTGTGCATAGGGCTGGCAATCTCATCAAATCCAAAATTTTCCTAAGAATCAACGCTGCAAAACATATCAATATTTGATGAATTAACTATCATTGCTTCAACTTCACAACGTAGCACCTATGGTCATACATAATATGGTCTAAGTGGAATAGTCTTCCGACTAGCGTATGAAAAAATCCCAAATCCACAATCTCATTACAAAAATTAAAGATAAGTCACTACAAAGTGATATGTCATCATTTCATTGCAATCATAACACATGCAATGTTTATCAACAAAACAATCATGTAAATAATGACAGAGTCACAACAGTGCATACCTATGAACATACACAATACCTAAGACATTATGTAATGTAAGTTACTATACAATACAGTAATTCATTAACCAAAAATAAATTAAGTGTAAAAAACACTATAGCAATCTTAAACTAACTCCTAAACAGACAAAAAAAAATAAATAGGTCACAAATCCGCGGTCCTCGATAACATTCTGTAAACCGCACGGGGTAACGTCATACAACACCGTGTCAACAGGCTGGCTGGGTTTCGCTTGACTAGACACCTGGTCACAGGTTGACCCACATTCCTCTCACAGTAAAAAATAACTTCGGTGCGAAGATTCTTAACGCAAAGCCGAATACTGTGGGAAAATACAAATGAAAATGTCTATTTCAATCAACTTGTGAGATTTATTGAAGTAAAACGGAAAGTTAGTCTTACATTTACCCAAACGTGTGGCAGTGAAAACGTCTGGTTTCTATATGATGCCATCATTTCCTCGTCACACAGCAGATAACACAGAAGGATAAGACATCCTGACAGAAATGAAGGTCATCACAACAGTAGGCTGAAATAAAATCCTACTCAAACACAACGAGATATTCTCTAGAACTCAAAATGCATAACAAGCAGTAGTATTTGAAACAATACCCTTACTGTTACCTTGTTTACAACCAAGATTGTTCTTTTGTTGTGCAACATTATTATGATTAGTATTTCTACTTCTATAAAAATATCTAACCGATGGATTTTGTTGTGTTCTAGAACCATCATTATAAGGCTGATAACCTTTATTGTAGTTATTTCTTTCACCAAAACTGTTTTTATTCTCCTTTGTGACAATATGCTTACTAAATTGATCAGTACCAGTGATAACTAAATTCTTATGGTTATCAACATGTTGAGTTTTATTTTGGGTACAAGTCTTACTAATAGCTTTGTCCCTTATTATCTGTTTATCAGTATTTCCATAATCAAAATAATGGTTGGTCTTTTTAGATCTGCCTTGAAATTTATCTCCATTTTTTTTGCAATCTATAGAACTGACTGTTATAGCAGAATTATCTTTGCTGGCCTGACGCCACGAGTCAGTAATGTTACCAGAAGTAGTACGTGGGAAATTGTATTTGCCACGTAGTGATCTCCGTCCATCATGTTCGATTTTCCTCTCAGCAAAGAATGTATAGGGCTGGATCTTTGCTTGTTTTACTTGTTGATAAGCAACCTTCTGTCTACTATTGTCAACATTGACAGTAGACAACCCCTTGATGCCTAAAATAACATCCACCAACCCATTAACTCTATTTCTCAGATCACTAATCTCAGCATTTCTAAGTGAGATGTCTTCAGTTTGTTTCTTAATTAAGTCATTAGATGTTAAAAGCTTACTCTTCTCCTGCATGAGTAATTTCTCAATATCAGTCATTTTCCTTTTGTACATCGTTAACTCTTCTAATCTCTCCTTATCATCCTTTTCTTCATTAGCACTCAACTGTGTTAAATCCATCTGAAGTTCCTTAGTGTTACTATTCTGGCCATTCCCAAGCTCATTAACATTCTCGGGAGGTACAAAATACTTTTCTTTAAGTCGGTGACTAACAATCACATTGTCACACAATAAGCCAGTAAGTGTTTCATTACATAAGTTTTCACATTTCTTGGTTTGAACTTTTAATTTCTCACAAATATCATTCTTCTCTTGAATTTCTCGAGTGAGATTACACATTACGATATTCATATGTTCTATCTGAACTTCCAAGTCCTTTACTCTACTGCCTTCAGAGTCTAATGCTGCTTTCACACTAGCAAGCTCCAAGTTTGATTTCTGTAACTCATTTGTGAGCTTAGACACTGTCTCTTGTAATTTTTTCTTTTCAGCACCATCCTGTAAAAACTTATCACTTTCCTGTAAAGCACTCTGTTTGTTTACTTTTGTTTGTTTCTCAATATTCAATTCCCTTTTCTGCAGGTCAGAAACACTGTTGTGGATTATCTTGAATATACTTTGCACAATATGTCCGTGTTCAATCTCAATATATTGTTGAACAAACACACGCATGTGCCGTAGCAAATCAACCAAATCCCTAGCCATTACAAAATTACAAACTAACTTAAAGTTATGTTCAGCAAATGACTCTAGGGATGCTGACACATTAATCAAAAAATCATCCATCACCCATGTTCCAAGTCGTGGGCCTCTCAATCCCTTTTTATCTCTTCCTACCACCAATGCATACTCCAACATAGGTCTTATATCTGTAGGATCTACATCACACCACTTAGGATCCATATCAAAATTAATTATAATAAGTTTATGTCCCTGGAAATTTAGATAATTAATTTCCACCTCACACAATAAATATTTTAATTCTCAATTATTATGCACTAAAACCTATACTAAACAGTTAATAGAATATATAATGTGTGATATGAGAAGACTTGATAGCATGCATACATAAACACAGTTTTCACAACAACACAATCACTTATCTTGCAAATAGCAAAGTTCCTTCTTTTCTTGTTACAATCGATGGGCATCAACATCAAAGAT
Source organism: Oreohelix idahoensis (assembly GCA_024509875.1). Taxonomy (NCBI): domain Eukaryota; kingdom Metazoa; phylum Mollusca; class Gastropoda; order Stylommatophora; family Oreohelicidae; genus Oreohelix; species Oreohelix idahoensis. The sequence goes on from JAMPIV010006329.1 coordinate 304,988, forward strand.
GACACAACATAAGCAGAGTCCCATGTCAACTCTCACTACACCCTGACACAGCATGCTATGTTGTCATACACAGCATAGGAAACTGGAAACTGGAAACAGTATGCTATGTGATCGTACACAGCACTGGAAACTGGAAACAGCGCAAGTTACCCACTTGTTCCCTCTGTCGTCGCGAAGGTACACTGTCTGTCACTCTTGTTGGAAAGAGCTACTTGACATTTCGCACTTGCATATAAAACTGGAACATACTGTAATTCTCATAATGCAGATATCGCTGATGATGATGAATCAGGACAGGTCGCCATAACCATGTCAAAGTTTACTTGAAAATTTCACTCCGAAACGTAGAACTGGAAACGTTGCGAAAATGTCATATGGAGGCATGTAAACACAAGACGCTTCACCGTGTCACCGATTAAAGGTCATGAGTGACACACAACTGTCTGTGTATTGTAGAGGCGTTGCCGATTACAGGTCACGATCAACACAAAAAAATTGTAGAAGATTCGCCTTTGTTTCTTAACAATGTAGAAGTAAGAAAAGGCGTTATAAATCCAAGTCACGCCCACATAGGGCTATTCATTGCTCTTATAACCTTACCATGATACTGATAAAGTCTGATGCTCTAATAACGCGAATTCGTGGTCATTACGCCCGAAAGGTTGGCCCACCACTGATAAAGACTGTAATCTTTAGCCATTATCAAATTATGATCAAACCGAAAATTATCGTGCTGATAATGCGAATGTCGTGGGTTCGATCCCCATACTGGCCACCACTGATAAAGACTGCAATCTTGGTATATACAATGGTGATAAATTATATCCCTCTTGATGTGATTAGACTGTTGTAGTACATGCGCCCACACAGAGCAGATGATAAATAGGTTAGCTCTGTATTGTCCCTGTGTATAAAGTCTGTAGTGAGTGGTATGAAGGGTACAGTCACTCACCCTGTACTGTCAAGCATAGATCAACGAATCAGACTAGTGTTCATTTCCAATTGATAGCACATCATTTATTTACACAGCAACATCAATCCGATACGATACACTACACAGGTACAACAGGATACACAAAAATCAATAATAATCAATTGCGCAAAATGTTACAGCTGTTCAGTATGATGTAAACCCTGTTTACATCGCAGTTCTAATGTTACATCAGTAAATCCACCAGAACGACTGCTAACACTGCAGTTACCAAAACGCCACCCAGGCTTAGATCTATATATATTCGCAGTTCTAATGTTCCACCAGAACGACTGCTGACACTGCAGTTACTAAACGCCACCCAGGCTTAAATCTATATATACTCAAAAGACTGTCCTCTCTGTAGTCTATAAGTAATCTGGCCTACACAACTCCTGGCCTTATAATCTCTTTAATAACTCTGATATCTGTTCATGGATCCTTAAATCTATATATACTCAAAAGACTGTCTGCTCTGTAGTCTATAAGTAATCTGGCCTACACAACTCCTGGCCTTATAATCTTTTCGATAACTCTCCCTTCATAAGGAACAATGGCCTAACTATCTCCTAGCGCCGTTCCTGCACAATAGAAATCTATCAGGGAGGTAAATATGATCCCAAAATATCGGCCTGTATACACCAAGGCCTCAGAACATGTCCTTAACATAAAGTACACCTTATCTTCTCTTATCTCATCTTATCTCATCTTATCTGCAGATTTATCACATCTTATCTGCAGATAAACACACCTAAATAGGCAAGTACTAGTACACCTCGAAAAATGGCCAAATATCGTTCCCTTACACTACCCTTGGGAACACACACAAGATACAGGGCTGACTCCAGTCAACCGCCCAACTTAGACTGTCACGGGATGACACATCTCCCGCACAAACAGACACCGGACCCGGCTGTTCACGGACTACCCGTGAGCTATTCACAGCCGGCCGAAACCAGTACAGAATAACTAAATGACCAGCGCTCACACGCTTTCTGTACACTCTGTTTTCTTTTTTAACATATAAATGTTTTAAACAACTCACAATTAAACAAGCCGACAAGTGCTACAACCCTGAATTCACACTGTATAATCAGTATAGTACGTATCATTCCCCTTTGACCTTAACACCTGCATTGGTTTTAGCGAAATTTCTTTCCTAGGCCATCGAGTTGGTCATGGTTTCCTAAAGACAGAGGACCATAATATCACTAAGATACTTAACATCTCTATCCCTAAGACTAAAAAGCAAGTGCGAAGTCTCTTAGGTCTTATTCAATTTTATGGAAGATTCATTCCGAATCTATCCTCTATCATGGCACCTCTTTCTACACTACTAAAGAAAGGGTCGCCTAATATGGTCCACTGGTCCGAGGAATGCCAATCCTCTTTGGATAAGATTAAAACATTGTTTTCAACACCACCTATTTTAGTGTTACCTACTAAAGATAAGACATTTTTTCTTCGGAGTGACGCTTCATCCACTGGGATTGGAGCGGCACTAATGCAAGAGTACTCTGGAACTCTGCATCCCGTAATGTATATCTCCAGAAAACTTAATGCTGCAGAAAGGAATTACTCGGTTTTAGACCGTGGACTATTGGCTATGGTTTGGTCAATTCTCACACTACAAAGATTCCTTCTAGGCGCACATTTCATTGTAGAAACTGACCAGAAAGCTCTTACGGTTATACAGAGTAAGAATTTGAAGAGCTCGAGGTCTACTCGATATGCAATTGCTCTTCAACCTTTTCATTTCTCGGTACGAGCTATCCGTGGATCAGATAATGTGATGGCAGACATTTTGTCTAGATGCCCACATGATTCCACCTAACTGTTAGGTCTCGGACTTCTTAACACATCTAAGTCTATAATAGTTCCTCTCTATATCAAGATAGATACACATTGTAATTTGTAATATAGTGATTGTATATCTACTATCACTACGTTCATTGATATATATTCACCGCTGTTCTTTGATGATTTTTTTTTCTTTGTCAATCATGTACTTATAGTGCTTAAATATGAAATTGTTATATGAAATTATTATATGCATTGTGTCATTGCCAGCATTGTAGTATACGTTGGTGGCACCTCCCTGGAAATATTTATACTTAAGAGAAATGCTTTCTCTGAGATGTTGAGATATATTCTCACAAGTCGATCTATGCTTCGACTTTACCTTAATTTGACATTATAAATTGCTGTTATTTGTCATCTGCGCATTATTCGTGCGTTGCGAGCCTATTGTATGTTGCTCTCAGATGAAAAAAAATAATTTCATTTTTTTCCCCCGGGGGTTGCGGTAGTCTGTTACCAACAGATTACTGGTGGCAATGTATGTAGTTATTATAATACTTTTTTGTCTGAGGGAAAGTATTTGTTTTAAAATCAGGATGCTTTCCTGGCCAAAGATATATCACCCATGATTGATTGATACTGTTGTTATATGGGTTATCTCCCCTGAATATCGAACTTGGCGTATGAATCCAGATTTTGTTGGTTTGTTCCTTGTTGGGCCAGAAACAGATTGTTCTTGCTTAGGTTTATGCAGGAATGTTTATGGTCCGAGTCTATGTTTACTTCTCTTCTATTTAAGACGATTCGGTCTTATATCGTGATATCTTTGTATGTCTAAGTGGGACTATTTTTCCTTGTACTGAATTTTTGGGGTCAGGCAGTTTCTGCGCATGCGAAGACGAAAAAGGGTCTTCCGTGATGATGGAGCCTGGTGAATGCCATGTCGGAGACCAGTCCGAAGTTTGTTGATATCTGTGATCTATTATGGGGAAGAAGATAGTTTCTGATATGATTATTAAGTCTATGAGTTCCCCAGTGTTTATTCTGTAACGCCAGGAGAGGGCGTATGTGTTCTGCTAGTGTATTTCCCATGCCCAGGTAAAAGAACTTTTTGCTGAACTTTTTCCTTGCTAGGCTTAGATGGGCAGACGTCTACATGATGATTATCTATATCAATATGTCGGGATGACATGTTACCTAGCAGCACTGAATATGATTGTATGCAGCAGTTATGATGAAAGAATATGCTGATTCTTGTAGAAACATTTGTGTTCATGAACAAAGCCTTTATTGAAGCTTTACTATGCATCTGTATAGTGAGTAATGCTCACTGGAACCAGAAGCCATTTTCGATCCTATATTTTTTGTCGATCATCGATCAGAGAACAGGGATGCCCCTTATTATCAGGTGATGATTAAGAGATCACAGTTATAAAGAAAACCCAATACTGGTGGGTTAACTTTGTCTCCAGAAATATTTGCTGAACTTTACCTAAAGGAATCTTCGCTAGAAAAGAGGTTCTGTCTAGGAGTCATGCTTGAACATTATTTATTAACTGACATGCTCAGTCAGTAAGGCCTGATGGTTATATTTATAAACAGTGGAAATCTAAGTGCTTGTCTACGGACGTTCCATTGTAATGTTCTTCAACATGAATGCCAACTTAAGATTGTAGACCATTGATCAACAGTATGATGATATATGTCGACCTGTTTTCCTGTAACTATACCCATACTGTCCAAGTGTGTGCGTCCAATTAAACAGTATGAAACGACCACAGTAGTCTGCATCATTAACTTCTAGCTACGTGTGAGTGAGTGTCTGATCTTCTAGTCAACTCTTCAGAACAATCCATGCATTCGCGTATTGACACTCACATTAACACTCATAGTCAACATTACATCCTTGTCGGGGCCTCATTACGTTTTTGGACAAGGTGACCTGTATGCCCAACACTGTGCCGGTTTAGAGTTGACCATTTACACCAATACCAGCTTTATTAACGTGGTGACCAAGAAAAGACATTTATCAACGATCATCAAAGTGTTTTCAAATTAACACGATCATCATAGTGTTTTCAAATTAACCCGATCATCTTCATTAACAGTTATTAAATATTAACATTGCATCCGGTAAAAGAATGTGCACACGGACATGCATATACACACAGAGATCGACAGACAGACATACAGGCAGGCAGACAGGTAGGCAGGTAGATAGATAGGTAGATAAGTAGATAGGTAAACAGACAGACAGACGGACAGACAGACAGACGGACAGGCAGGCAGACAGACGGACGATCGGGCAGGCGATCGGGCGGGCGGGCGGGCTAGATTAGATTAGATTAGATTAGATTAGACAGACAGACAGACAGACAGACAGACAGACAGACAGATAGATAGATAGATAGATAGATAGATAGATAGATAGATAGATAGATAGATAGATAGATAGATAGATAGATAGATAGATAGATAGATAGATAGATAGATTGGTAGGTAGATAGACAGACAGACAGATACAGAGAGAGAGAGAGAGAGAGAGAGAGAGAGAGAGAGAGAGAGATAGAAAGATAGATAGACAGATAGATAAATTAGTGAAAGCAACGAAGTCATTACATAATTAAACTAAAGTTAAAGCTATAACATTAAAAAGTATATAGTTATGAAAACACTGTATGAACCAAAAGAAGTACTTGCCGGAACGTGCATTTTTAAGCCTTCGTGATTTGGACATTTGAATTCAGATACCTTTTCAATGCGAACACACATAGATATACATATCGATTGGGGGGGGGGGGGGAATAGCAATATAGCTAATCCCATTCCGCCTAAGTTTGTTGTTTACAATACCTTTAAGTTTGCTGAATTGTCCTCTCTGTGTGTACTAGAACCCGAATAGCCGAAGAGAGAGCAAAATGATAGTAACGTTTCAACCTACCAAGCATGTCGTGAAAGCCGACTGAGGAGGGTTGAGTTTGATGTTGCTTAACCGTCATGTAGAAATTGTAAGCTAAAAAACATCAACCAGAATGAATAAAATGAGAAAAAGACACTGGTGATGGCAAAGACACACATAAAGAAACCTTTCCACGACGAAGGTCATGTGGTCGAAACGTAGACAATATTCTTTGTCTACTGTCGTATTGTCATTTTTTTTTAAAACCCATCCTTCAAAAATGTCTTCTTTGTTCACATTCAGATGTCAACTTGAATATGTTCAAAGGCTGCAGTGTTCAGCTTGAGGCTATTTCTATCTCCATAGAGCTTCTCCAGGAATGGTACATGTGATGGCCACATGTGGTTTCTAAAAGGTTTCAAATATTGGTGCGAGATATATTGAGAAGGATAATTTTTGTGTGTCTCTAAAAGGATATGAAAAAAAATCACTGGACTTCTCACGTAAACGCATTCGTAACCAACACTTGTGTTCGACGCATTAGCTGAGCTACACAACTTAGCCATAACACCCACCGAGATAAGGATACCTGAAAATGAATTTACGCTAACTTTGATAGAAAATTCTGCACGATAACGCGGTTTCACGAACATAACGCGATCACTCGAATTGGCGAGGGGCAGAACTGATGCCCAAGTGAATGAGAAGACGCAAGCTTTCTGATGTAGTTTCAACATCTTGGAAGATCATTAAGCGAAGGATTGATCATGTTTACAGGTTTCTCTATCTAAAAGAAAACATACAATGAGTTCTGCAGCCGTACATGACAATGTCGTAATTATGTAGCGTACACGATGTAAAACGGTTTAAAGACGCCTTAGAGATAAATCGAACATGGTGATACCAGATCTAACATGGTGATACCAGATCTAACATGGTGATACCAGATCTAACATGCACGTAGAGAAATAATCAGAATACACACTTTTTTTTCAAATGTAAAACTGTAAATTGATAAGGAAGGCATGGGAAAGACCTAGAGCACAGTACAATAGTAGTAGATAAATATTAGACAAACATAAAAGTATGTATTCAGGCACTCGTAAGAAATAAAGAAGTAGAAAACTAGACAACAGAAAAACAACAGACGTGAGTGGCTTACCCAGGACCCGAACCCAGGACCTTCCGTGCGACAACCCCGCCTAGCTATGCAAGCGACAGGTAAATGTGCTATAGAAGTACAGGTACTTACTGTTCTTATTCTTCTATCATTTACTAGACACAGTATTAAGGTCTTTGTCTTGTGTAGTCTTGTGTAGTCTGACCTATACTGTATGATAGGGGAAAAACAGAAGTGATTGCGTCATTAATAGGCTGGACTGCCCATGATAAATTTCCGGTGTTATGTATTGCGAGTCGCACTAATGACCTGTCATCGAAGCATCATTTTGGTGATGCCTAGATGGCAGGGAGGATGGTGTGATTCGCTTGCATTGCTAGGCGGGGTTGTCGCACGGAAGGTCCTGGGTTCGAGCCCTGGGTAAGCCACTCACGTCTGTTGTTTTTCTGTTGTCTAGTTTTCTACTTCTTTATTTCTTACGAGTGCCTGAAAACATACCTTTATGTTTGTCTAATATTTATTTATTGTTTACAGGCATCGGGTTTTCCTTCCTTATGTGTTATAAATGGTTTAATGGATTCGATTTTTTTTCACACCCATCCATTATAAATGGTTATACAATAGTACTAGACATAAATATGCAGAGCTTCTACAAGTCTTGCAGAAATTACACTGGCTAACAAAAAAATTTTTTTTTTTTCTTTCTCTAACATTTATATGTTTTTCTGGTCAATTTTAATGCGCTGTTTTTAAATCTGCAAACCGTTTTTCTCTATCAGGTCGGGATCTCTAGAAATACGCAATTGAGGTTTTTTAACAACGCATACAGTATTACAACATCATTCGTACAGGAAGTATAACAGTGATGTAGGCTTGAATTTCTTTGCAGTCGACTTTCGTCGGTGAATGGCATTTGGTACATCGCGATGAAGCATCCAACAATAATCGGCAAGCATGGTCAAACTCCACCGTCCTTGATAACGTGACTCCATTACGGCGATATCTTGATGGAATCGTTCTCCATGTTCATCGCTGACTTCGCCTAGGTTGTCAGGGAAAAAGTCAAGATGAGAATCGCGCAAATGGATTTTGAGGGACATGTTACAACCCATAATTCTGTATGCATCTATGCACTGCTTAACAATATGCACATAGTCGACAGATTTGTGATTTCCCAGAAAGTTATCGACGATCGATTTGAATGCCATCCATGCGCGAAGTTCACTACCATGTAACAAGTTCTCGAATTGTTTGTCAGCAATAACTTTCCTAATCTGAGGTCCTACAAAGATACCTTCCTTTATCTTTGCATCGCTAACTTGCGGAGAATTTTCTCGAAGATAAGTGAAAGCTTTGCTCGTTTTATCTAACGCTTTTACGAAATTCTTCATGAGCCCCAACTTTATATGTAACGATGGTAAAATGATGCTGTCTTTGTTAACTAATGGCTCGTGTATTACATTTTTATGTCCGAGCTGCATACGATCCCTGATAGGCCACACCTTTCTTGCATAATGTTCCTGTCTGTTGCGGCAGTCCCATTCACATAGGAAGCAAAAAAAATTTAGTATACCCAGTCTGCATGCCCGTGAGAATTGCAATGACCTTTAGGTCTCCACAAATCCGCCATTGGTAGTCATTGTACTTTATTTTTGCCAAAAGTATAGCCATATTGTCATAAGTTTCTTTCATATGAACAGAGTAGGCGACTGGAATTGATGAAAATAAATTTCCGTTACGCAATAACAAGGCTTTTAGACTAGTCTTGGAAGAGTCGATGAAAAGTCGCCAATCGTTGACTATGTGCTCATGACCAAAGTGCATCATTAGACCATTTACATCTTTGCAATAGCAAATGTCATCATCCATCTCAAAGTATTGAACAAGTTCTCTGTGTCTATGACGAAATTTAGATATCAGAGTATTGGGCGCTAAAAGATTCCATTCTTTGAGTCGCGAACCAAGTAATTCCGCTTGTCCTTTGGTAAGAGCGAGATCACGTATTAGATCTGAAAGTTCTGAATGGTTAATTAAGTGAACACCATCATTCACCGGTATATAATCCGAGTCAGAATTAGTTTCTAAAGCAGGTAAACTATCACTTTTGGATGGTTCATTCACGTCCAACGGATATTGTTCTGGTGGAACTTGGATCGGACACGTGATTGGATCAGGAGGCACTGGTTTCCAAACCGATTCAATATTTGGATAAACCACAGACTTTCTAGTTTTAAAAGTGAAACCATGGATATTTGTCAAGCGGAAGTAACAATCAGTAGCGTGATTTGTCGGTTCACGCCATATTACTGGCACTCCAAAAGGCATCGACTTATGCTTCGGCGATTTTCGTAACCAACCTGCCAATGTATTTGCACAAGTCGAACAAACTGCATTTGGCTTCCAAGATTTATTTGCATCAACTTTCGAATCGAAATAAAGTTCATATGCTTTCTTTAGTAATGGTGTAAAGTTTTTCTGGTGAACACGATTGGTAAAATATCCGAAGACGTAACAGAACAGATCAGCCGAATTTCTACAACTTCTAGAAGCCATATTTCGCTCAGAATTATTTCGAAATACAATAACTATTTGAAAAAATAGCGTAACATATGTCATGCATCTTTTAGCAGTATAAAAAGTAGAATTATTTTGCATGTTATTAATTTTTAATAAGTTATATAGTAAAAATGAAACGGAGCAAATAACGGTTTCCCAAAAATATATTTATTCACAAATATCTTAAGAACCCGATGTGATAGAGATAAACGGATTTCAAATTTGAAATCAGCGCAAGAAACTGACCTAAGAACACTTATTCTTATATAAGAAAGAAAAATGTTGTTTGTCAGTGTTATTTGAGGACAGCAAACCATAAGTCAGAAGAGTTCATGACCATATGTAGAAAGCCTTTGCTCCTTGAGGAACTAATAAGTGTTAAAAATAAATTAACAATTTAAATAACTATTTTCTATGTGATGCGGTGCATTGCTGTGTATGCTCAATCATTCACGACAAACCGCGTTAGACCGCTTCAGGAACGATAAATAAGAATCTAATAGTTTTCCTCGAATATGCATCCAATCTCGGGACAGGATTATCAAACTTAATGTTTCTCTCCCCTGTTTGTATTTGTTTCCCTTGAATTCACATCACTTGTAGAAAACGTAGTTTTTTTGGTGGTAAGATCGTGACATCTTAAGCGTTCCAGGGCGTTTTGGAAGAAAAGTGTTTTAAGGGCACGTTTCAATGGGAAAAGAAAAGAGAAACAATAAAATAGGAGAGAAAACCAAAAACGGGAGAATGAATGAACGAACTTTATTTTCAAAGGGTTGAGAATTGGGCACGCAGGTCCGTCTGACATCTGCTTTTCCTTTCACTCATCTTTTATACTGAATTCGTTTATTCCCACGTGCAGGTTAAAAATTAACGTTTTAAAAAAATATAACAGTGCAAAAACAGTATATTCACATTTACAGTTAGGTAGTCACCTACCTGGGAAGCACGCTCTCAAGACTAGCCAACATTGACGATGAGGTGGCTAACAGAATAGCAAAGCCAGTATTGCGTTTGGAAGACTGCGATCCTCAGTGTGGGAACGTAGAGATATTAGCGTCGAGACCAAACTGAAGATGTACCGTGCCGTCGTCATCTACGCCTTCTCTACGCCAGTTAGATTTGGACCGTTTACGCTAGACATACTCGAAAATTGAGTCACTTCCATACAACCTGCCTGCGCCGCATGCTAAACATTCGATGGCAGGATAAGATCCCAGATACCGAGGTTCTATCAAGAGCAAATATGCCCAGTGTTTGTACACTGATTCAGAAAGCGCAGTTACGATGGACCGGACAGCTGGTTCGTATGCCAAATGAACGCCTCTCAAAGAGGCCGCTGTATGGCGAGTTGAGGGAGGGAAAGCGTACTAGAGGACGACCAAAGAAGCGCTTCAAAGACAGCCTGAGGGAGTCACTGAAGAGCTGCCAGATTAATACATCAACCTGGGAGCAACTGGCGCAGGATCGCACAGCCTGGAGAGGCGCTATCAAAACGGGTGTCGCAGTCAGCGAGGCCAACCGTGTGAGGGTAGCCCAGAAAAAACGTGCAGCCCGAAAGTCAAGCGTGGATATGCAGCCTGTATTGTCTTCGGGCCTTGTATGTCGGTCATGCAACAGAACTTTTCTTCCCCGCATTGGCATGATGAGCCGTATGCGCACCCACTTAAGCTCATAGAACGAACTATATTACGAGAGATGTCGATGTCCTCATCGAATACGATTGATAAATCATCAGTCCCGTTGCAGATACTGCTTAGGGGAGGGAAATGTCAGAGACTTTACTATACTAGGTCCAGCACCGAGGGGTTTGGTGAGGTTCCTTTTCTCGCTGCCTTTTCCTTCCCTAATTCCAGAACAACGTCAGGTATCGATTTACAGCTGGGTAAATGAAAGAGGCCAATGCGCAAAGGAAACTTATTTAACAAGTTAGAATGAAGCAATCCATTTTTTGGACATGATATGTGTGGTAAAGTGGGATGTTATAAATATTTATAGGGGACTTAGTGTACTGACTGAGATCAGCTGTGAAGGTATCTGTATCTAATAGGTCTAGTGTTTTGCAGATAACCTTACTTGCTACCACATTATACCTCAGTCAGAATTATTCTGGAATATTGTGATGACTACGTTAAATGTCTAGGGTATGTATATGATGAAGTGTAAGTCACAACAACAACAGACAGATACACAATTTAATTTATTCCACCACACTTGACAACACTGTGACACTCACACACATTTAACACTCTATAAGACTATCTTAAATGAGTCACTGGTAAAGTTTCAAATATAAATATGTATTAATTACTTTCACTAATATATATGTCCTGATTCAACTACAAAGTGAACCAGGAATCACAATCAATTGTAATTACAATTTATATGTACAGAATTTATCAATATGAACCTTGTAGTGACATATTTTATTAATATTATCCTATGTGTGTCAGTTGTGTAGTAGTAGTAATATGAGGTAATACTGGTTTTGTTTTTTCAAGCTATGTTGTTATTTGTCATCATGACTTCAAGTGTTTGTTTATCTTGGAAATAGTATGGGGGAAAAGTTCACAGTTCCTATCAATTTAAACACTGTATTTTCCCTCTGTTTTATTATAAAGTCAGATTTTGAGGGGGGGGGGGGGGGGGGGGGGGGGGGGGGGCATAATGTTGAGCTCCTCTGGCCACAGACGCTTATCTTTCGTGATGGCGGCAGGAAAAGACTCCTCTGCTCGATAGCCTCCCTGTGTTCTGGAGACACCTCACTGGTCACTATCTGGACCCAGGAGTATGCTGTCAGCCTCTAGGTTCAGCAAAGCTCAGACCAGGTGCTGCTCAATAACTTTAGGACCACGGTCCCTGAAACAAGAAGGTTGTACCTCCTATTTCAGAACTAATTTATTATAAATTTTCCAGACTGAACACAATACATAACAAACACTGAGTTCAGAGCGGTAGGCCAACTGCTATCTTCATCTGAAACAATTTTCACCAGTATACTCCTCCCTAATGGTTACTACGCCTCTGCAATTCCAGCATTATTTCTTTCTAGTCAATAAGATAGGTGTCAGTGTACTGTTTGGCAATTCCATGTAGTTTTACTTTCCTCCGACACCTTCTGTTCAGGTTGGAGCACTATATAGGCTTTACCTCATGTTCGCTACTGAACCACACATATATACAGACATAAATTATCAATTTACATTCAATTTTCATTAAAAAGATATCAAATATTTCAAGCTTACCACAATTCATGGAATAATACACAGTTACGTTGACTGGCAATGAATATAGCACAATTTCGATCTGCCGATGTCCCAGGCTTTTATTTAGAAAAATATGCACTGGCGCTCAACGCACTGGTTCTTTAGTAAGTTTATTTGAAAATGTGGTGCTGACCTGACGCCTCTGATTGACTATATTGGCGGGTCTAACCAATCGTGCCATGTTTACACAGCTTTCAAAAAAAAAGTACCCTTCCTTCCGTCTCCCCTAACAACAAAAGATAGTATTTATAGCCCGACTAATCGTGTTTAGCCTTACATTTACTTTCCGCCAATCAAATAGGAGGTAACATGGGGACCTATTTCCCGTACAATGGTGGTTTTAAAATCTGCCACTGAGCGATTCTGATTTTGGTGTTGTCTGACAGCACCACCATTTTATTTTGGCTATAATTTGGTAATTCCTAGACTATTTGCGTAACCTTTAACATATTCTTTGTCAGCAAGTCCTAAGGAACCCAAATATATAAATTTAATGGGGCTAAGGGGCTGCGTTCAAAATATGCATTTTCTTCTAGGATAGTCGTGCTGTTTTTTTATTTTTTTTATGTTTAGAACCGCCACCTGTCCTGCTGTACTGTCAGACTAATGTCAGGATTTTAGACATAAAACAGTAGAATGTCATGTTTCCTAATAAGCGTTTTGTAAGTTTTTTAAAACCTAACTCTCGTATGGGTAGTGTTTTTTATCACTGTCGATTTGAAAAAAAGTTAGTGCTTGTGGCCTTACACGCGTGTTAGGGGTGGCATTAATTGTGTATCGCGAGACTGTGGTAGTATTGCCTGCGTTCCGGCTTTCAGCCCCTCCCTTTCTTTCTATCCTTAGTCCATCTGTCTTTCGTTTATAGTAACTTAGTGTATAAAATGACATGAATGGAATATTAAATATAGGTCAGCTTGCGTATCTCAAGGTTTTTCTTAGAAAGGCAGTACACGTGTTATCGTAGAAAGCGGGTATTGAAGCAGTAGGCTTTTACTATCAACGTGAAACGTTACAATTTGCAGACGAAGGAGAAAACAAGGGGGATTTCGAGTACAGTCATTGTGACAGCACTGTTCTTTACTATTCTTCTTTCCTTTTATTAAATTTATTTGTTAGGCTTTACATTTACGTTTTAATTTATATATGTGGATTAGAATTTCACACGACAAATTCTCCCCACTTAAAACAGACGTTATATGCCAGTCTATAATTCTATATACACATAGAGAAATTTATTATTTTTCCTGGAGTTTAGGGTGATTCTCATCACACGGATGGCGGCTTAAAAAATCCGCTCCCAGATTTGTTTTTCCACTTATATACTCTATGCTAAACTCAAATGGCTGCATCAGTAATGACCAACGGAGTAATCTAGAGTTTTCATGTCTAGCCTGCGCTAGAAACGACAAGGGTTTGTGATCCGTTTGCAACTTAAATGCCTTCCCATACAGATAAATATTGAATTTCTTTCTCGCCCATATTACTGCAAGACATTCCTTTTCGCTAGTTGAGTAATTGGTTTCAGCTTTATTCAACTTTCTGCTAGCATATGCCACTGGGCTTAATTCCCCATCCAATGCATCTGATTTCTGTAGCAGAGTCGCACCTAACCAAATATTACTGGCATCAGTCCTTACAATGAATTCTTGACTTAAGTCAGGTAATTTCAAAATAGGTTTGCTTGTGAGCTTTTCCTTCAATTCCTGGTAAGCCATTTCACATTGTGGTGTCCATGTAATTCGATCTGGATTTCCCTTACGTGTCAAATCAGTTAACGGTGCACATATGGAATTAAAGTTTTTGATATACTTCTGGTAGAAACCACATAATGAGACAAAGGATCTCACGTCTTTCTTGGTTTGTGGTCTCGGGGCTTTCTTTAGTTTCTCTAAATTCTTTGGGTCAGGGGTCATGTTTCCCTGATAAACTGTGTGTCCCAAGAATTCCAATTCTTTACATCCCATTCAGTCTCCTGTAACACTAGTCAACAAATTTTCAAAAGTTATTTGTACCAGAAATTAAATATACCATTTCTTATTGATTTTGACATGCTGATTTCAAATATCATAATGAAATTCACCAATTGGCTCTGGTTTTTTTTTTTAAATGATGAATTTACATTACAGTAATACAAATAATGTATGCTTGTTTAATTCTCTGGGGTGAACAGCTAGTCTTTCTACTTTAGCATTATAAAAACTGTGGTTACATACTCAATTAATTGATATTTCAACATAAAATGATAGAAAAAATAAAAACATTATTTAAAGTTCACATATCATGTTTTAAAAAGGCACATTTGAACCCATTCCGTCATTATTCAGTTGCTGTTCGAGCTCTCTTTGCTTGCTTCTTTCTTGTAGTCAATCGATGAGGTGTCTCTTGTCACAGTTCAACAGTAATCAGCAAGCATTGAAGGGCTCCAATTGCCTTGATACCTTGTCTCCATAGCAGCAATGTCCTGGTGAAACCGTTCACCATGCTCATCACTGACCGCTCCAAAGTTTAATGTAAAGAAATCCAGATGAGAATCCAGAAAATGAATTTTCAAAGACGTGTTGCAGCCAAGACTCTTATACTTCAGAAGGAGATTTTCTACAATTTCATTGTAATTATCAGATCTGTTGTTTCCAAAAAAATTGTCCACCACTGACTTAAATGCTAGCCATGCTGCTTTTTCCTTGCCATGCAACACGCAAAGAAACTCGTCATCATGAAGAAGTTTTCGAATTTGCGGACCAACAAATACTCCCTCTCTTATTTTAGATTCACTCAGTCTTGGAAATTTTCTGATAAGGTATTTGAAAGCCTCATCTGTTTTCTCCATTGCCTTGACAAAGTTTTTCATGAGACCCAGCTTAATGTGCAAGGGTGGCAACAAAATCTTGCTGGTGTCAACAAGTGCTGGGTTCTCAACGTTCTTACTGCCAGGCTGCAATGACTGCCTGATTGGCCAATGTCTTCTGATGTAATGGTCACTTCGTGCACGGCTATCCCACTCATAGAGAAAGCAACAGTACTTGGTGTATCCACCCTGTAGTCCAAGCAAAAGAGCGACCACTTTTAAGTCACCGCAAAGTGACCAATGATGATGATCGTAGTTTATACACTTCAAAAGCTGCTTAATATTTTCATAAGTTTCTTTCATATGAACTGCGTGACCAACTGGAATTGACGGTAACACATTACCATTATTCAACAAAACAGCTTTAAGACTCGTCTTGGATGAATCAATGAAAAGCCTCCACTCTTCCGGAATGTAATTGATTTTGAGGGCTGCCATTAAACCAGAAATGTTGTAGCACGCAGAAAGGTCACCCTCTTTGAAAAAGAATGTAATAAGCGGCTTCTGGCGGTTCCTATTCACAGAAATTGTAACATCTTCTGCCAGGAGATTCCACTGTTGCAATCTGGAACCCAAAAGCTCCGCCTTGTTCTTCGGTTAATTCAGATCTCTTACAAGATCATTCAGTTCATCTTGGGTTATTAAGTGTGGTGTAGTGGATGTAGTTTGCTCAAAATCTGGGTCGCTTGAGGTTGATGGTTCAGGACCACCAATGTCCTCTTCTTCATCAGTGGAAGCAGCTGAAAATGATTCTGGCACTTTGGGAACTGGTAGGTCATCGCCATGTGGTACCGGACATATTGCAGAGGGGATGTTTGGATATTCCAGAGTCCATTTTTTCTTTTTTGATATGCCTTTCCAAAATGTCCTAGGCATTTCTAACTACGATACTTTTGATAAGGACAAATGCACTAACTAATGGCAACATTTTATCAGAGATAAGATATTTATACACAAAGGTGATGTAATCATAGGTAGGATTGCATCATCAACTTCTAGTTACATTTTTATTGGTCATTAGAAGAAATTATGCAATCGCCCACAACAGTTGCGTCATATATATAAATTGACCGTAATTAAATAAACTAGTAGCATATATCTTGAAAACTAGAGCCAATCAACATTTTTTAATGTCATTTTCGTTTTCAGCACACCAAAATTAGTTAAGATCAGCTATTTTCATTTCTGGTACATTTTGGTTGTTGACTAGTGTAATCTATACAGAGTCTATGTTCTCCAGAGGGTTTTCTTAAGAGTACAACACTGGAACTATACGAAGATTCACTGTGTGAAATAATTCCTTCCTTCAACAAATAGTCTATCTCTTCCTTCAAAGCTTTCTCCTTAGCAAAAGGAATCGAATAGGGTTTCATACAGACAGGTGTGGGGTCTATCAGTTTCATATCATATTCCAATAAGTTTGTATGCCCAGGTCGGTCTGTTAACACCTCTGCATGATTATCTAGAACCTGTTGCACTCTCTCTTTCTGATTTTTCGTTAAATATGTACTGATTTTCACCTGTGCCGCTGTCTCACAGGGGTGTAATGGATATTCAAATGATGAAAGTGGTTCCTTTTTCATCTCCATGGCAATGGACAAGGTCAACAAGTGTGTCTCTTCCTGATGTTCTCTTTCCAAATATTTCTTCAGGAGATTCACATGATAGATTTTTTCTTTCCCCTTCTTATCTATCTTATAATTGGTTCTAGACACCTTCTCTGGAACTGTATATGGACCTTGCCATCCAATTTGTAACTTATTCTGACTACCGGGTAGAAGAAGCAGTACCTTCTCTCCCACAGCCAAATCTCTGTCTTTAGCTTTCCTGTTATAATAGGCAGCATGTTTCTTCCTGGCTTGTTTCAAATTTTCATTGGCAAGTTTCCAGCCAGTTTTTAAACGAGTGGTCAGCTCATTCACATATTGGTATGAGGATGTAATATTTTCCTCTGCCTTTTCGTCAGTCCACGTTCTTAACAGCGTTACATATGGACCTTTAATTTTGTGGACCTATTGGTCCATGCACCGGTATTGTCTCTTCCACTTGAAGCGCTATAGTGATGATTTTTCTTCCCAGAATTATCATTCACAAAACGACCGCTACCAATTTTTCTCTTGGGGCTTTCTCCCCACTTAAAATTCTTGATGAGAGATTTCCCCTCTACATCTTCTTCCTCCAGTTTGTTTAAGTCCGATTGAGGGATTTTCGGCTTATCCTGGGGTAAGACATCTTTTTGCACTCGCCGCATAGTGGCCATTGTAAAACAGTTAAGTGAAGCTTGTCCGTGAAAAGGGGCTTCCCATTCCCTTTGATCCACTTTATCAAATTTATTTCCCTTTTTATTTTCAGGCCTAAGTTTGCCCTTTGGCGTGTCCAGGTCCTGATCAATGTTCCCACTTGTGGGTGTTCCCTCATGTGCTATGCTACACCTTTCTACAAAATTCTCAATGTCCCATCTTGCCTTGGGCCAATAATAATTGTGAGCCACCTTTTGGATGATGGTACCTATTTTCTCATGGTCCCCATCTTGTTTCACATGTAGGCTCCTTATTAATTCTGCCCTATATCTTTTAGGAAGTACCAGCTGTCCCTGACCTTTGGATCTAGCTCCAGTCTTCCTATACATCAACTTGTTTTTCATGTAAAAATCTCCCTTGCCTGGAGTTGTATGACAAGTTGCCAATTTCCTAAAACAAGGCTTGAGGGTCTTATCCCCAGCCTGTGCCTTCCTCATCTCTTCTGGAGTGGTATCTAACAGAATATCCTCCTCCTTTCTTGAGGTCGACCTGACCTGAAGGGTGGCCATAACTATAGGGTTCCTTCTGCACCGGTCAGTGTCATGATTGTTCATCTTACAATTTTTACACCACCTTTTCCCTTGGTTGAAAGATTTTCTTTCATCATATTTCCTTTCATCGAATTGTGGGGTTTTATTTTTATTGTCATACCGTGGCCTATCAAATTGGTGCTTACCTTTGTTTTGATCTCTAGGATCAAATTTATTAAAGTTCTGTGGTGCCCTAAAATTTTCCACCTGTTTCTTTTTATTACCTGATACCTCTACCTGAGCCGCTTGATACCTTTCTGCAACATTTAGCAACTCACCCAGCCTCTCTGCACCTTGTTCCATGAGAAACTTTCTCAGGTCTGGAGCCATGGACTCTCTTAATTGTTCTATAAGGACCATTTCCTTAAGATCTTGGGTTTTCCCCAGAGAAGTCCATTTCTCCAAGTATGTCTCTAACCGTGCAGAGAACTGGTGATAGGTTTCCCCTGACAGTAGTTTAGCATTCCTAAATTTTTTCCTATAACATTCTGCGTTCTTTTCATATCTTAACAAAAGAGCCTGCTTTAGCATGTCATAATTTTCCTGATCACCTCTGCTCATTTTCGCAAAAACTTCATAAGCTGCCCCACGAAGACCTTGAGATAACTTTAAGCTCCACCTTTCTCTCTCTAACCCATATGTGGTAGCTAATAGTTCATATCTAGTTAGATAGCTCTCAATATCATCGTCTTTCTCAACAAAATGATCTAAATGAAAATTCATAGCTGAGGTTGAGGCTCCCTGGCTAGCAGTGGCATCAGAGGTAAAGGGACTGGCACCATTTTCAGGAGCATGGCCTTGAAACTCAAACTCCCTTAGTCGTAACTCGTGTTCCCTTTGTAATCTCTTCTCCTCCTTTTCTGCTTCCCTCTCTGCAGCTAAACGCTTGTCTTCCCTTTCTGCAGTCAATCTTCTTTCTTCTGCTTCCAATTTCTTAGCCTCAGCTTTAATCTGTAACTTCTTAATTTCCTTTTCAGCCTCTAACCTCTTATCTTCGGCCTATCTTTCAGATTCTAGTTTTCTAATCTTCTTTCTTCCCGTTCAGACCCCAATATATGTGGTAAAGTGGGATGTTATAAATATTTATAGGGGACTTAGTGTACTGACTGAGATCAGCTGTGAAGGTATCTGTATCTAATAGGTCTAGTGTTTTGCAGATAACCTTACTTGCTACCACATTATACCTCAGTCAGAATTATTCTGGAATATTGTGATGACTACGTTAAATGTCTAGGGTATGTATATGATGAAGTGTAAGTCACAACAACAACAGACAGATACACAATTTAATTTATTCCACCACACTTGACAACACTGTGACACTCACACACATTTAACACTCTATAAGACTATCTTAAATGAGTCACTGGTAAAGTTTCAAATATAAATATGTATTAATTACTTTCACTAATATATATGTCCTGATTCAACTACAAAGTGAACCAGGAATCACAATCAATTGTAATTACAATTTATATGTACAGAATTTATCAATATGAACCTTGTAGTGACATATGTTATTAATATTATCCTATGTGTGTCAGTTGTGTAGTAGTAATATGAGGTAATACTGGTTTTGTTTTTTTCAAGCTATGTTGTTATTTGTCATCATGACTTCAAGTGTTTGTTTATCTTGGAAATAGTATGGGGAAAAGTTCACAGTTCCTATCAATTTAAACACTGTATTTTCCCTCTGTTTTATTATAAAGTCAGATTTTGAGGGGGGGGGGGGGGGGGATAATGTTGAGCTCCTCTGGCCACAGACGCTTATCTTTCGTGATGGCGGCAGGAAAAGACTCCTCTGCTCGATAGCCTCCCTGTGTTCTGGAGACACCTCACTGGTCACTATCTGGACCCAGGAGTATGCTGTCAGCCTCTAGGTTCAGCAAAGCTCAGACCAGGTGCTGCTCAATAACTTTAGGACCACGGTCCCTGAAACAAGAAGGTTGTACCTCCTATTTCAGAACTAATTTATAATAAATTTCCAGACTGAACACAATACATAACAAACACTGAGTTCAGAGCGGTAGGCCAACTGCTATCTTCATCTGAAACAATTTTCACCAGTATACTCCTCCCTAATGGTTACTACGCCTCTGCAATTCCAGCATTATTTCTTTCTAGTCAATAAGATAGGTGTCAGTGTACTGTTTGGCAATTCCATGTAGTTTTACTTTCCTCCGACACCTTCTGTTCAGGTTGGAGCACTATATAGGCTTTACCTCATGTTCGCTACTGAACCACACATATATACAGACATAAATTATCAATTTACATTCAATTTTCATTAAAAAGATATCAAATATTTCAAGCTTACCACAATTCATGGAATAATACACAGTTACGTTGACTGGCAATGAATATAGCACAATTTCGATCTGCCGATGTCCCAGGCTTTTATTTAGAAAAATATGCACTGGCGCTCAACGCACTGGTTCTTTAGTAAGTTTATTTGAAAATGTGCTGCTGACCTGACGCCTCTGATTGACTATATTGGCGGGTCTAACCAATCGTGCCATGTTTACACAGCTTATCAAAAAAAAAGTACCCTTCCTTCCGTCTCCCCTAACAACAAAAGATAGTATTTATAGCCCGACTAATCGTGTTTAGCCTTACGTTTACTTTCCGCCAATCAAATAGGAGGTAACATGGGGACCTATTTCCCGTACAATGGTGGTTTTAAAATCTGCCACTGAGCGATTCTGATTTTGGTGTTGTCTGACAGCACCACCATTTTATTTTGGCTATAATTTGGTAATTCCTAGATTAGTTGCGTAACCTTTAACATATTCTTTGTCAGCAAGTCCTAAGGAACCCAAATATATAAATTTAATGGGGCTAAGGGGCTGCGTTCAAAATGTGTATTTTCTTCTAGGATAGTCGTGCTGTTTTTTTATTTTTTATGTTTAGAACCGCCACCTGTCCTGCTGTACTGTCAGACTAATGTCAGGATTTTAGACATAAAACAGTAGAATGTCATGTTTCCTAATAAGCGTTTTGTAAGTTTTTTAAACCTAACTCTCGTATGGGTAGTGTTTTTTATCACTGTCGATTTGAAAAAAAGTTAGTGCTTGTGGCCTTACACGCGTGTTAGGGGTGGCATTAATTGTGTATCGCGAGACTGTGGTAGTATTGCCTGCGTTCCGGCTTTCAGCCCCCTCCCTTTCTTTCTATCCTTAGTCCATCTGTCTTTCGTTTATGGTAACTTAGTGTATAAAATGACATGAATGGAATATTAAATATAGGTCAGCTTGCGTATCTCAAGGTTTTTCTTAGAAAGGCAGTACACGTGTTATCGTAGAAAGCGGGTATTGAAGCAGTATGCTTTTACTATCAACGTGAAACGTTACAATTTGCAGACGAAGGAGAAAACAAGGGGGATTTCGAGTACAGTCATTGTGACAGCACTGTTCTTTACCATTCTTCTTTCCTTTTATTAAATTTATTTGTTAGGCTTTACATTTACGTTTTAATTTATATATGTGGATTAGAATTTCACACGACAATATGAGAAGAGGAAAGTTGGAATATATCGTAACAACAAGTAAGATTGAAGGAAACAGAGATAGTGGAAAGCAAAGAGAGCAAATAATGGACAGTTTGACATCGTGGCATGGAAAGAAGTCAACTACAGAATTAATAAATTGTACTGGAGACAGGAAGTTGTGGAGAGACATGATCACCTACGCCACTATGGTACTTGAAGAAGAAGACTGGAGCGTGTCAATACCGGGAATCGAACCTACACCTTTGCCGCGAAATACCCGCTATCTAACCACTCTGTTCATCATACGCTCAACATTTATAGTATATAATTATAATTAAGAAACAATGTATATTTAAAATATAAAAAAATCACTATCAAAATCTACACTGAAAAGCGTATAATGACTCGGGAATATAAGTTTAAGTGGCAAGTTAACCTTCACTCATGATGCACATGAATTCAAAAAGTCTGTGATTGTATGAATAAGGACTGAGGGTGCTTTTAAAGCCATATAGAAAATGAATCATAGGAAAGCGTATAAAGATTTTTTTTTTTAAAAAGGACAAACGTGAAAAACATGGAACATGAGTGGAAAACCGTTAGACATATTTAGGAACAATGGAAACAAAATGAACTACTTATCACTCGATCAGCATCATTTCCTTTCTTACTTATTTATGGAACAAGGGTCCATCACTACAGCTGGTCGTATTGCAGGAAGCCCCCACCAAGACGTTCGCGTGCTCTTGTAGGGGCATTTTATGTGGCTTTTTTTTTTTTTTTTTTTTTTTTGTAGTGAGAGAGTTACATTTTACGCGTATCAGAGCGTTTTGGAAGAGAAATAATTTAAGAGTTTTCTTCAATGGGAAATGACAAGAGACATTGACATAAGAGAGAAAATCAGAAAATGGAGGATAAAATGAATGAGAATACATTCTCATGGTGTGGTAAAATTTAAAATAAAATAAAAATAACAAACGGTAAAAACGAAATGAAAAAGGCAACAAAAGAGCGAGAAACCATTAGGTTTATTTAGGGATAATTCTTCTTCTTCTTCGTACACTCTCAGGCGTCCACTTGAATGTTCTTAAAGAAAGCAGTAGTCAGTTTGAGGCTATTTGAATCCCCGTAAAGCTTTTCCACGAAAGAAGCTGGCGTCGGTCATATGCACTTTCTCTGTACCGCATATAAGGGGCAACTTTGAAGCAGATGTTCAGCAGTCATTTTATCAGTGCCACAGTTACACTGATCGGTAGTTCCTATCTTTAGCTTGTTGAATAGATGGTATCTCAATCTGTTGTGGCCAGTGCGGAGTCTGAAGATTACCACTTGTTCTCTTCTGTGGAGCTGGTAGTAAGCATCATTCTGTGTGTGACCTGGATGTTCAACATTCCATTTGTTTCTATATCTGATTCTGATAAAACTCTTTCCCTCCTCAAAAGTTATGCTTGCATCAGGCTGAGGTAGATGTGAACCTTCTTTTGCCATTCTGTCAGCCTCTTCATTGCCGGTGATGTTACAATGAGATGGGATCCATTGGATCACAACACTTTTGAATCGTTGACACAGTTTGTGGAGCACTATTCTGAGATCATCCAGGTCTGTATTATTTTGTCTTTTCAACGTTGCAATTACTGACTGTGCATCAGTAAAGAAAGCAACTTGCCTCTCTGCGCTTTCTTCTGTCAATATAACTTCTGCTGCAGTTTTCAAGACCTCTGCCTCTGCTCTGAAGGTCAGAAAGACACCCCCACCTCCATTTTCTGTTGTATATTTGCTGATCCATCTGTGTATGCATGGGTCCAGGTGTTACGTGGGTAATGTTTCTCTATGTATTTTGTCGCTATGGATTTTCTATCTGTTGCAGTTTTGCTCTTTTTTCTTTCAATTCCAGGAATGTTTTCTATAATTTTAGGGAAACGATTTTGTTTCCAAACTGGAAGCTTGTGTGCAGTGTAGATGGGTTTAACAGTGGATATTTCATCTATGGATACTGCTCTCATTTGTGGTTTGGTTGATTCTACAAAATTGCTTCGTTTGAGTCTTTGCCTTCTAAGAGCATTTATTCTTTGGCACATTGGGTGGTCTGTTAGTCTTTTGAATTTTTCGGCCTGTTGCTGAGCCCTGCAGTCTCTTCTATCTGTCATTGGCTGGAGGCATGTAATCTTTTCGAGTTCTTTTATAGGTGTTGACTTCATGCCGCCCGTTATAATTCTCATTGCTTGATTTTGGAGTCTGCTAATTTTATCGAAGTTTGGGGATAATGAAGAAATACATTTATCATTCATTATTATGTCGCTTTCTGCTCTTTTTGAAGCAATGAGCCAATACTCAGTGCCGACATGAAATCGATTCCATCAATTCCTCACAATCGGGCCCCACGCCTAGAAAGGCCCTGCACATGGCCTGACTTAGGAATATTCCTCCGACTGCTTGAAGTTTATTTGCATTTTTATACGAATTCAAAAATCTTCCAAACTAACCCATGCAACAACCGGCTGTAGATTCTTAACTTGCATTGAATCCTTCGTGCAGTGCCTAAGCTATGGTTCATTCTTTGCATAGCGGCCTCCACAGTTATCCACCAAGTTGTTTTTTGGTCGGCCTCTTTCGATTTCCTTCAGGGCTTCATTGCATAGCTGTTCTTGTGATGACATCAGGGTCTCTTCTAAAGACGTGGCTAACCCAACTCCAGCGTCTGCCGGCTATGATGGTGTTGTTTATTGATGGTGATAATCGGTCAAAAGATTCAGATAATTTTCCTTAGACAGACTGTGTGGAAAGAGGACAATTTCGACATTTCCTCTGTTACTCTCCAGCATTCCGAACCATAGAGAAGCACAGAAAGTACACAGCTTTCGTATAATCTTAATTTGGTATTTGTGCTGTACTAGGAAGACCTCCAGATGTTGTTGAGACTAGCAAAGGCTGTTCTCGCTTTATTCGTTCTGCCGCTGATGTCCCCGCTTGTTCCGCCGTCTGATGTTACTATGCATCCTAGCTTTGGTTTGGGTTTTTAAGGGCTATCTTCATTGCACACGGACAACGCCATCCTCCTTTAGATCACACAAGGAGGATCTCAGCGCAGTGCACGAACTCCGTAGCACCGGCGAGAATCCCAATGTGTGTATATAATGTATAGGAATCACACATTCTATAAATATTTTTGTGGTGGGTCCTGAGTTTTAAATTTTGCCAAGGCAACGGCCTGATAAGCCTACTCTTTACGATTTCCAAATGCCGTGGGATTTTTAACGTGTGCAACTTGCACTCGGGACCTCCTATTTTTTCGCCTTTATCCGAGAAGGCTAGGCGTCCGATCTCACTACTCATGAAGGGAGCCGCGCTAGCGTAGTGGTTACAACACCGCTCTGGCGACCGGGTGATACAGGATCAAACCCGGGCGACGGCATTTGAGGATTTTTCGTCGACCGGGATTTGGACTGGATTAACTCGAGACCTGGCGAGGACATTTGAAGGAGTGTCGTCGACCAGGGACTGGCGGCTCCTGAACCGACCCAGCTCTAATGGGTACCTCCGAAAACGGCGAGTATCTGACATCTCCTTATTTGGTAGTACCAGTCAACTATGGTAGATGTCTGAAACCTTTCTTAACGCTTCTTTTCATGACCATAAAAGGCGCGATTCTATAAGACTTTTATCTCGAATGTTCTTAGAATCGTCTTATTGTGAACGGCAACTCAGAGATTGTCGTTCTGCGCATGTCAAAAGCTGGGAGTTCGTTCTGTGTGTTCCGCCCAGTTCGGCAGTTGGAAAATGGGTTAAGAAGCGAGCAGACGCAACTGCGTCTTGTGATTTTCTGAGAGAAATACATTGTCTTTGTGAGTTAGTTAGCTAACTAGACTATTTCCCAGTATTATTCACGCCTGCCTGGAGGCATATGTTCATGGTTGATTTTCCGAAATAAGGTAATTCCTCTTGTATCGAACTTTATGCTATCATCTAGAGGTTCGTCATTTTGTCGCCTATTTGCTCGCCTGTGTGATTCAAAATGGAGAGGTACTTTGACTAGGATTAAGTCACCGGTATCTTTATACCTGAACTAGTTAAATATATATGGGTCGCTCTAGACCAACAAGACTATTGTCTGTGTTCCAGGATTCGTTATATCAGAGATCACGTCCAAGTCAGATGGTTAGACTTAGGAACATTATAAAGGTCGAGCTGACCTGTAGCCCATGTATGCTATTCACGTGCAGACAGTAAACGGACTGATTGTATACATCTGATCTGCTAGCATCAGGAAGGGAATATTATTATTATTGTCTATGAACAGTGATAACCTGCAGTTGACACTGTTGCAGAAATTATTATTATTTATACAGCTTCACGAACTAGAACTCTATGATTTATGAATTTCTGAATCTATTGAACTGTGATGTCTTATGACGCATATATACAACAGCTGTCATTGCTGACTACAGAAATTGTTTTCAATGTGCCATATCATCTTGCTGAACTCGTTAACTATGTTGATGTCATAAGTATCATGACTGTTTTGTGGCGTGCAATAAATGGAAGAAACTTATACAACGAAGTTACCCTTTCTATGACTCTACACGTCATGTTGCTGTGTGATAACCCTGTGAACTGTTCCACTACCACATACACAGCAACATCTTAAATCAGAGAAGACACCTACATCTTGCACTTTAATACCAGGTGTCGATAAGGGTGGCAAGTTACCACTTCAGCTCAAATCCACCCTTATCATTTTTGGTGGCCAATGTGGGGATCGAACCCACGACATTCGCGTTATCAGCACGAATGTCGTGGGTTCGATCCCCACAATGGCCACCAAAAATGATAAGGGTGGATTTGAGCTGAAGTGGTAACTTGCCACCCTTATCGACACCTGGTATTAAAGTGCAAGATGTAGGTGTCTTCTCTGATTTAAGATGTTGCTGTGTATGTGGTAGTGGAACAGTTCACAGGGTTATCACACAGGCAACATGACGTGTAGAGTCATAGAAAGGGTAACTTCGTTC
This sequence comes from Oreohelix idahoensis, assembly GCA_024509875.1. Lineage (NCBI taxonomy): Eukaryota > Metazoa > Mollusca > Gastropoda > Stylommatophora > Oreohelicidae > Oreohelix > Oreohelix idahoensis. Next base: position 331,767 of record JAMPIV010006329.1, read on the forward strand.
CACATAAATATGCTCACGGAATTTTATGACAGACCTGACTATTTGCAGCCTATTTTCCAGGCTACGGACAATTCACAAGCAACTCATGGTCAGTACTCATCTCTGTCAGTTATACAGGATGAGGAAACTACTTTTTTCTGATGTCAATCTTCCTCTTTCTATGGTCCCACTTTATTCTACGGAATCTTGGAAAAAACGTGACCGTTTCTCCAAATCTTTCCGCTGAGGAACATCGACAAGTTTCTTCGATGTTGCAAACATTTCAGGATGTTCTTACAGACATCCCGGGACACACACATGTCATAGAACATGACATTGTGCTAACTGATCACAATCCTATCAGAGTCAGACCATATCCAATACCTATCCATTTCCAGTCTCAAGTCGAAAAAGAATTGGATGAAATGATACGTTTGGAAATCATTGAACCATCCACTTCAGCATACTCTTCGTCTATGGTTATTGTTCGAAAGAAGGATAATAACATTCGCATTTGCGTAGATTATCGCGCAAATTGAACCAAGTTACGAAGTTCGATGCTGAACCTATGCCTTCATTAGAAGAGCTACTCAATAAACTTTCTAATTCTAGATTCTTTACCAAACTAGATTTGTCTAAAGGTTATTGGCAAGTCCCGCTAACTGAACGTGCCAAACCTTTTACAGCTTTTTCTACACCTAGGGGTTTATTCCAATGGAATTTCATGCCTTTTGGTCTTATGAACGCCCCTGCTACATTCGTACGCATGATGCGGCGAATTCTCGCATATCGTACAGATGTCATAGCATACCTAGATGATATCTGTCTATTCAGTGATTCTTGGGAAGATCACTATTTGGGTTTATACGAATTACTGTCTACTCTTCGCGAGTATAACTTGACTGCAAAACCCTCTAAAGCCTTTATAGGATTTAGCGAGATTTCTTTCCTAGGTCATCGGGTTGGTCATGGTCTTTTAAAGACAGAGGACCACAATGTTTCAAAAATACTTAACATTTCGGTCCCTAAGACGAAGAAACAAGTAAGGAGTCTATTAGGTTTGATTCAATTCTACGGACGATTCATTCCGAATCTGTCCTCCATTATGGCACCGCTTTCTACTTTATTGAAGAAAGGGTCGCCTAATCTGATCCGCTGGTCTAAAGAATGTCAATCCTCATTGGACCAGGTTAAAGCCCTATTTTCATCTCCACCTATTCTTAAGTTACCTACTATTGAGAAGACTTTTGTTCTTCGAAGTGACGCCTCGTCAACAGGGATTGGGGCAGCACTAATGCAGGAGTATTCTGATACTTTGCATCCGGTGATGTATATCTCTAGGAAATTAAACGCTGCAGAAAAAGAATTACTCGGTTTTAGACCGTGAGTTATTGGCTATGGTATGGTCTATTCTGAAGTTACAAAGATTTCTTCTAGGCGCACATTTCATTGTGGAAACCGACCAGAAAGCGCTTACTGCTATTCAGAGCAAAAACTTGAAGAGCTCGAGGTCCACTCGTTATGCCATAGCTCTTCAACTATTTCATTTCTCGGTTCGAGCTATCCGTGGTTCGGATAATGTAATGGCAGACATTCTGTCCAGATGTCCACACGATTCCACATGATTCTTCTGTCATATATATATATTTCCTGATATACAATCCAATATTATAATGACATGTTAGTAGATTTTTTCTCACTTTTTTTGAGGGAAATTTATAACATTGTACCATGTAATTATTTAAGAAGGCTTAGTTAGTGATATACGGGCCAAAAGATCACTCGGCCACATTTAAATAAATTATTTTCAGGATTGTATTAAGAAATTTACCAGTTGTCTTTAAGATTTGTGTTATTGATATTTTCGCAGCACATCATTGAAGTCTGCGAGTTTATGTCCATTGTGGAACTTTGAGGATATCAAGTCCTGTCCTACATTGGGAGCGGATGATGTCCACATCTTCTTCTATTGAATGTTTTATGTCAACGTAGATCAACACATGTATTACTTATTAATTACTGTTACTTTATATAATGTAATAATATAGTGCGGTATATTAGTAAATTACACCGCTATTTGCAACACATTGTATGATAACACATAATATATTTAATTTCATATATTGGTATGAGAATAATTTGATTGTCATTATGTTGTTGCCATCATTGTGGCGTGTGTTGGTGGCACCTTCCTGGAATATATCAGCGTATACTTAGATAAATTTTTTCTCTAAGGATCTGAGATATGATCTCAGTGTCGCTCCATGCGTTGATCTAATTTGTTAGGTATATATCCACGCATCATACGTGCGTTAGGAGCCTAGATTTTTTCCGGCTCCAGGATTTAAAAAAAAATGTTTCTTTTTTTTTTCCAGGGAGGGTGCGGTAATGTTACGCACGGATCATTATTATTTTTCGTTTGTATAAACATTTTTCATATGTATGATCATTTTTTTGACTGAAGTGTGTATTATGTTTTCTATGGTCAAAGGGACATAATCCGAGTTATCGAAACTACAATTTTTTAGGAGTTTGCCTTCTCTTGTATAGAGACACGTTCGGTCTATAATTTCTTGAACGAAGCGTGACCACATCTCCTTATTTGGTAGTACCAGTCAACTATGGTAGATGTCTGAAACCTTTCTTAACGCTTCTTTTCATGACCATAAAAGGCGCGACTGTGTAAGACTTTTATCTCGAATGTTCTTAGAATCGTCTTATTGTGAACGGCAACTCAGAGATTGTCGTTCTGCGCATGTCAAAAAGCTGGGAGTTCGTTCTGTGTGTTCCGCCCAGTTGGGGCAGTTGAGAAATGGTTTAAGAAGCGAGCAGACGCAACTGCGTCTTGTGATTTTCTGAGGGAAATACAGTGTCTTTGTGAGTTAGTTAGCTAACTAGACTATTTCCCAGTATTATTCACGCCTGCCTGGAGGCATATGTTCATGGTTGATTTTCCGAAATAAGGTAATTCCTCTTGTATCGAACTTTATGCTAACATCTAGAGGTTCGTCATTTTGTCGCCTATTTGCTCGCCTGTGTGATTCAAAATGGAGAGGTACTTTGACTAGGATTAAGTCACCGGTATCCGTATACCTGAACTAGTTAAATATATATGGGTCGCTCTAGACCAACAAGACTATTGTCTGTGTTCCAGGATTCGTTATATCAGAGATCACGTCCAAGTCAGATGGTTAGACTTAGGAACATTATAAAGGTCGAGCTGACCTGTAGCCCATGTATGCTATTCACGTGCAGACAGTAAACGGACTGATTGTATACATCTGATCTGCTAGCATCAGGAAGGGAATATTATTATTATTATTGTCTATGAACAGTGATAACCTGCAGTTGACACTGTTGCAGAAATTATTATTATTTACACAGCTTCACGAACTAGAACTCTATGATTTATGAATTTCTGAATCTATTGAACTGTGATGTCTTATGACGCATATATACAACAGCTGTCATTGCTGACTACAGAAATTGTTTTCAATGTGCCATATCATCTTGCTGAACTCGTTAACTATGTTGATGTCATAAGTATCATGACTGTTTTGTGGCGTGCAATAAATGGAAGAAACTTATACAACGAAGTTACCCTTTCTATGACTCTACACGTCATGTTGCCTGTGTGATAACCCTGTGAACTGTTCCACTACCACATACACAGCAACATCTTAAATCAGAGAAGACACCTACATCTTGCACTTTAATACCAGGTGTCGATAAGGGTGGCAAGTTACCACTTCAGCTCAAATCCACCCTGGATCTATTCTTATTTGCAAACTGCCTTGCCTTTTCTTTAGCAAATTCTGAAGACGAAGTTGCTAGTTTGCATGCCTCGATGATCTTTTGCCTAAGAGCAATGACGTACTCATAAGAAGATTGAGTCTCATCGCTAATATTATCGGCAGTGATTAGATCGTGAAGTAAAGACATAGGGCCGCGCGGTTGCGCGCCAAAGACAAGTTCAAAAGGGGAAAACCCCGTATGTTCATTGGGGACCTCTCTATACGCAAAGAGAGCCGCGGGTAAGACCCTGTCCCAATCCTGAGGATGATCCTCAGTTATTTTACCAAGTAAAGTTTTCAGAGTCCTATTTAAACGTTCGACCAACCCATTAGACATTGGGTGATAGATACTGCTGAGAGACCTTTTAATGTGTAGCATAGACATTACCTGTGACATAGTGTCTGATATAAGTTGAGTGCCATGGTCTGACAATATTTCTCCGGGAAAACCCAAGCGAGAAAATATCAGCCAAAGAGCGTCTGCGATATCAGCAGTTGAGATGCTCTTGAGAGGTATTGCCTCTGGCCAACGTGTGCACATATCGACACATGTAAGGATAAATTGATGTCCTCTAGCCGACTTAATTCTAAAAGGACCGATAATATCTATTGCCATTTTTTGAAAAGGGCGAATAGGAATGTCAGCAGCCTGGATAGGCGCAGCATGTCGTGGTCCTTTAGATTTGACCTCCTGACATACTTTGCAAGAGCGACAGTACATTCGTATGTCCTTGCTCACAAATGGCCAAAAGAAAGCCGCAAGAACCCTCGACTTTGTACGGGAAAAACCCATATGTCCAGCACATTGCGAGTCATGAGCATGTTGCAATATTTGCAATCTCATGCTCTTAGGCACAAGAATTTGTGAATGAGTGGACGTAGTCGAGTCTTGTACCATACGTACAAGTACGCCGTTCTTCATAGAAATCCAAGATTTCCTATTAGTGTTCTGATTAGGATCACCTTTTTTTGCTAGAATGAAGAATTTTTGTAAAGAAGGATCTTCTTCTTGCAATTTGATAAATGAGTCACGTGTAATAGTCAAGTGACTATCTTGGTCATTTACTTCATCATTATTAGTTAATGAAGTTTGAGGTGGATCCAGAGCATGTGCTCTTGTGACCACCGCATTGGTAGCTTCAATGTTTTGCTCTTCCCAAACAGCAATCTGCTGTGGGGTACATTCCCTAACTCCGTGAATACGACCAATAATAAGGTCCGCAATAGGGTTTGGAAGTAGACACGCGTGGACCTCTCCCGTGAAGAAAGGAGTAGCAATGTGTATTATAGCAGTAGGATACTTTTCTAACGTGCCACCAAATGTGACACATTTGATGACTTTTCCTGTAGCACAGGATGGATCTACAAGAGATTGCCTAACGCCGACAGTAGTACATCCAGAATCAAACAACACTGAGACTGGATTACTATTTACTAGCCCCTTATGTAATATAAGAGAACCTCTCCCATCATGAGCAACATTAGCAGGAAGAGCGGGCAAAGGATGACCACAGCTTAAAGTACTAACGGTTTTCGGATCAAATAAAGTACTGCATTGGATACATTTATTTGCCCTACCAAAATCAAAAGATGAGCATCCGATAGCATTATGGTCTTTATCATTATTAACCTGTTTATCTGCTCCCTGAGATTCTTGTTGAACAGAGTTTGTCTGTTGATATCTTTTTCTCTTATGTTGCGATCTACCGCGACCATTATTGCCTCTGCAATTATCATTAAAGTCCCTACTGTAATTTTTATCCTGGTTTGAGTTCCAGTTTCCATAACTGTCATTACTATCTCTATGCTGTTGAGAACCTCTATTATCTTGGTATTGAGGTCTCTGCATAAAATATTTCCCTCTATACCGATTACCTTTGTGAAAATTTCTAAAGTTAACCGGAGTAGAATAACGTGTAGTATTAGGTTGTCTCCAGTTCTGGGAAGAAGAATCACCCTGGAATTGATCACTATGGTTCTGGGCATAATTACGATTACTCTTTTTATTGAAATTTTTCTGGCTACCCTGAAATTTACGCATAAAATTTGGGCCATAAGGTGCTGCCGAAGCAACTGGCAGACCTTCTTTCACCTTAGAGTTACTAATGGTTATGTGCGGATGCGCAGTAACATACTGGCTACAGTATTCTTCCATTTCTTTTATGTTTTTAGGCTTACGCTCATGAAGAAAAGATAGAAAAGCTTCATTAACAGAAGACATAACCTTATCTCTAAGTAGTAAATCCATAAGAGCTTCAAATGTATTTTCTGTCTTAGACAACTCAACCCATCGTAAAAAAGTAAGACGGATGCCTGAGATGAATTCAGAGAATTCAACTCCAGTTTCTGGTAACATGGTTTTAAATTTAAGACGATATCCGTCCTCGTTAAGTTGGTACTTCTTTAACAATGCCGCCCTGACAACCTCATAGTTGTTTTTTGTCAGGCACATCTACCATACTCAACAAAGTCAAAGCATCACCTCTAAGTATCTTGGACAGATGATACACATATAATGTTTTATCTATATTATGCACATTACATGCACTTTCAAATCTATCTAGATAAAATGTTATATCATCGATTGAGGGATTAAATGCTGGTAGATTAAGCTTGAAATCCTTAGCATTAGTCTTATTTGACACCTTATTTGCATCATTAGCATTACCAGTGTTCAATAACTTTAACTTCTCTAACTCTAAAGCTAAGACTTTTTCATCATGTTCCATTTTTGCTTTTCTCTCATCAGCCTCTCTTTGTAACCTTCTTTCTTCAGCCTCAGCCTGTAACTTTCTTTCTTCAGCCTGGGCCTGTAACTTTTTTTTCTCTATTTTCAAGTCTCCTCTATTTCAAGTCTCTTATTTTCAGCTTCTTTTTCAAGTCTCTTATTTTCAGCTTCTTTTTCAAGTCTTATTTTCTTCTTTTTTTCAAGCTTCTTTTTTCTCTTATTTTCAGCTTCAGCCTGAAGCCTCTTCTCCTTTTCTGCTTCTCTTTTTTGTTTTTCCATTTCCATTTGAAATCTTTTTTCCTCCACCTGCATCTGCAGTTTCTTTTGTTCTATTTCAGCCTCTATTCTCTTTTGTTCAGTTTGTTCTTTCATTTTCTTTTCTTCCGACTTCAATGCCTTGGCATATTGAACAGTCGCAAATTCTTCTAATTTATCACCTGTCTTCCCAAGGGCTTTACCCTGCTCAATAAAGTACTCAAATGTAGACATGATGTCTAAAATGTGAGTACAGAACCTGAAATAATTAATTATCTTATTTCAATGTTAAATAGCAACAAGACTTAATAAAGTGCTTGTATAATCTCTATGTTGAACCCAATCTCTGTGGGAAACAGGAGTTGACACCAACTTGTATTATCAAATGTATAATAATATCACAAGTCACCTCTTAATTAACAGTGCACTACCCAAATCAGTGCATAACCATCAGTTATTTATCATAACTGCACTACAATAGTGCATAAGCAAAAAACACTAGTTAGTTATGATAAGTGCACTATAGACCAATAGTGCATGAGCATATATTAACAATAGTGAAAGCTAACTATGCAAGAACTATGTAAACAATAACAAGACAATGTAAACAATAACAAAGGTCACCAACAATGTAAACAATAACAAAGATCAAAGTCAATGTAAACAACAACAAAGATCAGAGTCAATGTAAACAACAACAAAGATCAGAGTCAATGTAAACAATAACAAAGATCAGAGTCAATGTAAACAATCAACAAAGATCAAACAATACGAAAACATTCGCATAAGTCAAATACACAAACAGCAAAACTAAAAAGAAATATGCGAAGATATGACTAACAAATGACGCTACAGTGTATACACAAAAATATACGTAAAGAACTGAATAATAGCAAAGGGGAGACCTACAAATACAAACAATCGAAATCGAAACTAAAAAAACACAAAGAAAGAGAGAAAAGAAAAAAAAAAAAAAAATATAAATATACAAGAAACAAAAATAAAGCACAACTCGTCACAACTAAACAGATATAGCAACGATTGTCGCTAGCAAATTTCACTGTAGGAAATTCGCACAGTCCCTAACGAAAACGCTAACAGTAGAACCTCTGTGACGTGGTATCTTCTACTGAAAGACACCGCCCAACCGAGAAAACCCGCTGAAATATAAACATATAAATATACAAATAACAAATAACATATAACATATAAACATGTATCATGAAAACAATAGGAGAAAGTGTGAAAGTACAGAAGGCTCAGTTAGAACATAAGGGCACAGTTCACAAACAAAACAGGCCACTTAACTTCTATAAATCCAGCGTCAGCACGGTGCAGAACAGGATGTAATCAGCATTCTGAGGATAATGATCCAACGTTGATTAACTTCTGCTCCCATAAACAGCCATGACGAAGGAAATGAGCTTCTAATACTGCAACAGTTGTTACGGCACTTGACCTTCTGAATCTTCTAAATTGATTTAACCGGCACTTGACCTTCTGAACCCGCAACAGTACCCCTGAGACCGGAACAGTTGTTACGGCACTTGTCCTTCTTTTCACCAGATCAGGAAATCCATTCGCTCGGTACTTGTCCTTCTAATTTTACATAAACTTCAATATTGCCGAGCAGCGCCGGGTAGTTTCAAAATCAGCAACTGTCAGAAAATCCGGATACTTTCAATAAAATTTCTTGTAAGGTGGTAGTTGATGCTGTAGTTGTATCTAGTATGATGATGATGTCTGGGTTTGCTGACCCCCTTGATAGCTGGAATCAGAGTGAACCAACCTATGGCCACCAAAAATGATATGGTGCGCCAAAATATCAGATGATAGAACCAGCTCTGGCCACCAAAAATGATAAGGGTGGATTTGAGCTGAAGTGGTAACTTGCCACCCTTATCGACACCTGGTATTAAAGTGTAAGATGTAGGTGTCTTCTCTGATTTAGGATGTTGCTGTGTATGTGGTAGTGGAACAGTTCACAGGGTTATCACACAGGCAACATGACGTGTAGAGTCATAGAAAGGGTAACTTCGTTGTATAAGTTTCTTCCATTTATTGCACGCCACAAAACAGTCATGATACTTATGACATCAACATAGTTAACGAGTTCAGCAAGATGATATGGCACATTGAAAACAATTTCTGTAGTCAGCAATGACAGCTGTTGTATATATATGCGTCATAAGACATCACAGTTCAATAGATTCAGAAATTCATAAATCATAGAGTTCTAGTTCGTGAAGCTGTATAAATAATAATAATTTCTATAACTTCTGCAACAGTGTCAGCTACAGATCTTCAATGTTCATAAACAATAATAAATGCTCCCATTCTGATGCTAGCAGATCAGTTGTATACAATAAGTCCGTTCACTGTCTGCACGTGAATAGCATACATGGGCTACAGGTCAGCTCGACCTTTATAATGTTCCTAAGTCTAACCATCTGACTTGGACGTGATCTCTGATATAACGAATCCTGGAACACAGACAATAGTCTTGTTGGTCTAGAGCGACCCATATATATTTAACTAGTTCAGGTATACAGATACCGGTGACTTAATCCTAGTCAAAGTACCTCTCCATTTTGAATCACACAGGCGAGCAAATAGGCGACAAAATGACGAACCTCTAGATGATAGCATAAAGTTCGATACAAGAGGAATTACCTTATTTCGGAAAATCAACCATGAACATATGCCTCCAGGCAGGCGTGAATAATACTGGGAAATAGTCTAGTTAGCTAACTAACTCACAAAGACACTGTATTTCCCTCAGAAAATCACAAGACGCAGTTGCGTCTGCTCGCTTCTTAAACCATTTCTAAACTGCCCCAACTGGGCGGAACACACAGAACGAACTCCCAGCTTTTGACATGCGCAGAACGACAATCTCTGAGTTGCCGTTCACAATAAGACGATTCTAAGAACATTCGAGATAAAAAGTCTTACACAGTCGCGCCTTTTATGGTCATGAAAAGAAGCGTTAAGAAAGGTTTCAGACATCTACCATAGTTGACTGGTACTACCAAATAAGGAGATGTGGTCACGCTTCGTTCAAGAAATTATAGACCGAACGTGTCTCTATACAAGAGAAGGCAACTCCTAAAAAATTGTAGTTTCGATAACTCGGATTATGTCCCTTTGACCATAGAAAACATAATACACACTTCAGTCAAAAAAATGATCATACATATGAAAAAATGTTTATACAAACGAAAAATAATAATGATCCGTGGCGTGGCAGAAAGTTACCGAAGTTACTTTCTATGACTCTACAACATAACCCTGTGAACTGTTCCACTACCACATACACAGCAACATCCTAAATCAGAGAAGACACCTACATCTTACACTTTAATACCAGGTGTCGATAAGGGTGGCAAGTTACCACTTCAGCTCAAATCCACCCTTATCATTTTTGGTGGCCAGAGCTGGTTCTATCATTGGATATTTTGGCGCACCATATCATTTTTGGTGGCCATAGGTTGGTTCACTCTGATTCCAGCTATCAAGGGGGTCAGCAAACCCAGACATCATCATCATACTAGATACAACTACAGCATCAACTACCACCTTACAAGAAATTTTATTGAAAGTATCCGGATTTTCTGACAGTTGCTGATTTTGAAACTACCCGGCGCTGCTCGGCAATATTGAAGTTTATGTAAAATTAGAAGGACAAGTACCGAGCGAATGGATTTCCTGATCTGGTGAAAAGAAGGACAAGTGCCGTAACAACTGTTCCGGTCTCAGGGGTACTGTTGCGGGTTCAGAAGGTCAAGTGCCGGTTAAATCAATTTAGAAGATTCAGAAGGTCAAGTGCCGTAACAACTGTTGCAGTATTAGAAGCTCATTTCCTTCGTCATGGCTGTTTATGGGAGCAGAAGTTAATCAACGTTGGATCATTATCCTCAGAATGCTGATTACATCCTGTTCTGCACCGTGCTGACGCTGGATTTATAGAAGTTAAGTGGCCTGTTTTGTTTGTGAACTGTGCCCTTATGTTCTAACTGAGCCTTCTGTACTTTCACACTTTCTCCTATTGTTTTCATGATACATGTTTATATTTATATGTTATTTGTTATTTGTATATTTATATGTTTATATTTCAGCGGGTTTTCTCGGTTGGGCGGTGTCTTGCAGTAGAAGATACCACGTCACAGAGGTTCTACTGTTAGCGTTTTCGTTAGGGACTGTGCGAATTTCCTACAGTGAAATTTGCTAGCGACAATCGTTGCTATATCTGTTTAGTTGTGACGAGTTGTGCTTTATTTTTGTTTCTTGTATATATATATTTTTTTTTCTTTTTTCTTTTCTCTCTTTCTTTGTGTTTTTTAGTTTCGATTTCGATTGTTTGTATTTGTAGGTCTCCCCTTTGCTATTATTCAGTTCTTTACGTATATTTTTGTGTATACACTGTAGCGTCATTTGTTAGTCATATCTTCGCATATTTCTTTTTAGTTTTGCTGTTTGTGTATTTGACTTATGCGAATGTTTTCGTATTGTTTGATCTTTGTTTTGTTTACATTGACTCTGATCTTTGTTATTGTTTACATTGACTCTGATCTTTGTTATTGTTTACATTGACTCTGATCTTTGTTGTTGTTTACATTGACTTTGATCTTTGTGTTGTTTACATTGACTTTGATCTTTGTTATTGTTTACATTGTTGGTGACCTTTGTTATTGTTTACATTGTCTTGTTATTGTTTACATAGTTCTTGCATAGTTAGCTTTCACTATTGTTAATATATGCTCATGCACTATTGGTCTATAGTGCACTTATCATAACAAACTGGTGTTTTTTGCTTATGCACTATTGTAGTGCAGTTATGATAAATAACTGATGGTTATGCACTGATTTGGGTAGTGCACTGTTAATTAAGAGGTGACTTGTGATATTATTATACATTTGATAATACAAGTTGGTGTCAACTCCTGTTTCCCACAGAGATTGGGTTCAACATAGAGATTATACAAGCACTTTATTAAGTCTTGTTGCTATTTAACATTGAAATAAGATAATTAATTATTTCAGGTTCTGTACTCACATTTTAGACATCATGTCTACATTTGAGTACTTTATTGAGCAGGGTAAAGCCCTTGGGAAGACAGGTGATAAATTAGAAGAATTTGCGACTGTTCAATATGCCAAGGCATTGAAGTCGGAAGAAAAGAAAATGAAAGAACAAACTGAACAAAAGAGAATAGAGGCTGAAATAGAACAAAAGAAACTGCAGATGCAGGTGGAGGAAAAAAGATTTCAAATGGAAATGGAAAAACAAAAAAGTGAAGCTGAAAATAAGAGACTTGAAAAAGAAGCTGAAAATAAGAGACTTGAAAAAGAAGCTGAAAATAAGAGACTTGAAAAAGAAGCTGAAAATAAGAGACTTGAAAAAGAAGCTGAAGAAAAAAAGTTACAGGCGCAGGCTGAAGAAAGGAAGTTACAGGCCCAGGCTGAAGAAAGAAAGTTACAGGCTGAGGCTGAAGAAAGAAGGTTACAAAGAGAGGCTGATGAGAGAAAAGCAAAAATGGAACATGATGAAAAAGTCTTAGCTTTAGAGTTAGAGAAGTTAAAGTTATTGAACACTGGTAATGCTAATGATGCAAATAAGGTGTCAAATAAGACTAATGCTAAGGATTTCAAGCTTAATCTACCAGCATTTAATCCCTCAATCGATGATATAACATTTTATCTAGATAGATTTGAAAGTGCATGTAATGTGCATAATATAGATAAAACATTATATGTGTATCATCTGTCCAAGATACTTAGAGGTGATGCTTTGACTTTGTTGAGTATGGTAGATGTGCCTGACAAAAACAACTATGAGGTTGTCAGGGCGGCATTGTTAAAGAAGTACCAACTTAACGAGGACGGATATCGTCTTAAATTTAAAACCATGTTACCAGAAACTGGAGTTGAATTCTCTGAATTCATCTCAGGCATCCGTCTTACTTTTTTACGATGGGTTGAGTTGTCTAAGACAGAAAATACATTTGAAGCTCTTATGGATTTACTACTTAGAGATAAGGTTATGTCTTCTGTTAATGAAGCTTTTCTATCTTTTCTTCATGAGCGTAAGCCTAAAAACATAAAAGAAATGGGAAGAATACTGTAGCCAGTATGTTACTGCGCATCCGCACATAACCATTAGTAACTCTAAGGTGAAAGAAGGTCTGCCAGTTGCTTCGGCAGCACCTTATGGCCCAAATTTTATGCGTAAATTTCAGGGTAGCCAGAAAAATTTCAATAAAAAGAGTAATCGTAATTATGCCCAGAACCATAGTGATCAATTCCAGGGTGATTCTTCTTCCCAGAACTGGAGACAACCTAATACTACACGTTATTCTACTCCGGTTAACTTTAGAAATTTTCACAAAGGTAATCGGTATAGAGGGAAATATTTTATGCAGAGACCTCAATACCAAGATAATAGAGGTTCTCAACAGCATAGAGATAGTAATGACAGTTATGGAAACTGGAACTCAAACCAGGATAAAAATTACAGTAGGGACTTTAATGATAATTGCAGAGGCAATAATGGTCGCGGTAGATCGCAACATAAGAGAAAAAGATATCAACAGACAAACTCTGTTCAACAAGAATCTCAGGGAGCAGATAAACAGGTTAATAATGATAAAGACCATAATGCTATCGGATGCTCATCTTTTGATTTTGGTAGGGCAAATAAATGTATCCAATGCAGTACTTTATTTGATCCGAAAACCGTTAGTACTTTAAGCTGTGGTCATCCTTTGCCCGCTCTTCCTGCTAATGTTGCTCATGATGGGAGAGGTTCTCTTATATTACATAAGGGGCTAGTAAATAGTAATCCAGTCTCAGTGTTGTTTGATTCTGGATGTACTACTGTCGGCGTTAGGCAATCTCTTGTAGATCCATCCTGTGCTACAGGAAAAGTCATCAAATGTGTCACATTTGGTGGCACGTTAGAAAAGTATCCTACTGCTATAATACACATTGCTACTCCTTTCTTCACGGGAGAGGTCCACGCGTGTCTACTTCCAAACCCTATTGCGGACCTTATTATTGGTCGTATTCACGGAGTTAGGGAATGTACCCCACAGCAGATTGCTGTTTGGGAAGAGCAAAACATTGAAGCTACCAATGCGGTGGTCACAAGAGCACATGCTCTGGATCCACCTCAAACTTCATTAACTAATAATGATGAAGTAAATGACCAAGATAGTCACTTGACTATTACACGTGACTCATTTATCAAATTGCAAGAAGAAGATCCTTCTTTACAAAAATTCTTCATTCTAGCAAAAAAAGGTGATCCTAATCAGAACACTAATAGGAAATCTTGGATTTCTATGAAGAACGGCGTACTTGTACGTATGGTACAAGACTCGACTACGTCCACTCATTCACAAATTCTTGTGCCTAAGAGCATGAGATTGCAAATATTGCAACATGCTCATGACTCGCAATGTGCTGGACATATGGGTTTTTCCCGTACAAAGTCGAGGGTTCTTGCGGCTTTCTTTTGGCCATTTGTGAGCAAGGACATACGAATGTACTGTCGCTCTTGCAAAGTATGTCAGGAGGTCAAATCTAAAGGACCACGACATGCTGCGCCTATCCAGGCTGCTGACATTCCTATTCGCCCTTTTCAAAAAATGGCAATAGATATTATCGGTCCTTTTAGAATTAAGTCGGCTAGAGGACATCAATTTATCCTTACATGTGTCGATATGTGCACACGTTGGCCAGAGGCAATACCTCTCAAGAGCATCTCAACTGCTGATATCGCAGACGCTCTTTGGCTGATATTTTCTCGCTTGGGTTTTCCCGGAGAAATATTGTCAGACCATGGCACTCAACTTATATCAGACACTATGTCACAGGTAATGTCTATGCTACACATTAAAAGGTCTCTCAGCAGTATCTATCACCCAATGTCTAATGGGTTGGTCGAACGTTTAAATAGGACTCTGAAAACTTTACTTGGTAAAATAACTGAGGATCATCCTCAGGATTGGGACAGGGTCTTACCCGCGGCTCTCTTTGCGTATAGAGAGGTCCCCAATGAACATACGGGGTTTTCCCCTTTTGAACTTGTCTTTGGCGCGCAACCGCGCGGCCCTATGTCTTTACTTCACGATCTAATCACTGCCGATAATATTAGCGATGAGACTCAATCTTCTTATGAGTACGTCATTGCTCTTAGGCAAAAGATCATCGAGGCATGCAAACTAGCAACTTCGTCTTCAGAATTTGCTAAAGAAAAGGCAAGGCAGTTTGCAAATAAGAATAGATGTCTACGACAACTTTGTCCAGGTGACAAAGCTCTCGTTCTACTTCCTTCAAGGGAGAACAGACTTCTAATTGCATGGAAAGGTCCATATGCAATAGTCTCCAAAATTTCTGATGTCGACTATGTTGTCGATATTGATGGAAAGCATAAAACTTTCCACATAAATATGCTCACAGAATTTTATGAAAGACCTGACTATTTGCAGCCTATTTTCCAGGCTACGGACAATTCACAAGCAACTCATGGTCAGTACTCATCTCTGTCAGTTATACAGGATGAGGAAACTACTTTTTCTGATGTCAATCTTCCTCTTTCTATGGTCCCACTTTATTCTACGGAATCTTGGAAAAACGTGACCGTTTCTCCAAATCTTTCCGCTGAGGAACATCGACAAGTTTCTTCGATGTTGCAAACATTTCAGGATGTTCTTACAGACATCCCGGGACACACACATGTCATAGAACATGACATTGTGCTAACTGATCACAATCCTATCAGAGTCAGACCATATCCAATACCTATCCATTTCCAGTCTCAAGTCGAAAAAGAATTGGATGAAATGATACGTTTGGAAATCATTGAACCATCCACTTCAGCATACTCTTCGTCTATGGTTATTGTTCGAAAGAAGGATAATAACATTCGCATTTGCGTAGATTATCGCAAATTGAACCAAGTTACGAAGTTCGATGCTGAACCTATGCCTTCATTAGAAGAGCTACTCAATAAACTTTCTAATTCTAGATTCTTTACCAAACTAGATTTGTCTAAAGGTTATTGGCAAGTCCCGCTAACTGAACGTGCCAAACCTTTTACAGCTTTTTCTACACCTAGGGGTTTATTCCAATGGAATTTCATGCCTTTTGGTCTTATGAACGCCCCTGCTACATTCGTACGCATGATGCGGCGAATTCTCGCATATCGTACAGATGTCATAGCATACCTAGATGATATCTGTCTATTCAGTGATTCTTGGGAAGATCATTATTTGGGTTTATACGAATTACTGTCTACTCTTCGCGAGTATAACTTGACTGCAAAACCCTCTAAAGCCTTTATAGGATTTAGCGAGATTTCTTTCCTAGGTCATCGGGTTGGTCATGGTCTTTTAAAGACAGAGGACCACAATGTTTCAAAAATACTTAACATTTCGGTCCCTAAGACGAAGAAACAAGTAAGGAGTCTATTAGGTTTGATTCAATTCTACGGACGATTCATTCCGAATCTGTCCTCCATTATGGCACCGCTTTCTACTTTATTGAAGAAAGGGTCGCCTAATCTGATCCGCTGGTCTAAAGAATGTCAATCCTCATTGGACCAGGTTAAAGCCCTATTTTCATCTCCACCTATTCTTAAGTTACCTACTATTGAGAAGACTTTTGTTCTTCGAAGTGACGCCTCGTCAACAGGGATTGGGGCAGCACTAATGCAGGAGTATTCTGATACTTTGCATCCGGTGATGTATATCTCTAGGAAATTAAACGCTGCAGAAAAGAATTACTCGGTTTTAGACCGTGAGTTATTGGCTATGGTATGGTCTATTCTGAAGTTACAAAGATTTCTTCTAGGCGCACATTTCATTGTGGAAACCGACCAGAAAGCGCTTACTGCTATTCAGAGCAAAAACTTGAAGAGCTCGAGGTCCACTCGTTATGCCATAGCTCTTCAACCATTTCATTTCTCGGTTCGAGCTATCCGTGGTTCGGATAATGTAATGGCAGACATTCTGTCCAGATGTCCACACGATTCCACATGATTCTTCTGTCATATATATATATATTTCCTGATATACAGTCCAATATTATAATGACATGTTAGTAGATTTTTTCTCACTTTTTTTTTTTTTGAGGGAAATTTATAACATTGTACCATGTAATTATTTAAGAAGGCTTAGTTAGTGATATACGGGCCAAAAGATCACTCGGCCACATTTAAATAAATTATTTTCAGGATTGTATTAAGAAATTTACCAGTTGTCTTTAAGATTTGTGTTATTGATATTTTCGCAGCACATCATTGAAGTCTGCGAGTTTATGTCCATTGTGGAACTTTGAGGATATCAAGTCCTGTCCTACATTGGGAGCGGATGATGTCCACATCTTCTTCTATTGAATGTTTTATGTCACCGAAGATCAACACATGTATTATTACTTATTAATTACTGTTACTTTATATAATGTAATAATATAGTGCGGTATATTAGTAAATTACACCGCTATTTGCAACACATTGTATGATAACACATAATATATTTAATTTCATATATTGGTATGAGAATAATTTGATTGTCATTATGTTGTTGCCATCATTGTGGCGTGTGTTGGTGGCACCTTCCTGGAATATATCAGCGTATACTTAGATAAATTTTTTCTCTAAGGATCTGAGATATGATCTCAGTGTCGCTCCATGCGTTGAGCTAATTTGTTAGGTATATATCCACGCATCATACGTGCGTTAGGAGCCTAGATTTTTTCCGGCTCCAGGATTTAAAAAAAAAAAAATGTTTCATTTTTTTTTTTCCCGGGAGGGTGCGGTAATGTTACGCACGGATCATTATTATTTTTCGTTTGTATAAACATTTTTTCATATGTATGATCATTTTTTTGACTGAAGTGTGTATTATGTTTTCTATGGTCAAAGGGACATAATCCGAGTTATCGAAACTACAATTTTTTAGGAGTTTGCCTTCTCTTGTATAGAGACACGTTCGGTCTATAATTTCTTGAACGAAGCGTGACCACATCTCCTTATTTGGTAGTACCAGTCAACTATGGTAGATGTCTGAAACCTTTCTTAACGCTTCTTTTCATGACCATAAAAGGCGCGACTGTGTAAGACTTTTATCTCGAATGTTCTTAGAATCGTCTTATTGTGAACGGCAACTCAGAGATTGTCGTTCTGCGCATGTCAAAAGCTGGGAGTTCGTTCTGTGTGTTCCGCCCAGTTGGGGCAGTTGAGAAATGGTTTAAGAAGCGAGCAGACGCAACTGCGTCTTGTGATTTTCTGAGGGAAATACAGTGTCTTTGTGAGTTAGTTAGCTAACTAGACTATTTCCCAGTATTATTCACGCCTGCCTGGAGGCATATGTTCATGGTTGATTTTCCGAAATAAGGTAATTCCTCTTGTATCGAACTTTATGCTATCATCTAGAGGTTCGTCATTTTGTCGCCTATTTGCTCGCCTGTGTGATTCAAAATGGAGAGGTACTTTGACTAGGATTAAGTCACCGGTATCTTTATACCTGAACTAGTTAAATATATATGGGTCGCTCTAGACCAACAAGACTATTGTCTGTGTTCCAGGATTCGTTATATCAGAGATCACGTCCAAGTCAGATGGTTAGACTTAGGAACATTATAAAGGTCGAGCTGACCTGTAGCCCATGTATGCTATTCACGTGCAGACAGTAAACGGACTGATTGTATACATCTGATCTGCTAGCATCAGGAAGGGAATATTATTATTATTATTGTCTATGAACAGTGATAACCTGCAGTTGACACTGTTGCAGAAATTATTATTATTTATACAGCTTCACGAACTAGAACTCTATGATTTATGAATTTCTGAATCTATTGAACTGTGATGTCTTATGACGCATATATACAACAGCTGTCATTGCTGACTACAGAAATTGTTTTCAATGTGCCATATCATCTTGCTGAACTCGTTAACTATGTTGATGTCATAAGTATCATGACTGTTTTGTGGCGTGCAATAAATGGAAGAAACTTATACAACGAAGTTACCCTTTCTATGACTCTACACGTCATGTTGCCTGTGTGATAACCCTGTGAACTGTTCCTGGGTTCACGAACAAATACTTCAATAAATTATAATCCCTAAACTGGGATTCGAACCCGGTACCTCTTGAATACGAGGCGGAGGCCATACCTCTGAGCCACTCCGACCCCCTAATATTAAAAAAAAGCTGGGTCGGTTCAGGAGCCGTTCAGGTTATTCCAGTCTCCGGTCGATGACACTGCTTCAAATGTCCTCGCCAGGGCTCGAACCTGGATCACCCGATCGCCAGCGCAGTGTGTTAACCATTACACCAGTGCGGCTCCCTAGGTATGTAAATGTGTCTGTCTGTTCCAGCTTCTGGTTCCTTACTGTGATGAGCTCAGGATTGCCCACATTGAATGTAATGACCTCTATGTTCTTTCTTCTTTAGATTGGTGATCTGTACAACCAGGTAGCATAAATGGCTAGACGCTTTGTGAAGAACTGAACCCTTGAAGGTCAAAATCCTTCCATCTGCTTATAGAAACTACTTAGCAAAGTTCAATTTCTTACATATAATAGTACATAAATGATACACATAAAGGTATGTTTCGGGCACTCGTGAGACATAATTGTTATTGTTATAATTGAACAGAATTGACATCATTGCACTGTGGGCAAACCCATAGGTGCTCAGTCTCCCACAGTATATGTCGAAGAGTGTGAATGCTAACTGTTCCAGTAGCGCGCTGGTTGTATACACGACGGATGCATCCTCTCATACGTCCATCTCTGCTACCATTACGTTTGATGCCAAATTCCAACAGTTTTAACCTTGGTGATTCATCCATTGTACCGTCATTCTCTAACAGACGTGAGAAGTAAAGAAGTAGAAAAAAACTAGACAGCAGAATTATAACAGAAGTCGAAGGCTTACCGGAGACTCGAACTCGTTATCGTTCGGAAGGTCCTGGGTTCGAGACTTCAGTAAGCCTATCACTTCTGTAGTTTTTCTGTTGTCTAGTTTTCTGTCTTTATTTTAGCACGGCTACCTGGTCATTGAGGCAGAACAAATTGGAGATTTAAAAAAAAAAAAAAAAAAAAAAAAAAGAATCGAGCTTGTTCTGCTTTGCCACATTTTTTTTCTTCAACAAACACCTTGCAGCAATTAAGATCTTGTTCTGTGTTACGAATTACCAGAGTACTGAATTCCATTTTTCGGCCAAGCTTCATAAAGCTAGAAATAACAGTGCTTTCTTTTCAACCTTTCTTTTCCTCTCCCGCTCGTTTCGCGTACAAGTTATTTTTTTATGTGAATAATTTTTATTATATCTATGTAATTTTATTATATGATTAGAGAATGTACCTGTATACCACTGAATATGTTTCAAATTAGTGTCTGAGATACTATTATAGATGTTTTTATTTTTTTTTTGCTTTTGTTGTTGTTGATTTTATTTTCATTACTTTCTTTATCGTTTTTTTTTTAAACATACTTAATTTTTATCAATGACTGGATGCTATAAATATATGCTGTTATATTACCTTTATAATTATGCATGCCTTTAAATAATGCTTAAAACAACATGTGGGAATGATAGGATACATGTTGTTGTTGTTGTTTTGATCCAGCGGGACTTGGGTTCTCGCGCTTCGGCCCAAAGGATACATAAGCAAGATGAAACAGAGAGGGCAGAATGTTAGACGGGCCTGCTCACAGAGTTCTTAACCCTTTGAAAAAAAAGTTTGTTCATTCGTTCAAACCACAATGAATGAACTTGAAAGTAATATTCCTGCCTCCCACCGAATTTCGCGCACAGCGTAAGATCGAATTTTTAAAGTGTATAACGGGTATATGGCATGAAATAGAAAGAACGTTCATCAAAAAAGCGCTAATTGAACAGCGTAAGACCGGGGGGATTGGTGTACTCAAATAGCAGTTACTGCCCCTTGTTTCGACATTTGTTTCATGTATATTAAGTAGATTCGACATTTGTTTCATGTTGTCACAGTGACCGATAATTTATTTTACCATTTCGTTCCATATGTTATTAACTCTTTTTAAAGTTCTGTTTTCCTAGACATTTTGTATTTCTTTTCTTTCATTTTTTCACCTTTTCAAACCCCACCCGCGGTTCGTTTACGTTTGGCTGGCCTTCAGAATTAAAAATTCTTCAACAGTCAGCGTAGCGGTAACGTAATGTTATCTAAACGAACCTGTGGTCCGTCCGAACAGGGGGAATTTCTCTGGTCGCTCTAAGCCTTTGATCACGAGCGAGAGACGGTTTCTGTGAAAGAAACCGATTATCTGTGGGAGGTAACTTCTGCAGGGGGTCTCTGTGTTTGGCCTTCAGAACGCATTAGTGATCATAATATTATGTCTATCGGGGAAATTTTCTCAAAGTTGTTGCTAGAGAAACCTTTGTCTTACTCCAGATTACGTCTTTCGCCGAACATCTGTAGAAATACGCTAGGCCAGGTGTCCGGGGGGAGCGTCCTTTGTAATCTATAAGAGTAGATGGGTTTAATAAGCCAAGACACTCGTGAATGTATTCCTGGCCCGAGATGGACCATCATGAGATAAGGCAAACTTTAACACAGAACTAAAATGTTAAGGCCCATCTCTAGTCATTTTTCGGGTTTCAGGGATAACCGAATCGCTAGAGCAGACTCCAGTCAGGCGAAGAACGTCATGTTCTCTTCGATCTAGAGGGTTTCTGAATACCGCTAGCGTCACGAGTCGTCAACCCCGTTCCTGAATCAAAACCCCTTTTGTCAACGCCAAGTTAAGCTCACGCAGTGCAACGAGCCCACGCTAAATCCTGGAGAATCATCTGATGCAGTAGTAGTTCCTTACTCGCCTCTTGATTGCCAGTTAGAGCATGGCGGCTTACAGCATATCAATCAGCCCAGCGTCTATAGCAGAATCTGATATCACCCGACTTTGTGTGCCTAAACGGGGCACTCAGCCAAAACACAGCCAAACCAGTTTAAACAGGATTTACAGCCAAGCAAGCAATAGCGCCGGATAAGAGCGCCTGGGACTCCTTGTCCTCAAGTAACTTCGTCTGGTGTATTTCTGGGTTTATGTAGAACTTCGCACGTATGAGCAGCCATCTATGGACAGAGTTCCAGCCCCCCTCACGCAAGTAACGGTCACCAACGTGTAGCACCTACAAGGAAAGTTATGCAGTCTATTCAAATCATCTTGAAGGCTATATGCAAGTAAGACACTTTCTGGAGCTAGCACCTTTGGTCTCACGAAAGCGGACAGGCTGTCGCTCAGTTCGTTTAATTGGTCAGCAGGAGATAAACAGCGTCTTCCAGTTTTCCCTCACGCATTTAAGGTCACCAAAGCATAGCACCAACAAGGAAAGTTTGGTATTTCACTGCATTCATCTTGAAGGATATTTATCTGTAAGACACTTTCTGGAGCTAGCTTCTGGTCCCACGAAAGCGGACAGGCTGACACGCAGTTCATTCATTTGGTAAAACGGAGGAAAAGAGAGTCTTCCAGCCCACCTTGCGCAAGTAGGGAGGAGTCACCAATGATAGCGCCTATACAGTGATTTTATTCAGGTTAATTCCATCACCCATGGAGGATACGTACGAAAAAACCACTTACTGGAGCTAGTTCATCTGGTCCCCGAAAGCGGACGGACTGACACTCGATTTATTTATCTCTCCGTGTTCTACAGGTTTTATGAGTGTTGGTGATGTGTGTGTTTGTGGGTGTGTATTTGCATTATTGTGGTTATTGATAATTATTGATGACTATTGATGATTATTTTGATTATTGATGTAATTTTATGTTGTTGGTGATGAAATGCATTATTTTCATACATACTTCTTCATTTAATAAAGTTTACACCTTTATTAATGCGCTGTTCATGACCCTTCCATCCATAATTAACTTGTTTTAGCTCTTTACTATAATCTCTATGTTTGATAAGAGAAAAGAGTGAGAGCAGGAGGTGCTTAGACAGTAAAAGTAAGTTGAGGCTTGGAGAGAGAGATCATTTTGATAAATCTTCTTCCAGGTTGTCTCAAGTCCATCTCCTATTTACACCTTTCTGTGTGTGTAATCTATAAATCTGTCAGTCCACTATCCCTTGTCGATTTCACTACTATTGTCCAACTCGACAAATACTCTACACTTTACTCAACCGCGACACATGTATATTAGGTAGATTCGACATTTGTTTCATGTATATTAAGTAGATTCGACATTTGTTTCATGTATATTAAGTAGATTCGACATTTGTTTCATGTATATTAAGTAGATTCGACACTTGTTTCATGTATATTAAGTAGATTCGACATTTGTTTCATGTATATTAAGTAGATTCGACATTTGTTTCATGTATATTAAGTAGATTCGACATTTGTTTCATGTATATTAAGTAGATTCGACATTTGTTTCATGTATATTAAGTAGATTCGACATTTGTTTCATGTATATTAAGTAGATAGAAGTGAGCACATAACAATTTCAAAATAGGAAATAACTTTGCAATCACCATTCAAATGGCAAGTTAATGTCAATGTTAATCAGAATCGACGTCATTGGACTCCGGGCAAACCCATAGGTGCTCCGTCTCCCTCAGCAAATATCGAAGGGTATGAATGCTAATTGTTCCTGTTGCGCACTGATTGTATACACGACGGATGCGTCCTCTCATATTATTTACTACCACGGATTACAGACCCATCAGTGTACAAAATTGCATAATCATCATTAGCATAAACATTTATAAGCTGATCAATTTCAAACTCTGCTCTCCCACTGGCCTACGTTCTGCACTCTCTACCAAGGCTGATAATGAGTTGCTGGTTGCTCATCCAGCTCTCACCTGACTTACTCCACTCGTCTACCTTGAATATATTTTCAACTGTGGTCACCTGCCTAATAGTCTCCTCTGCCTGCGCCATCCATAACATCCCCCTCTTTATTCTTGCACCTTTGATGTCAGCTATGTTCTCATGCAGGAAATGCCTTTTGTCTGTGGTTACTCGCATATACGCTTTTACCTGGGCCGTCGTATATCTGGATCTGACTGACAGCAATCCAAGCATGTACCGCATCATCAAAATGGGGGTATCTCGCGTACAGCCCAAGACTATACGCATCCCTTCGTTTTGAATGCGTTCCAGTCGTTCACATTGTGATATTGTCAGCGTGAGTATTCACATGCCATACTCGATTACAGACAAGACCAGCTGATGATACAGGTGAGACTGTAGTCTCTGCTCCTGGTGCGCTGCAGCCATTGTTTTTAAGGCTGCCAGACCTCTCTTGCACTTCTGTATAATGTGATCAACATGATGCTTATATGACATTTTATCATATGATCAACATGGTGCTTATATGACATTTTATCATATGATCAACATGGTGCTTATATGACATTTTATCATATGATCAACATGGTGATTATATGACATTTTATCATATGATCAACATGGTGCTTATATGACATTTTATCATATGATCAACATGGTGATTATATGACATTTGGGACCCAAGACACATCAAAAGTGAGGAATGCAGTAAGCGACCCACAGCTTGACTGCCTGCGTCAGGGTCAGCGAACCAGAGCTGACCAAGACCCTACTCCACCTCCAAGTGGTGGTCCTGGAAACAGGCTGCATCACTGCAGTCTGGCTGAGAGAGTAGGGATCGAAGAGGGAAGGCTAACCCGGTCCCCAAAAATGCCGTGCGGAAGTCGGATTTGTCGGCCTAAAGGTGCAAATACCGCAGCTTCGCTGTAAACGGACACAACGCAACCAACGTCCTTTTCAGGACGAACGCGGAAGAAGAAGAAGAAGATATGACATTTTATCATATGATGAACATGGTGCTTATATGACATTATATCATATGACCAACATGGTGCTTATATGACATTTTATCATATGATCAATATGGTGCTTATATGACATTTTATCATATGATCAACATGGTGCTTATGTGACATTTTATCATATGATCAACATGGGAGCCGCGCTAGCGTAGTGGTTACAACACCGCTCTGGCGACCGGGTGATACAGGATCAAACCCGGGCGACGGCATTTGAGGATTTTTCGTCGACCGGGATTTGGACTGGATAAACTCGAGACCTGGCGAGGACATTTGAAGGAGTGTCGTCGACCAGGGACTGGCGGCTCCTGAGCCGACCCAGCTGCAATGGGGCACCTCCGCTGATCGGCGAGTATTTGCATGAAGTGGCGAGGGACAAACCTCTGTTCAACAAAAATTCCGTGCGGAAGTCGGATGTGTCGGCCGAAAGGTGCAAATACCGCAGCTTTGCTGTAAACGGACAAAACGCAACCAACGTTCTTTTCAGAACGAACGCGGAAGAAGAAGAAGAAGATATGACATTTTATCATATGATCAACATGGTGCTTATATGAGATTCTATCATATTATCAACATGGTGCTTATTTGACATTTTATCATATGATCAACATGGTGCTTATATAACATTATATCATATGACCAACATGGTGCTTATATGACATTTTATCATATGATCAATATGGTGCTTATATGACATTTTATCATATGATCAACATGGTGCTTATATGACATTTTATCATATGATCAACATGGTGCTTATATGACATTTTATCATATGATCAACATGGTGCTTATATGACATTTTATCATATGATCAACATGGTGCTTATATGACATTTTATCATATGATCAACATGGTGCTTATATGACATTTTATCATATGATCAACATGGTGTTTATATGATATTTTATCACATGGTCAACATGGTGCTTATATGACATTTTATCATATGATCAACATGGTGCTTATATGACATTTTATCATATGACCAACATGGTGATTATATGACATTTTATCATATGATCAACATGGTGCTTATATGATATTTCATCATACAAAATGTTAAGTCTATCACTAAAACCGACAAGTTCAGCTCGTCTTGACCAGATGGGGAATTTACAGGGTGTCCATAAAAGATTGGACCCTTTTCAAAAAACTTATTCTCGGCCCCATGATGTGGTACGAGGATGCTTTCTATCACAAAAGTGAGATAATCTCTGCAAGTTTTTAAGCATACTTTACAAAGACTAAAAAAAAGTGCGCATGCGCTCAGCGGGTATTTCAAGTGAAACTTTCGCAGTTGAGTTGCAACCGGTAATTGTTACATGTCTCTCCACACACTGGTCAAGTAGGTGAAAAAAAAAGAAATAGGTACATTCTTTTTGAGTCTTTGTAAGGTATGCTTAAAAACGTGCAGAGGTTATCTTACTTTTGGGATAGAAAGCATCCTCGTACCACATCATGGGGCCGAGAATAAATTGTTTGGAAAGGGTACAATCTTTTATGGACACCCTGTAGACTTTTCGTTCTTTATGTCATTGTGTTCTGAACGTTAACCCATTATCAGTACGGCATCTTCTTGGCTCTGACATACAATTCCAGTTGCAAAAAACTCATCACAGACAATGCAGCTGAAAAAGCCTTTCATTATTTCTTGTCTCTTCTCAACAAAAGAATTGAAATTTCACACAATATTTGTCTTGGCACAAAGACGATATTTACATAAATACGAGCAAGTAGCCAGACAAAGTCTGACGGAAAACAATTATGGTGGGTTCTTTCTTCTGCATGTCCTAATGCCAGCAGTCCTTTTTGTGCAGGCATTTAATTACGTTCTATTCATTTTCACTTCATTTGATCTTTGCAGTCAAACTTTAGCGTGCCAAATGGACAATGGTTAATATATCATAACAAAAGTAAGAGGCCTGCGTACTCTTTTAATGGGGGTTCCATTTAGCTTTCATCGAGCAATAAGGTGCCGTTGCCATATTATCCCGACAATGAACCACGCTAAGATTTCAAAGCATGCTCGTTCTTTTAATGGGTTTTTTAATTTAGCTTTAATGGTGCGATGCCTACCTTTTCCGTATTTTTGAGAAAAGCAGGTGTTATTGCTTTATTGTTACTTACACAAATTTCATAAAGAAAATCAAATCAGTATATAGGGAAGAATGCTGTTTTAAAATCCAGTGACCTCCAGTCAGGCTGCATACTGTAAAGATTATAAATGATTAATTAGTTTACGGTTTAATGCCTACTTCAAATCTAGTACATCTGTATATTGCTTTTTGTTTATGCTGAATTGTCTATGGACAATAAACAAGCAATTTGAGGAGTTAATTGTTGGTGTTGAGATGTGGATATATAGGAGACTGGGACGCATCTCGTGGAATAGGGGAAAAGCAAATAAAAAGGTCATAGAAAACTTGGGAATGAAAAGATAATTAATGAAGAAGATCAAAATTAGACAGCTAAAATATTTTGGCCATGTCAAAGACATAACACCTTGCTAAAGACCATGCTGGATTGTAAATGTGCAAGAGAAAGACAACGCTATATGTGGGAAGATAACATCAAGAGATGGTCAGGAAAGTGTCTATCAGAGAACATCGTCAAGACAAGAGACAGAAAGCGTTGCAGATTCATTTCAGCCGACCTTCGTTGTGGAGATGGTAGCTAATGATGATGATGTATTGTCTATGGTAGGTGTGGCGAACCTTTATTACAGCGTGGTCCAAACATGGTGACAAATATTTTAAAAAAATTATCTCACGTACTCATGGACATTTTGAGCAGCTGATTTCCATTTATAATTATATTGTTGTATTGTACAATTTCTTTTAATTGAGACAAGAACCAAATGATTGAACGTAGTCGTAAAGAAATCTGTTCAGGCAACCAATTTCTCTTTTGAAATCTTTTAAAAGGAGCAACTTAAGGAATTACATGTTATTTATAAGTAGTAATTGACGTGAAGTAAAGTTAATGAATTATTATTTATCTTCGTCCGTCCTGAAAAAGTGAATTATTAACAATAATAACTGATTGTTTTTTTTTTTTCAGACAAAAAGAGGAGACCTGTTTCTTATTTACGTGTATTCGTTGTTTTACTATTAAAGAATTATACGCATAAATAATAATAACAAATACTAATATGTATACCGGATCTGGGAGGATTTCAAACCGTATCATCCGTAGTCACATATTCTCGCAATCATCTAGCCAGGGCCAGGCCGGCTTATGACGACTCATGCATTACCTCACTGCTCCCGGTTTATAAAATTTCATTTACCGTTTCATTTGTAGTAGTAATAAATAATTTTTATTTATTTAATATTGGTTGGATATAAAGCATCCTGCGTAGAACTACACGCCGTGTGCCAAAAATATTTGTCCAGTTTCCTAATTAAAAAAAAAAATTTGCCAGGGCAGTGGCCGTGTAGCCTACACTTTACGATTTGCAACTACCGAGGGATTGTTAAAGTGCACAACGCACACAGGACTTCCTATTTTTTTCGCTCTTATCCGAGAAAGCTAGGCATCCGATCGAACTACCCAGGTTAGTATGACATCATTGGGATACACTGGTTCTGAAAAAAATAAATCCTTCAAACATATTCCCTGTACTGGGAACCGAACACAGTACCTTTACAATTAGAGGACGACATACCTCTTAGCCACTCCGACTTCCACAAACAATACAAAATAGTCCCTGGCTACACAACCAAGATTCTGAATTCAATACACTGAATCCAACCTGAAGTACTGACAACCACATCATCTCACCAGCAAACTTCCTCCCTCACTCGCCACATCCCTTCTTCTACTAATCTCAACTCACTCATCACGTCCTGACATTCACTCATCACGTCCTGGCATTCACTCATCCAACAAACATATCAGCTTCTTCAGACACGAACAGCTCACAACAACTCATGTAGACATCATGTGGGCTTCACAAAATACATTCACGCTTTTACAGACGAGAGTCTTACAGCCAAACTAATGCCTCAGATAGACATATATATATATCTGAGCGTTCGATAGGAATGTGATAAGAGAGCTTGCCTGTCGTGACAAAGTTACCGAAATCAGGGTTTGAAACTGGTATAGTTACATTTCAGTATAGCCAGCTGTAAATTGGTACCTTACTCTGCCCTTGAATTAGGGAAAATAAAGGCAACCTAGTAACGTGAAGTCTAACGTGTCAGTCTCCTACTGTAGTAGCTGCTTTGGGATTGACTGACTGACTGACTGACTTTCTGACAATCTGACTGTCAGTCAGTCAGTTGGTCAATCAACCTACCTACCAACCTACCTGCCTGCCTACCTTCCTGCCTGCCTGCCTGCCTACCTACCTACCTACCTACCTACCTTGTCTATACTGTCTAGTCTGTCTGTATGTCTATCTATCTGTCTGCCTGCCCGCCCGCGTTCTAACCACTGTGTCAATCGGACGCTCATGTGTATATAACCCACATATAATGTGGGTTATATACAACCCACATATTTCAACGTCCTGACCTTTGACCTCTATTAATAGCTATCCATTACACACCAAAAAAAATGAAACCACATTATGATAGCAGAACGCCCATTATCGTCCGCACACCAACATAAATTCAATTTTCTTCAAAAGAACGATTTCCGAAAGGCTGTTCTCAGATGCATACAGAGCTAAATCAACCGTCTAGAAAAGAGACTTATCACATTTTCACCGAAAGAATGACTACAAAGTGTATGACCATAGGATGATAGTGGCTTTGGGATATAACATTATGAAACACTGTTTTTATTTTTGTCTTCCTTTGTTTATTTTTGTCTTCGGTGAAACTAGATAGAGAATTTAGTTAACTGTGCTCAACATGGCAAGGAAATGGGTCCATATAGTTTTTCGATGTACTTTGCTTCGAAAGAGGTGGAATGAAGCGGGAGAATAAAGGGAGATAAATATGACCGAAAGTAGTTTACTCAAGGGATAACATTTTGTTTAAAAAATTAGAAAGGAGGACCGAAAAGAGACGGAGTCGTTATTTATACCATACCTGGTCTTACTTTAGCATTGCTAACATCTATTTCTACTTTTTAAATAGGCTACGGTCTACCAAGTACAGTTTTTTTTTAATTGTTGCTATGATTATTTTTCATAGCTTTTAAATACAAAATATTTGAGTTCAAATCCCACAGGCGTTGGAAATGAAGATAGCATTAAAAGCAAATGTAACCTGAATTCAATGCGTATCTGCACTAAATAAAATATTAATTTGATCATATCATAAACAACACTGCGCTGGCGATCGGGTGATCCAGGTTCGAGCCCTGGCGAGTACATTTGAAGATGTGTCGTCGACCAGGACTTGGACTGGAATAATTCGAGCCCTGGCGAAGACAGTTGAAAGAGTGTCGTCGACCAGGGACTGGAATAACCTGAACGGCTCCTGAGCCGACCCAGCTCTAATGGGTACCTCCGAAATCGGCGCGTATCTGCCTGAATGGCGAGAGGATACCTGTCATTGTACATGGAAAAAAAGGGATACTCAGGTAAAATCAGTCTCAGGTTAGACAAATTAACCGGAGATTCCGCCTCGAGTAATGGCGGGCGTACGATTGAAAAAAACAAAACGTTTCAAACAAGCATGTAATATTCGAGTACTAGGATTCAAAACAAAGAATTTCGACGGCCCTTCTTAAAGCGAACGTTGCCCAGTAAGGTTGTGCGCCGTGTTCCCTGTAACGGGCCCTCCTACCTCACGTGGCAAGGCATTGATGTGTGTGTGTTTGGATGACGCACTCGGACAAATCGTTTTTGCAGCTTTTGATCTCCAATGGCGTTTATAAAGGACTCGTACGAATGACAACAATTTTTTAATATGCTCAAAAATATCAGTAAAAGGCTTTGATGGACTTGCAACCTGTCATGTAAAACAATTGCTACAGGAACCACCAACCACTGTAGACGGCATGCATGTGCTTGGTGAAGGATTATGTCGTAGATGTTTTTCAGATAGGTAATAGATGTTTATAGTCCTGTCTGAGCAAAGGTGATAGTGATACTATGTGAGAGTAAGGTGTAAGAAATAGTTTCTGTTTCACGAGGGTGACCGTGTAAGAGAAAGGACAGTCTCTGGGTTGAGTAATTTCTCTAATCCAGCCTATCGTACGACTATCTTTAAATCATACGCACTTTCTCTCCTTATACAAAATACAAGTTACACTGCACCCACGTGCACACAATTCTGTGACAAATACGCACAAGACGCGAAAACAAACTGTGGATAACAGATAGGGTAGGGGTTGACCAACACAATAACTTAAAGTTTAATTAAGTTTATTTATCACTAGAACTTTACAACATAAATCATATACAAAAATAGATCATGGTTTTACAGACAAAATGAAAATTAATCAAATAGGTTCTCCCCTCTGGTAAAGAAAAATAGAAGATCCCAACAGAGGTAAATTCACCCAAAAGATCAAAAGTTAACAATAAGTGTATGGGATAGTCCGTAAAAAAACAAACAAAGGTCAAGCCCCTAATTAATCTATCTCGTAAATACTCAGATTAATGAGAACAAAAAAGAAAAGATTTGTATGATAGTGGTTAACAACAGAAATAAGTTTCTTTCTCCGTTCATTCAGTTCACATACGTACAGTGGCCACTTTCATAATTCGCTTACCAATAGATGTCGCAGGCATTCTGTGGAAATAAACACTAATAAGTAACACGACTACTCAGCGTCATATTAAGTTTTGCCAAATCCAGTCCCAGACTAGCCGTAGTTGCTGACTGCCCGTTTCATGGTAGTCGCTAGAGTTGGTGATTTAATTTTCCTGGGTAAAATACAGTATCTCTGCTTTCAGTTGGTTGGAGTAAGGTTCATACGTGGTGGTCACCGACATAAGATGAAGAATACAGATATATTCTGTGTTGTCTAGCCTCTGACCGCTGAGACACTATTTGAAGTTACACAAATGTTGCTGACAATATATATTGGCCACAGTTGGCTGATGAGATTGGTCCAGTTAACCTTTACAATTATTGTTCTAGTTTGGTCTCTCTCATAAATTGAAGAAAATGGACCGCACAGGTCATAGCCCAAAGACTCAACAATATTATACAGTTTCTGGTTGCTTATAAGATTATAAGACTTTAGAACGTAAGTTCATATGATCAAAGTCCGCTAGTACGCATGTTTTGATCGCCTAGATTTAGGAAAGAAAATATAAACATTTAAACATAATATCAATGTTATATCTACCACGTGTTAAGGTAAGCCCTCTTCACCGCTCCGTTATAAGTTAGATTTAAAACACAAGTGAAGCTTATCCTATTGTTTTTAACGTGTGATATGAACACTAGTCATTTATGAACTTTACATAAAATGGATAGAAGTAAATAATATATATAGCGTCAGTAGACAGCTATTTAATGTATGTACTAGTCAATTTAAAACATCTCTTACTGGGAAATAGCAGGGAATTTTTACTTCACAGCTGGAAAAATTTAGCTATAAGTTATTTAATATGGTATTCAATTTAACACAGAAAATCTTATTGAAATATAAATGAAAACTTTAAACACATTAAATCACTTGTGGTGGGTTTTGATGTTAAGAAGAATGGTGTGCGTATAGTTGTACTTGAGTGAGATCAACTGTGAAGGTCTCTGAGGTAAACAATGAACAACTGTATTACAGAGTACCTTTCTTGTTACCACCTTACGATCTCACTCGAAGTTATATTCTTTTTGACTAGCGTGACTGAAAGCTACATAAAGTGTCTAGGGTATTGTAAGAGTGTTGTAAAGAATCTCAATACAAAAACATATACAAACATATACTAAGTACTATGATAAACTCAACTAACTCCAGCTTTTAAAATCAAGTAGTCTGCCAGAGGACATCAATTTATCCTAACATGCATTGACATGTGTACCCGTTGGTCAGAGGCTATACCTCTCAAGAGCATTTCTACTGCTGATATTGCAGATGCTCTTTGGCTAATATTCTCACGTATAGGATTTCCCAAAGAAATCGCATCAGATCATGGCACACAATAAGTATCAGACACTATGTCTCAGGTCATGACCACACTTCGTATTGAAAGGTCTTTGAGCAGTATCTATCATCCTATGTCAAACGGGTTAGTTGAGCGTCTGAATAGAACGCTCAAGAATTTACTTGGGAAGATAACTGAGGACCATCCTCAGGATTGGGACAGGGTTTTACCTGCTGCCCTTTTTTCGTATAGAGAGGTCCCTAATGAGCACACGGGGTTTTCTCCGTTCGAGCTCGTCTTTTGTGCGCAACTGCGCGGTCTCATGTCATTGCTCCACGACCTTATAACTGCCGAGAACATCAGCGATGACACACAATCTTCCTACAAATATGTCATTGCTCTAAGGCAGAAGATTATCGAAGCATGTAGGTTAGCTACCTCTGCATCTGAATTTGCTAAGGAGAAGGCGAGGAAATTCGCAAATAAAAATAGGCGTCTACGACAACTCTGTCCCGGCGACAAGGTACTTGTGTTACTCCATTGTAAGGACAATAGACTTCTTATTTCATGGAAAGGTCCTTATGCTGTCATCTCGAGAATTTCTGATGTCGACTATGTCGTCGATGTAGACGGAAAGCATAAAACCTTCCATATTAATATGCTGACAGAATTTCATTAGCGACCTGATTACCTACAACCTATTTTTCAAGCAACGGACGATCCGCTAATCCCGCATGAGCATTACACATCTCTGTCAGTTATTCAAGAGGAAGACGCTACTTTCTCAGATGTGAATCTTCCTCTTCCTGTAATCCCACTGCATTCAACAGAATCATGGGTAAATGTGACTGTTTCTTTAGAGTTATCTACTGAGAAACAGCAACAGGTCTCTTCTCTGATACAAACTTTTCAGGACGTTCTTACTGACATTCCTGGACAAACAACAATTATTAAGCATGACATAATACTCACAGATTATAACCCCATCAGAGTCCGACCTTATCCTATCCCATTGCACTTTCAAGCACAAGTCAAGAAAGAATTGAATGAAATGATTCAATTAAACATAATTGAACCTTCAACTTCGGCATACTCTTCGTCGATGGTTATTGTCCGAAAGAAAGACAATAACATACGTCTTTGCATCGGCTATCGCAAACTAAACCAGGTGACGAAATTCGATGCGGAACCTATGCCCTTGTTAGATGAGCTGCTCAGTAAGCTTTCTAATTCTCGGTACTTTACCAAACTCGACTTGTCTAAAGGTTATTGGCAAGTTCCTTTTACTGAACGCGCCAAACCTCTTATCGCTTTCTCAACACCTAGGGGTTTGTTCCAATGGAACTTCATGCCTTTCGGCCTCATGAATGCCCCAGCTACTTTTGTACGCATGATGCGTCGTATCCTTTCACATCGTCCAGATGTCATTGCGTACTTGGACGACATTTGCCTTTTTAGTAATTCTTGGGAGGACCACTTTCAAAGTCTTTCCGAACTTTTGACAACTCTACGCTCTCATAATTTGACGGCCAAACCGTCCAAAACCTATATTGGGTTTAGCGAGATTTCTTTTCTGGGTCACCGGGTTAGTCATGGTCTCTTGCGGACGGAAGACCACAATACTTCTAAAATTCTTAACATCACTACTCCTAAGACGAAGAAGCAAGTCCGTAGTCTCTTGGGCTTAATCCAATTCTATGGAAGATTTTTTCCAAATCTTTCGTCAATCACGGCACCTCTCTCAACCCTATTGAAGAAGGGGTCACCTAATATGGTACGCTGGTCTTCCAAATGCCAATCCTCATTAGATAAGATTAAGACACTATTTTCTGACCAGCCTATCTTAAGACTACCCACTGCAAATAAGACTTTTATTCTTCGCAGTGACGCCTCATCCACAGGGATTGGGGCCGCATTGATGCAGGAGTATGCTGAAACTCTGCATCCGGTAATGTATGTCTCTATGAAGCTGAATGCAGCAGAACGGAATTACTCGGTACTAGACCGAGAATTATTAGCTATGGTCTGGGCGATACTTAAACTTCAGAGATTCCTTCTTGGTGCCCATTTCATTGTAGAAACCGACCAAAAAGCCCTCACATCTATACAGAGTAAGGACTTGAAGAGTTCTAGATCTACTCGATACGCTATTGCTCTTCAGCCTTTTCACTTTTCAGTACGAGCTATCCGTGGTGCGGATAATGTAATGGCAGATATACTGTATCGATGCCCACACGATTCTACTTGACTCTCATCTTCTGGATTTTCTTAAAGATTTCGGGGTTATGGATATACCCACGACACTGTTATACATTAACGCTCTGTTAGTTCATTTGTATGACCCTGTTTAATTGATGATTCTGAATTAGATTGTATTACTTTCTCTGTTACCGTTTTAGTGTAACGGAGGAAGGTTTGATTATAACTATACAGGGGCCGGAAATTTATACGGCCACATTTGATAGCTAGAAATGTAGGATTAACTATTGTATATTATAAAATCCGACGGTTATCAAACAGAGATTCTCATTTGTATTGTTTCACAGCGTAAGCTTTTCCATGAGAGTCAGCACTGTTATTTTGAAACTCTCAACCGGTTACCAGATATATCAAGAGTTACGGTTCCAGTTTTACCATTTGGCATTTGACTCTACTTTTGATGTCGTTGATGCCTTTCTACGATGTGGATGCTCTTAGACTTCGAGAAGCATCTCTTATTTGTGACTTAGTTCAGTTAGTTGATTATATTGTACTTTGGTATAGGATATTATATTAGAAGATATTGTATCATGAAGTGCTATAACTTCTTTACTATAGTGTTAATATATATTGCTGTGTTTTACAGTGTTGAAAGTATAATATTGTAATGATACCATTACTTTATGTAACTTAGCATTGCGATACATGTCCATATTGTATTTCTTTTTGGGGGAAAAGAAGTCTTGTAAGAAAGTACATTTTTTCAGTTATTGTAAAGCTTTTGTGCCCAGCGCTTAATTGTGCGCTAGTGGGAGCACCTATTTATATAAATTTGGTACTTTGAGAACATATTTTATCTAAGGTTGTGAGGTACTTTTCTCACCCGACGCTCCATTGTGCGTCAGTAATAGCCTTAAATATGGCGTTGTATATCTTGATGCCCTTTATCAGCGCATCATTTATACGTGATGAGCCTGCTGACTGAGTGATCATGCTCATTATTTTTTTTTCTCTGTTAGATGATGTACTTTACCCTGTAACTCGTGACAGTGATCGTTTGCTATGTACCAAGTACCGTTTACTAGGATTGTTTACGTGTCTCTTGTTCCAGTCAAATAAACAGTGTATAAACGTTACATCTTTTACTGCATTTCCTAGTATGCAAAGTTTAAGATTCAGTCACTTCTATATGTGCATTGGTGTGGGTGATTGGTTGTCAACTTAATTAATACCACACGGCATTCGCGTCTATGTGCATCTACACACCCACACACTTAGTTGGCCACCTGTAAGCCCGACGTTAGCTGTACGTCATTAACAGCGGCACATATAATAGAACATTTACATTCTTGGCTGTAAGTACCCGGCGTTGCCCGGAGGTCTCACCTTTCCATACTACAACTTCAAGAGTGAGGCTCAGCCAGTCTATCTACAACACCACCTTCGAACTATCTCCATCTCTGCCAGTGATGTCCAAGTTATCTACACCAGTACCAGTCATCAACCTGTCCCAGTATCAGATGGTTATGATAATGATGATGGTTATGATGATGATTATGATGATGATGATTATGATAATGATGATAGTGATGATTATGATGACGATGAAGATAATGATGAAGATAATGATGATTATGATGATGCTGATGATGATAATAGTGATGATGAAGAGGATTATAATGACGATGATGGTTATGATGAAGATGATTATAATGATAAAATGTCATGATGATAACGAAGGTGATGATGGTTATAATGATGATGATGTTGATGACGATGATGATAATTATCAAGGACACATGTGTGGACTTTGTCTATCACACACTGCCATTTGTCTCGTTCTCTAGAGGTAACACATACAACTGCCAGCTTTCGTGCAAGTGAATCAAGAAGACAGTCACCTCGAAAATGTGTAACGATTTAATATTAACATAACAATGAATGTTCAGCAATGAATGTTCCTGACATACAACATTCGTAGTATAACTTGGCTCAGACCCAAAATTCCAAGTCAGGTCAACAATCGTGGCATAACATTCCGAAGACCCCGCATACCAGGTCTATTTCTATAAACTGCCAGATATACACATAGCACTGGTTTCTTCCATATTCGATTCCTTCCCTTCTAGTCTTTCGCACCGCACGGTGCTCTACAAAACTCGGTGTCGTCACAGGGATACACGTTGCGCACCATTGTCACACACACAAACACTAACATCATTACTATGCATATGCCCAAGATCGAGCTGTAATAAATAAATCTGTCCGTGCTATCTCATCCATCTCCGTCTGATGCAAACATCATAATAATAAAGCTCCATGTGGAGCAAAGGTGTCATAAATGTATAGTTCAAACAACAGTATTTCTTGGAAAAGCATTGAGAGGCCCTGCGTAATGACCTAAATTAATCCTAACATTAATTATATTACGTTACCAAAACGAACGAACAGATGGACAAAAGGATAGCGAGAAGGGAGAGGCAGAAAGCCGAACACTAAACACGCTTCGCGCGATACGCAAATGCTGCCATCACGCGTGTAAGTCTACATGCACTAATTTTTTTTTCAGACGGACAGTGATAAAATACACTACCCTTTCCCAGAGTTAGGTTTATAAATCATAACAGACTCTTATTAGAAAATATAACATTAGATGGGTTTACGGTTGAAAACATAACAGTACCCAGACAGCACATCTTCCAAACAGGAGGTAGAAGAAATTGCATATTTTGAACGCAGCCACGTAGCTCCTTTAAATTAGTATTTTTGGGTTCCTTAGGGCTTGCTGACAAATAATATGTAAAACGTTACGCAAATAGTCCAGGAATTAATAAATTATACCCAAAATAAAATATTGGGGGTGCCTGACAGCATAAAATCATTTCTGCTCATAAGATTTTTTTTTTTAACGTGTTTGAAAAAAATTTACGTTACAGAAATAGCCTACCATGTAAACTCCAAATTGATTGGAGCGCAACAAATGAAAGCCTAACCACGATTGGTCGGGCTATAAATACTATCTTGGTTGTTAGGGGAGACGGGAAAAGATAACATTTTTTCAAACACTTGTCGAAACGTGGCTCATTGGCCAGTCTCGCTGATATACACACTTGGGAGCGTTAGTTCGAGACCACTTGTTTAAATGATCTTGATAAAGCATCAGTGCGTTGAAGCCAGCTTAAATTTTGCTCAATAAAAGCCTGGAAGATAAGCAGATGGAAATTTGTGCCAGTTTGTGCCAGAATTCATTGCTAATCAACGTATCTGTGTTTATTCGTATGAATTGTGGTAAGCTTGAACCATTTAATATCTTTTAATGAAAATTGAATGTGAATTGTTGATTTATGCCTGTATATATATGTGTAGTTCAGTGGCAAACGTGAGGTAAAGCCTAAAATGCTCCAGCCTGAACAGAGGGTGTCGGAGAGAAGTAAAACGGCATGGAATGGCCAAACAGTACACTGACACCTGGATGATTGACTAGAAAGAAATAATGCTGGAAGTGCAGAGGCGTAGTAACCATTAAGAAGGGTAATACTGGAATAAAGTATTTCAGATGAAGCTGACTGTTGGCCTAACGCTCTGAACGCAATGTTTGTGATGTATTGTGATCAGTGTAAAAAGAAAATATAAATTAGTTATGAAGTAGAAGGTACATCCTTCTTGATTTCAGGGACAGTGGTCTTGATGGTAGTGAGCAGCACCTGGTCAGAGCTTTGCTGAATCCAGTGTCGGACAGCATACTCCTTGGTCCTTTTAGCTATCAGTGAGGTGTCTCCAGAGCCCAGAAGAGAATTCGAGCAGAGGAGTCCTCTCCTGCCGCCATCACTCAAGATAAGCAGAGTTGGCCAGCTGAGCTCAACATTATGTCCCCTCATCTTGAAATAACTTTATAAAAATACCATTCAGAGGGGAATTTACTTGTCTTAAAATCAGGAACTGTGAACATCTCCAATACTAGTCCCTAAAGACAAACTATTGAAGTCATGATGACAAATACCAACAGAGCTTGAACAAAACAAAACCAGTATTACCTCATTTTAATACTACACAACTGACACACATAGAACATTTGTAATAATATATGTCACTACAATATTCATATTAAATACATTCTGTACATAACTTGTAATTTAAATTGATTGTGATTCCTGGTTCCCTTGTAGTTGAATCAGGACACATATTCATTCATGCCAGTAATGAATACATATTGTTATTTGAAACGTTACGAGTGACTTCTTTAAGATATTCTCATAGAGTGTTATATGTATGTGAGTGTCACAGTGTTGTTAAGAGTAGTGGATTAAATTAAATTGTTTATCTGTCTGTTGTTGTGACTTACACTTCACCATACACATACCCTAGACACATAACGTAGCATCACACTATTCCAGAATAATTCTGACTGAGATATATAGATATGTGGTAGCAAGTAAGGTTATATATATAATATACTACTCTTATTAGATATATATATACCTTCACAGCTGATCTCAGTCAGTACACTAAGTCCCTTATAAATATTTATAACATCCCACTTCACCACATATATTGGGGTCTCGCTCTTGGGATTTTGAATCTTTCCCTATTAAAAATATTGGGGGTAATTCACTTCAGGGAATATAAGAATTAAAAGGTATCCTTGGGTGGAATTAAATAAGGTTGAGCTCACGGTGCCTGTGTTGTCCATTAGAGATTGAATTGTTGGTTAGACATTATATAAAGTTACCTGATAGACAATGGCGGACCTGGCCAAATTTCGATCTGCTGCGGTTCAGACTGCAAAAGAGTTAGGATTAGATGGGCAAGTTATGGTTGCCTATGTTACTACGGAATGTGACAAATTTATTGAACGCGAAGAAAGAAGGTTTGAAGCCGAAAGAAAGTTAGAGGCTGACAGGGAAATTAAGAGGTTGCAGATTGAGGCTGAGACTAAGAAATTGGAGGCAGAAAGAGAAGACAAACGATTGGCTGCAGAAAGGGAAGAGAAGAAATTGGCTGCAGAAAGAGAAGAGAAGAGATTAGCTGCAGAGAGGGAAGCAGAAAAGGAGGAGAAAAGATTACAAAGGGAACATGAATTACGACTAAGGGAGTTTGAGTTTCAAGGCCATGCTCCTGAAAATGGTGCCAGCCCCTTTGCCTCTGATGCTACGGTTACTCAGGGAGCCTCAATCTCAGCTATGAATTTTCATTTAGATCATTTTGTTGAGAAAGACGATGATATTGAGAGCTATATAAATAGGTATGAGCTATTAGCTACCACGTATGGGTTGGAGAGAGAAAGGTGGAGCTTAAAGTTATCTCAGGGACTTCGTGGGGCAGCTTATGAAGTTTTTGCAAAAATGAGCAGAGGTGATCAGGAAAATTATGACATGCTAAAGCAGGCTCTTTTGTTAAGATATGAAAAGAATGCAGAGTTTTACAGGAAAAAATTTAGGAATGCTAAACTACTGTCAGGTGAAACCTATCACCAGTTCTCTGCACGAATAGAGACATACTTGGAGAAATGGACTTCTCTGGGGAAAACCCAAGATCTTAAGGAAATGGTCCTTATAGAGCAACTAAGAGAGTCCATGGCTCCAGACCTGAGAAAGTTTCTCATGGAACAAGGTGCAGAGAGGCTGGGTGAGTTGCTAAATGTTGCTGAAAGGTATCAAGCAGCTCAAGCAGAGGTAACAGGTAATAAAAAGAAACAGGTGGATAACTTTAGGGCACCACAGAACTTTAATAAATTTGATCCTAGGGATCAAAATAAAGGTAAGCACCAATTTGATAGGCCACGGTATGACAATAAAAATAAATTCCCACAATTCGATGAAAGGAAATATGATGAAAGAAAATCTTTCAACCAAGGAAAAAGGTGGTGTAAAAATTGTAAGATGAACAATCATGACACTGACCGTTGCAGAAGGAAACCTGTGTATATGGCAACCCTTCAGGTCAGGTCGACCTCAAGACAGGAGGAGGATATTATGTTAGATACCACTCCAGAAGAGATGAGGAAGGCACAGGCTGGGGATAAAACACTCAGGCCTTGTTTCAGAAAATTGTCAACTTGTCATACAACTCCAGGCAAGGGAGATTTTTACATGAAAAACAAGTTGATGTATAGGAAGACTGGAGCTAGATCCAATGGTCAGGGACAGCTGGTTCTTCCAAAAAGATACAGGACAGAATTAATAAGGAGCCTACATGTGAAACCAGATGGGGACCATGAGAAGATAGGTACCATCATTCAAAAGGTGGCTCACAATTATTATTGGCCCAAAGCAAGATGGGACATTGAAAATTTTGTAGAAAGGTGTAGCATAGCACATGAGGGAACACCCACAAGTGGGAACATGGATCAGGACCTGGACACGCCCCCGGGGCAAAATTAGGCCTGATAATAAAAAGAAAAATAGATTTGATAAAGTGGACCAAATGGAATGGGAAGCCCCTTTTCACGGACAAGCTTCACTTAACTGTTTTACAATGGCCACTATGCGGAGAGTGCAAAAAGATGTCTTACCCCAGGATAAGCCGACAATCCCTCAATCGGACTTAAACAAACTGGAGGAAGAAGATGTAGAGAGGAAATCTCTCATCAAGAATTTTAAGAGGGGAGAAAGCCCCAAAAGAAAAATTGGTAGCGGTCGTTTTGTGAATGATAATTCTGGGAGGAAAAATCATCACTATAAAGCTTCGAGTGGAAGAGACCATACTGGTGCATGGACAAATAGGTCCACACAATTAAAGGTCCATATGTAGCTTTGTTAAGAACGTGGACTGATGAAAAGGCAGAGGAAAACATTACATCTTCATACCAATATGTGAATGAGCTGACCACTCGGTTGAAAACTGGCTGGAAACTTGCCAATGAAAATTTGAAACAAGCCAGGAAGAAACATGCTGCCTATTATAACAGGAAGGCGAAAGACAGAAATTTGGCTGTGGGAGAGAAGTACTGCTTCTTTTGCCCGGGAGTCAGAATAAGTTACAAATTGGATGGCAGGGTCCATATACAGTTCTAGAGAAGGTGTCTAGAACAAATTATAAGATAGATAAGAAGGGGAAAGAAAAAAAATCTATCATGTGAATCTCCTGAAGAAATATTTGGAAAGAGAACATCAGGAAGAGACACACTTGTTGACCTTGTCCATCGCCATGGAGATGAAAAAGGAACCACTTTCATCATTTGAATATCCATTACACCCCTGTGAGACAGCAGCACAGGTGAAAATCAGTACACATTTAACGAAAACTCAGAAAGAGAGAGTGCAACAGGTTCTAAATAATCATGCAGAGGTGTTAACAGACCGACCAGGGCATACAAACCTATTGGAATATGATATGAAACTCATAGACTCCACACCTGTCTGTATGAAACCATATTCGATTCCGTTTGCTAAGGAAAAAGCTTTGAAGGAAGAGATAGACTATCTGTTGAAGGAAGGAATTATTTCGCACAGTGAGTCTTCGTATAGTTCCGGTGTTGTACTCTTAAGGAAGCCCTCTGGAGAGCATAGACTCTGTATAGATTACAGGAGACTGAATGCTATTACAGAAGGACAGGTGGATCCATTGCCGGATACAAATCAGCTGTTTGCCAGACTAAATAAAGCTAAATATTTCTCAAAAGTGGATCTGAGTAAAGGATACTATCAGATTCCAGTAAAGCCTGAGGTTAGACCATACCTAGCTTTTAGTACCTCAGAAGGACACTATGAGTTTAATAGATTGCCATTTGGATTGAAGAATGCGCCTAGTGTCTTCTCTAGAATGATGAGAAAATTATTGGATCCTCTGAATAATCCCTGTATAACAAATTTTATGGATGATATCCTTATAGCAACAGAAACATTTGAGGAACACATTGACTCTCTGAACATGCTGTTTGATCGACTTAGGGAGGCAAATTTAACAGCCCGACCAACCAAATGTTGCGTTGGATGTAAAGAATTGGAATTTTTGGGACACACAGTTTATCAGGGAAACATGACCCCTGACCCAAAGAATTTAGAGAAACTACAGAAAGCCCCGAGACCACAAACCAAGAAGGACGTGAGATCCTTTGTCTCATTATGTGGTTTCTACCAGAAGTATATCAAAAACTTTAATTCCATATGTGCACCTTTAACGGAATTGACACGTAAAGGACTTCCAGATCGCATTACATGGACACCACAATGTGAAATGACTTACCAAGAATTGAAGGAAAAGCTCACAAGTAAACCCATTTTGAAATTACCTGACTTAAGTCAAGAATTCATAGTAAGGACGGATGCAAGTAATATTGGGTTAGGTGCAACTTTACTACAGAAATCAGATGCATTGGATGGGGAATTAAGCCCAGTGGCATATGCTAGCAGAAAGTTGAATAAAGCTGAAATCAACTACTCAACTAGCGAAAAAGAATGTCTTGCAGT
>JAMPIV010006329.1:380000-510098 GCA_024509875.1 Oreohelix idahoensis
ATAGACATGCCATAAAACGACTTCTGAGGAGCCGTAAGCCTTTTGCCATCGAGGCTAAAGCTGGCAGTTTTTCCTTTCCTCCCCACCAGAAATTTCTCTCGAGCTGCCACTTTTTGATATTGAAACAAAACGAAATAAAGAACATTTCTTATAACTATTTGGACTAATGAAATACTCTGCACTGTCAGAAATTTTCGTTGACTGTTGAATTTGCTGTATTCAAACAAAACTTCAAGTTTGGTTTTAAAAACCACGAAGGCACTTACGAGTACTCCTGATTACCTGGGTTGTTCCTTACTTCTGGAAGCAACATCTCTGGTGCATAACCAGTCTTCCACAGAAGAGTTACAGTAAAGAAAGTCCTGTGATTATTTCCCTTAGCACAAGCGATCTACAGATTTTCCTCCCTTTCCCCGGTAACATAGGACTTGATTTGGTGCCGCTCCTTACCTCCTCCTCCCCCGGTCACAATGATGATGATGACGATGAAGAAGATAATGAATATGATGACGATGATTATGATGACGATGAATATGATTATGATAATGATGACGAATATGATAATAATGATATATTAAGGACTCCCCTCCTGTGACAGGATAAAACTGAATCAACCCTGATCGATCACTTTATTCTCATCGGGGCCCATCACTATTCGGGTTCAAGCAACGATCAAACGTGGACTTCCCTCGCTGGCTAATTAAGCATGCACAGTTAAACACGTGGAAGCCAGGTCTCTCTATTGCCAACTGTCCGATTCTTAGTTTAGCCACGCCTCCTGTCTTTGTTTTCAAGCACTATTAATACAAATATTCTTATCTCTAGTGACTTTCCTTTAAAAGCGGGAAGGGCAAAAAGGGGTCTGCCAGCTGTCACATTACGCCATCACATCAGCGCCGTGTCCCTGA
Organism: Oreohelix idahoensis; assembly: GCA_024509875.1. NCBI lineage: Eukaryota > Metazoa > Mollusca > Gastropoda > Stylommatophora > Oreohelicidae > Oreohelix > Oreohelix idahoensis. The sequence goes on from JAMPIV010006329.1 coordinate 380,909, forward strand.
AACACGGGAGGGCGAGGCAACGGGATTTATAGCTCCCTAAGAGAGAACGGATAGTTAATTGCAAATAGAGGGGCGTTAACCATTTTTTACCGACTGCATCCCTTTGATCGCGCCCCAAGGGACGAAATTTACTCACCGAGTGAACGGACCTTAAAGGCGCCCACCGCTAGCGAAGCGGCCATCATGTCGGCGAAAAAGCGTGAAAATAGACTTTGATTCGCGAAACGAACAGCAAAATTCCCCAAATTGGACGAGAGGTGTTATTTTTCGCATTAAGGAACAAGAGTCCAGCGTTTTAGTATATATGCCCATCTCTCCAAATTCAGTTTGTCAGTCTGCTATCAGGATTTCTTGAATGGTCAAGCGCGCATTTTGGAGTCTTATTTATCTGGATTTCCTATAGAAATACGTGGAGATTTATTTCAGTTTTCTGATTTGAGGCTGGTCATACCTTGCGTCCTAGCATTTCTTATGGTCTTACTGACTTTGGTTCTTACACCATCCAGCGATTATTGTGGTTAAAAATCTTCGTGTTGTGACCCCAATGTGGCCTACCATTCCATCCATGAAAGTAGTATAACCAAGAACTTTAACAATAAGCCATTTTAAAGTATAACTGGAGAAGAACAATTGCCAGAAGTCATTCCATAAATATTACTGATCTGCTGTGGCAGAATTTATATCACTATTTTTTACACATGACAGTAAACGTTTTCCTACTGGATTCCCCCCCCCCCCTCCTTAAAGAAAACTCACTGGTCATACTCTGCCATCAATTCATTGAACAGCCGAGGAGTATCATTTTCCTGAAGTTCTTTTTTTCATCACACCATAGAGTGTCTTAGCTACCAGCGGCGAGACCCCACCGGACCAATATATCTTTACATATATATTTTTTTCAATTCGGAGGACAGTGCCACCAAATAAAACCCTTACCCCAAACACTAACTGCAGTGAAAAGAGGAATATCCTGGAACAAAAAATAACGCCTCGATTTCAGCGATTACGGAAAAATAGCCGACAGCAAACCCCGTCAGTCTGGGGCTGAAATAGACAAAGCAAAAGACTCTGATTGTTTTAGTACTTGCTAAAGTTTTTTTATTCCGTCGAATGCCTGATTCAACGATTGGTAAGTGCAGTTGAAAGTGGGCCACTGTATGCGTGCATTGAATGGACGAAATTAGATAACCTTAATTCTATTTTTTCTTGCTAACATCAGTATACTTAATTTATTTGTCTGTGCTTTTTTTCCTTTCCCTCCCTAATCTACTTAGTCACGGGATAGATTAAAAAATTAAGAACCTGTTCCTATACCCCTTACTGATTATTGCATATCCCATTGTTAAAATTGAATCTCTCTGTGGGTTAATTACCTCTGATAATAATTTTCTTTGGGTTGTTTTCCTTTACAAGAGGGGAGGGCCTATTGAGATACTATTCTTTTTTTCCCCCACCTTGTCTGTAACTATACTTTATAAATGTAACATGATTGTTGTTGTGCTTTTTGTTTAGTGATAATAAACATAACAAAACCTTTACTTACCGTGTTGGTCAACCCCATTGTCCCATTATATGTTATACGTAGTTTGTATTTACGTTTGTGCATTTGTGTTACCAAATTGATGTGTGTACATGAGTGTAGGGTAACTTGCAGAAATTGTTTAGCATAGAGTAAGTGCGTCTGCAGTTAAATTAATGTCGTAAGATAGGCTGGGTCAGAGCAACTACTCGATTCAGAGACTGTCCTTCCTCTTACCCTATCACCCTCGTGAAACCGCAATCTATTTCTTACCCCTTATTCTCACAGAGTTATCACTATCACCTCTGCTCGGACCGGACCATAAATTTCTCAGAGCTATCTCATCAAAAATTACGACACCTCCAATGAAGAGCTTTCCCCACGACATATGTACATTGATCCACGGTTCAGAATAACTTCTCCGGGGGAAGGAAACCAGTACCCCCTATTGAGGATATGCTTCACTAGTGTGCAGATACTCCAGCAAAAAAAAAAAAATTATTGCATTCTCAGAATCTCAAAACTAAGGAAAGCATCCTCTTCGAGGCACTCTATGATAATCTAACCTCTGACCTCTACGTTAAAAGAAAAGAAAAAAGAAGGGAAATCTCTTAGCTATAATGACTGTGTCTTAACGGGGTTCAAACGGGAAGAAGAGAAAAAAGTAACACTGTAATCTACCATACAATTCGTAGAAAGCTAATAAGGAGGGTTGGGTATAAGGCCCATTACTTCTATTTCATAGAGGATGTAAGCAAGACAATTTCAACAAACAACTTGACCGCTTGCGATAGGTCGGACACGGATTGAGGAAGTCTGCAGATAGTATCACAAGGCAGTTCTTGGTATTGGATCTCCGTGGTTTGAGAGGTAGAGGGAAACTACAGAACACTTGAAAAAGAGTGTAGCCGCGTGCGAAGCACAGACGATTTTGATGATGACGAATATAAAGAGAACATAAAACGACAAAATAGGTAGCATTAGTTAGGTTATGTTAAATAAAAGTATTAGGGAAGTAACTGACATTCAGAACAGGTCACAATGACCAGACAGTTGTATTAAACGACAAGGTCAAGGTCAATTCGATTTTAGTTTTAATAAATCTAAGAGGCAAGATGACCGCACGAAGAAAAAAAATCACAAAGACACAACATGTGACAAAACTGACGAGTGGACAGTCCGTGGTACCTGACAGAATGATTTAAATTATATAGGGTTGTAAAATTATATAGGGAATGTCCCTAACTAAGTTAGAAGACCAGATCATTATGACCAGACACGTAAATTGCATCAGCGGTGGTTCTCAAATTATATGAGGAAAATCCCCAACTAAGTTTAATGTTAATCACTATAATAAGTTTAGAATCGTTCACACGCACTTAAAATTATAAAATGTCAGCACAGTTTGACACAAGACAATGTCGGCCAGCCGGTAGAAAGTACGTGGGAACGGTTGAAAAATAAGTAGGGGTATACAGGTTCTAGATAGTGCATATAGAAGGGAAGAGGGCTCGAAGACAACCATGTAGAAGTAAAATGCAGAGAGACGTTAAGACGGTAGTGATACTCTTTCGGCCATAAGAACTTCAAAATTCATAGATAGAAGCAAGTGTATTGAGATCTCTCCAAAAGACTACCAGTCTCCAACAACCACAAAATACGTTTTTCGGTTCATGGTTTTTTTCCAAAAGAGAGGTAACGAATCTATGTACTTTGTGAATTTATACCAGCTCAAACAGAGCGCTGGAACATATTTGAAAGTATAGAGAAATATTTATCTTCGTCAAATCGAGAAACGTTAAAAATGGCTGTTACCAAAGCAATAGCCTAGTCAAGAGATGCTACCAGAGAGATTGACAATTTAAGTTACCAGAGATTACAAATAGATGAGAACCGCCGCAGTTACATTTTAGAAAGTGATACAGAAACCCAACCATTCGTTGCTAGTAAATATGGTAGATGTCAAATGGATGAAGACAGACAAGACTGAATCACTTCGTATTAATCGTATGAGAAATGATTAGGAACTGTATGATGTTACTGGATATTTGAATCATGTTGCATCAAAGCAAATCCATAAGAAAAAGCGGCACATCAAGGGCCTATTCAGCTAAATAAACAGCATTAGAAAACGTTTTCTTGGATCTTTTTCAAACCAATGCATGTAACTGTCGTGACGTCACAGCTTTCCATGTTGTAAAGTCTACATCATCGTAACCAGTATTGGTGTGTGTTCATGTTTGGTGACAATCATTCATTTAAAAGCAAAACTAGTCATCAGCAGGCTACTCAGGAGAACCTAAGAAATGAGATTTCCATCAGCCTCAATCTCTTAAGACAAATAACAACTCAGATTGACAACACTGTGCTAAAACTTCACTACTGTACGACTCTTCAAGAGAAGAAACATAACCTGGGATAATATAACGTTAACACATTTTGAGAACCATCGACAAAAGAAATTCGCTACTTTAACACTGAAGAGAAAATACGTTGTCAACAAAAAGACTAACATAATAGCCTACCTGATAGACTAACCAACACACTGGATGGACTAATCTACCATTCTACTAAAACGAACAGTCATCAATTTCCAACACTAACAAAAAGACAGATTACACAACTAACAGTAACACGGCCACAAAAGTTTTGGGGACAGATATGAAAACAATGGGGAAACACAAAGAAAGATCTTTGAGCTGATGGCAACGGACAGGAAGACTTAAATTTGTTGAAGGCCTATGCTCCTTGGGGGGTTGAAGGTGAAGAAGAAGAAGAAGATGATGATGATGAATAATGAAAAAATCATCTCTTTGGCACGGATACTCTAACTTTATGACCAGTTTCCTGCCTTGCTAAATTTACCTTGCCTAACTCAAGAGCACAGTCAAGTATCCAATTTTCAGCTAGATAAACCTGAGCGTAAAGTTATTAGGTTTCAAAAGCGGTATCTTTGCCTCGAGTAGCCAGCGCTCTAATCACTCCGCCAATTGACGCTCAAAATGTGGACGTTTTAGGAAAAACATAACACTTTTTTGTTTAAATGAACCGTGCAAAAATATGAAGTGTTACTAGGTTTCAAAAGCAATATCTTTGCCTCGAGTAGCCAGCGCTCTAATCACTCTGCCAATCGACGTTCAAAATGTGGACGTTTTAGGAAAAACATAAAACTTTAAAAAAAATGAACCATGCAAAAATATGAAGTGTAACACAAATGCATTTATAAGAACATCTACTAGCACGATTTGAAATACATCTACTAACACGCCAATACACACATCATCACACAAATAACTCAAATTCTTGTGTTTGTGAAGGATTTGATTTCCAGTGATCTCCATATGACGTCGGCGTCTGTGGCCTTATGGATATGAACGCAGTTTCATAATCCAGATATACCAGGTTCGAAACCTGCTGCAGGCGGTTTGGTAGCAGATCGCTTTGTGTGGATTTTTAACAATGGTATAAGCGCCGTACCGTTCAGAAAGCAATGGCAAACTACTGAATGAAAAAAAATGCCTAGAAAAATCACAAACAGCCAATAAAAGCTGGGGTTGATTGCCACGTCCTGTAAAGGATAAGCAACTAACTAACCATATGATTCTTAATGTGATAAAAGCTCTTCTAGCTTTTTGAATCCTCATTTATATACTAGCAATAACCCGTCAAACGACGGGTTTTTAATTATAGTGTGCTGTTTCCGTTCCCGGATGAGCAGATAGAAGTACATTCTTAGAGTGTTTTTGGTTTCTTTCCATTATACAGTGTAATCAAACTGTTCATAAACACCGTCATTTGAACGCTTTTCTTTGTTGATTGTAACTATGTTCGGGAGAGTATATATAATGGAAACAATACAATTTTTCAACACGGTTGCATTCCTCAGCTGTGACCAACGTACACACGGCAAAAATTATGTTATTTTAGATTAAATTTAAAAGTTCTTTGATGACAACATTTCTTGTTAAAGTGCGTGGATTGTTTTCAAAGAGTGTTCCCTGATAATAAGTCGTTTTAACAAAAACTTTCAAGTTTTCATGATTTGTACATCGGGTGAGGGCTCATGCACACCAATTTTTACGCACTTTTTCTTTGTCGAGCGCTACTAATTTCGCGAAAGAACAAAAAAATAAAAAAAAATAAAACCAAAGTATTTGTTTTATAAAACACTCACGCCGCGCACGTTGCACACCGTGCGTTGCGCACTTTTTTTTCTGGCGCGAGTTACTATTTTGAGTGAGACCGACCGACGTAACATACATCGGTAATTATGTTAGTTGGGATGGGATGGGATCATTTTTATACCATTAGAACACAAAAGTCATAGGCAAGATCAGATAGAAGCAACTAGTGCACGTAATTTGCATTGTCCTCTCTTTTAACTCGACATCTGGTTTCTGAACCATCTGCCAAGGCAACTGATTGACTATCAAAGCATTCTCGAGTTTTCTTTACATTGGGGTCATTGGCGGGACAAAGCATTGTCTGTTCCTCCAACTGTGTCTAAATTGCTGCCAAGGTATGTGTATGATTCCTCATCTTGAAGGAATGTTTCTTCAGGTTCTGTCTTTCTATCGTTTCCGGAATTTATTCTCTTTATCTGAGTCTTATTCCTGTGTATTTTCAGACCAACGTGATGTGGCCTCTCATCGACTATTAGAATTTTGTCTTACATCTGATTACGGTTATGGGACAGAACGCCAAGTCGTCAGCAAAATCTAGATCATCAATTTGCTTTCATCAAGATTCCACTGGATTCCATTTCTGGTGCGTGAAGTCGATGTTTCCATAACAAAATCTAAAGCCAGTGAGAAGTGAAATATATAACCTTGTCGTAGATTGTTGATAGGAGAATGAAAACTTGGGTTGGTCCCTTCTGAATAGATTAGAATGAGTGATAGCCACAGTGAGAGATGATAATAGAAATAGATTTCCACGAGTGAGATGGTAGAATGTGATAGAGGCTGTCTCTGAGATCGAGAAATCTTCTCTCTCTCTCACCTATCTTCTACGACAGATTTAGAGGAGTCAGACAGTCTAAACATATATATATATATATATATATATATATATATATATATATATATATATATATATATATATATATATTACAGATATATTTCTATCCACTCACGTGCACGCACATACAAGACGACAGTTAGACGTACAGACGTGGGAAACCTATAACAAATGATTAAATAGATATTTTGGAACGAGCTGACCAACGCGCTGATTAATTTCAAAAAAGAAATTTTAATTATCATCTAAAATTTCATCACAACACATAGAAATTACATCAAAGCATATACAAATAGTCATACAGTCAAATACAAATGCTACAAAAAATGATAGACCCACAGTATGATCTTATCCCTCAAGGTATGCCCACAGTCCTGTTAGAAGAATGTGATAGCCCCAAGGAATCAAGGATACATATGATTAGGTCTAATATTTCCCCCTTTTTAATGTATGGACAGACTTGATATCTCTGCTCTGTTTTAAGGGAAATATGATTAGCAATACTTGCATACAGAAAGTTAAGACAACAAAATGGGTGCCAAATTACAACAATAAAGAAAACACTCCGTCCTGCATTCACTCTATTCAGTCAGCAGTGATCACGTGCATTTGTTCATACTCACAGCTTTGATAGCCACTTCTGGAAACACAATTTTTAGGACATTCACATACAGAATCGTCAAAGGCAGTCTTTGATCAAGAAATCCCCAGTTCCAAAAAGACGGGATGAATTCTCTGCTTCAGGGAACGATTCCTTGGGTGTTCTTATTTTTTCGGATGCTGTTTAGGTCACATTAAAATTGTCCAGGCACGAACATTAACAACGAGCACAGTGTCAATTACTTAGGTTTCCAGAATTGAGGAATGTCAGATCTGTGTCTACTTTCAGGAAAGGACTATATTTGGTCACCACACCACTAGTCAAAACTCCGTCGGAATGTTACTGATGTTAATATGTTACTTGCCACACACAGGCTAAAAATGTACTTGAGTTGTTTCTCAGGAAGACTTAAATATGGCGCGATAGGCCTGTTACTTCATTTACCTTTTATATAACTTGTAAAGATTCTGCACCAAGGCTTTTTAAGGAAAATGTTTTAGTTCTTCACAGATATCACTCATCAGTACTTAACGCTGGCAAAGTTTTGGGTTAATCCCAGTATTCACTGAATAAAGGAAAAACACATATAAAATAATTATACATACTAGGTACTCGTTATAACTTACATTTTTAAACTGCAAGCGTACAGCTTGACTTATCATTTAAACTTTCCTGTGAAATAAGTTATATAAAAATCAATCATCATGAATTAGGAATACCTACGTATTCCGTCAACACTCATGAGGCATCTAGCATTTATAAGTTAGTTTAGAAAAATTATTCTCGTCTGATTATTTAGAAGTAAAATTGAATTCCTTAATAGCCGACTGAGTTTAAGCTAGAAATTATAATTTCTGTTTTCCACTGTAACTCGTCACTATAAAATAATACAGACTATATAAATTAAGCACTCTGCACCAAATCTAACTAGTGAAATATGAAATAAGCGATTATAACTTTAAACACTTCACAAAATATTAGATACTTAATATAATATATTTACCTCAACACAGAACAACAGGTAATCGCACACTTTATAATTATACGCTGATATATTTATTAGAAGTCTAGAGCTCGGCAAATTTCCGAACAAACTAGGAGCTTCGCTATACAGCTTATTCTATTCACGAACGACCTGTCTACTGCGAATTAGGAGAATGAATTAAAATCTAGTTTCAAACTCCGGTTAATATCTTAAACCAGGACAAAGGGGTCCCAACTTATTTCGCAAAACGAAATAATCTCCCTTTCTCATTAACACCTACGTACCTTAGACGCATGCCGTAACTGCCAGCAGTGCGTCTTTGACACCTACGTCAAGAAAATGGCCCTTCTAAGCGAATGCATGAGTGTCATGGAAAAACCCAGACTATATGTCTCATTCCAGCACGCTGCATGAGTGTCATATCACACTTCACTTCGAGCGACTAGCCTGAAGAAACGCTGTGTCCGGTGGAAATGTAGACGGTACGTCCCCTTAGGTGGCAGTTACCACACTTCACCGAGCAACTTAGCCGTAAAACTATTTGTCAGATGGAAATCTCCAGACAAATGTCTGCTCTGAGCGAGCCTGTCTGGCGCGATTCACACCTTCCCCGAGCAACTCAGCCAAGGAAAACTCGCGTGACAGGTGCAAATGTAGACAATTTGTCTGCTCATCATGTCTGATGGACTGAAATCCCACCTAAAATTATCTCTTGCCAGGGACTGACGCGTTAGGTAATCTACTGCGTTTATAGATGAGAAAACGAAACCGGCAAAAGTGGGAATGGGAAAGAAACATTTCTCGCAAACGAACGAATGCGAAAAATACAGGAAAAAGGTAAAGAGTGATAATAAATAGAGGACACGGGTGGAAGAAAGCGAGAATATATAGAAAATTTAATGATCATAAAACTCTCTGTGACAAACCTACCCCAAAATAAATATGAAAAAAATTTCCAATAAATCTATAAACACACGGTCCAGCACAATACCTGTACAGACATCTAAGCATATGTCCAAAATCACCCACAAAACAAAGGTACACAGGTACACAGGTAGAGTCATGAAGCGTTGGAAGAAGACATGGAAAGACATTGCCCTGATGGCGCAGGACAGGAAGACATGGCATAAGTTTGTAGAAAGCGGAGAGTTGAAGGATGATGATGATGATGATGCTGATGAAAATCACCAACAAACTCTGGTACACAAGCATCCATACACTTATCTACAAAACCCGCGTTAAACTCAGGTAGAAACCAACTTAACAACACATTTTAGATCATATCTCCTGAGTAAAAATGAGAACACTCGAACCTTCGATCCCACAGGACATTTGTTTTTGGTTTGTTTAGCCCACAGTTCTAAAGCATTAACCCAGTTCTAAGACTTCTATTCCATTCTTCTTTGGCAGCGCAATCAGCATCTCCTGTTTGCATGTTTGTAAACGTGGAATGAATTATGACAATTGTCATGCCCTTCTAACCACCACATTTTAAAAAAATAAAACTATGCCAGCTGAACATTTCATCGTTAATCATAATTCAGTTACGGCTACGTGTAACTTCCAAACATAATTATATCGTGTTACGGTCACTTGGAAATGTTTTAATATATGTGTGTTGCACTCTACAACATGAGACAGATACTAACATCTAAACAACTAAGTAACTAATTCAAACTGAGAATCATAAAATGCTAGCTACGAGTATATATTCATCTTTGTTGTATAGTGTAAAAACATGCACAATGAACAAGCAAATAGAGGAAAGAATTGAACGTGCATATAGAGAAGAATTGGTAACGTCTGACGGAAAGAGAAGAAACCAAATAAAGAGGTCATAGAAAACCTAGACATGAAAAGAGAATTAATGAAGGAGATCAAAATTAGACAGCTAAAATATTTTGGTCATGTAAAAATACGTAACACCTGACTGGAAGATCATAACAGAAGGTAGAGGTGAAGGCTGGAGGAAGACAGTGCTATAAGTGGAATGGTAAAATCAAGAGATTGACAGTGTCGCGGGTTATCTCCCCCGCTCTGCAGTAGTGGGCCACTAATGGCCTAACTTTGAGTAAAAGGATGAAGGGTTTCAGAGGTATCAACCTTCGCTCAAGATTACTCTTTGAAGAGATAGAAGGTAGAAGGAATTTTTAGAATGGTAGTACAGTATAACAAACTGAGTCCTTTAAGTTTGTTATAAATAAGGTATTGTCCGCCCTCTTCTGTGAGAAAATATGTTTTGACTCGTATTTTATGAGCCACCAGCTGAAGGCGATTCAGCAAGCTATTAATTGTATGTTTAGCTCTGTATTTTGTATTCATTTTTAAAATGAGTAATACTGGTGCATATATCAAATTCACTCCCAAGTGATTAAATCAACTAATGATTTATATTTACATATAAAACAAGAGATTTATTTAAGAAATATAGTAAAAACAAGGGTAAAGAATTAAAATGGTTCAATCAGTAAACAATTAAATAATTTAATTTCTGGTCTGTAGAGAATTTGTCATCACTGGATGTTATAACTGAAAGGTGGTGATTTAATAAAAGGAGTCGCTTCACTAAAGCCTTACGTTTTCACTTAACTTTGCAGATGTTTGCAGGGAGTTGTCTCTGGATGATGGTTTTTAGCAAAGTCTTGACTGTTCCTTCTCTTCAGGAGATGAGTGGTTGGTGGCAGTACGTTCCTGGCGGCGCCGGAGTAGCTGCTCAAGTTGCCTCTTAAGTGTCCTCAAGACCACTCTGTTATAGGTGTCGAGCGTTGACTTTTGGCAACTTGTACAAAAAACTGAGAGAAATAGAAGATCGAATCTCCATTAAGTGTCCTGTCACCTAACGGGAGCATCAGATGACGCCTGATTCCATCCACCGGTTCATCTTCCTCAGAATTTCTCCCGATGCCCTTGAGCATTAAATCTCAACCCATCGAGTTTTATGAGAGCGGAAGCCGACAAATGTATCATTTTCAGATATACACGTACACAATAAATCTGAAATAAAATTAATTTATATACATCTATCATGATGTTATCATCATCCACTCACTGCTCCCTATTGAGCCTGACGCTACCTCTGATATTGGTTCCTTGTGAGGAAACCTGCACAAAGTAGTCACTAGCTTGTGCGGTGGTGGTTTATATGGCATGGTATTTTATATGGTGAGGTTGCTAGCTAAGTAATGTATACATGTCCATTCCAAATATTACAACAAAATAGTTACAACTCACCCCAAATGGCCTGAGAATTATATCCAGACTTGATGTACAAAAAGGCCGTAATTGCGTGCAACTGTTTAAGATGCAGTCGTCCATCAGGTGGTTAATGTTCTGATTTAACTTAAACTCCTTACTTTTCACACTCGAGGAAGGTTCCTTGGGCGTGTGGCTCTTTGTATTATATTTGATGTTTTATACTTCCGAATTTTAGAAGATACTCATAGTCCCATGGCTTGTCTTATACTGGAATCCTTATTACTACTTTTTCTGGTTGTCTATGATCTCTCCTTGATGAAGATAGGAAAATGCAGTGGGGAAATCTTAAAATGTGCTAGGTTTTAAGGTGAATGTTTTTGCCCACGCACAAATGTCCCCTTGTGAGGTTCTGTTGGGTGAAAACCCAATCATAATTACGTTTATCTAAAGATCCTAGTTTCAAACCAGTCACAAGTAAGACGTTTGATTTTTAATAAATGTTACCCCCACCACTCATTCTGAAAATTACTACATGACCATATAAGGTATAGTCCCTTAATGTTATTTTTACCAAAGCTACTATATCACGCGACCTGTCCTTAATTATTACATCTGATCATCTCTTCCACGGCTGCCCTCACTTCCCAGCTTGGTTATTACTACATTACGTCTTGTCGGACGTGATTATATTATTTTCTCGTGCCCCATTTCTCAAGATTGTTATAGAGACCAGCTGGATATCGTTTCGTGGTATGTCTAGCGTCATGCCATGCGTTGAGGTCAAAACGTGGAGAAGTGACTGCAGTCTTTTATGCTTCTTATCAGAGGCTTTTTTGTGACTCTCTCGGATAAGAACCCTTCAGACATAGTATTACTGATCTGAGCTTATCTCTTAGGCCAATCTGCTCACAAGCAGATCAGCTTTGCTTTTGTCAGCTATAAGCTGTGGCTATGTGACTTTTACAAAAGTGTATTAGTCCGCTGGACGTCTTGTCGGCTATGCAATTTTGAGAGTCCAGAATTGAGACTAAGTGGGCTTATATACCCAATCTAGATCTAACCCTTTCCTTCTCGGAGATCCGCGTCGGCATTAACTTTTTCTACTTTTAATTTTCGTGGGATTTCAATGCTGCTTTGCGATTTTTCTAACAAAATCCGGATTTCCTCGTCAATAACCAAAACAATGATTCCCACTGCCATAATTACATGTATTTGTAGTTGCTGTTAAAATCCCCAAAAAGAATGTTTTTCCGTTCGGGGCTTAATCAGAATCTTGTAGCGGATTTACTGGTGTGCGATTTATAATTTATCATAAAAACACTAGTTTACGTGGCTATTCCAGACACGGCCGGATTACGCCAAAAAGAGCCACTGTGCTATATGGTGTTTGGGTACCCCTTCACCTAATAGGCAATAATTTTAAATTTTTTTTTAAAAACCCCTTAGCATGGTGATGGTATATACTAGTATTATTAATAGTCTTGTATGTTAAGTTGTTAGCATTGTTTACCTCTGTTATTAGTAATACTTTTTTTAATTAATGTTTATTAGTATTATTTTTATTATTATTAAGGTAAGCACAATAAACGCATTTTATTGGAACAAAGAAGTGAAGAGCTGAATAGCCCATGCACAATCAGTATTCTATAAACTGAAAAGTATATTATGCAACAACTCTTTGTCAGTGGAAGTAATTAACAGAAATCTTCAGTGCTATATAGAACCAGTCCTGACATACAGAAATGAGCCATGGACAATTTGTAAACAAGCAGGATAGGCACTAGTGGTCACAGAGATGTGGTTTGACAGAAGAATGTTCAGAATACCATTGACAGCTAAAAAGAGTAATGAGGATGTTCTGAACAAAGGACAAAGCGGAAAGGAAACTTGTTCCTCATGGTAGACGGAAGTAATCCACTTTCTGTGAGCATGTTATGCGAAGAAAGAAGCGGGAGTATGTCGAAACAACAGGAAAGATACACGGAAAAAGAGATAGAGCACGACAAAGAGAGAAAATAGTGACAGTTTGACATCACGGCATGGAAAGAAGTCAACAACAGAGTTGATAAATAATGCGGTAGACAGGACGTTGTAGACAGACATGATCGCAAGTATCAGGCATGGTACTTGAATATATAAATCTATAGGCAGACAGAAAGACAGACAGACAGACAGACAGACAGACAGAAGACAGACAGACAGACAGACAGACAGACAGACAGACAGACAGACAGACAGACAGACAGACAGACAGACAGACAGATAGACAGATAGATAGATAGATAGATAGATAGATAGATAGATAGATAGATAGATAGATAGATAGATAGATAGATAGATAGATAGATAGATAGATAGATAGATAGATAGATAGATAGATAGATAGATAGATAGATAGATAGATAGATAGATAGATAGATAGATAGTTCAGCAGTACCGGGCAATCGGCATTGTCGTGTTACCAACCCCTCCTCCCTAATAACACTGGACAACAAATTTTGACTTTTTGTGTGTATCTGAGATTAAATCAAGTTACCTTTATGTTGTTTGGACTGCTGAATATGAAAATGGCCTTTAAAACACAAGATTAGCTCTAGTTTTTTAAATATCTATAAAACAAGTTTTACACATTTGCATATACTTTTTGATAATAATGCTCATAGCGGAAATAATTCACAGCGACACCTTTTTGCCTGTCGCTTGTAATGAGTTTCTGGAGCATCTCTCACAAGGGTCCAACAATAGTCTGCTAGCATGGCTGCATTCCATTTCACTTGGTACCTTTTTTCGAGGGTAGTAATGTCCTGATGAAATCGTTCCCCATGCTCGTCACTGACAGCACCGCAGTTAGCAGGGAAGAAATCCAGATGAGAGTGTAAAAAGTATAATTTCAAAGACATGTTGCACCCTAGTCTCTCGTAGCGCTGCAAGAGGGTTTCTACAAGCTCCTGGTAATTGTCAGCCTTATTGTTTCCTAGAAAGTTTGTGGCCACTTGCTGGAAAGCATTCCAAGCTAACGTTTCATCAACTGTGAGGGTATCATCAAAACGCTGATCTCGGAAGAGCTGACGTATCTGTGGACCGACAAATACACCTTCCTTGATTTTGGCCTCACTAAGTCTTAGAAATTTATCAAGAAGGTATAAAAATCCGGCCCCATTTCGATCAATGGCCTTTATAACATTCTTTATTAGTCCAAGTTTGATGTGGAGAGGAGGGAGCAAGATCTTGTGGGATTGTACAAGTGGTTCGTTAAGTACATTATTTTTCCCCGGTTCAAGTGATTGTCGTTGAGGCCAATCCTTTTTCTTGTAGTGGGAAGTCCTGGCACGGCTGTCCCACAAACAGAGGAAACAGCAAAACTTTGTGTAACCCTGCTGTAGCCCTATCAAGATGGCAATGACCTTCAGGTCACCACAAATCTGCCACTTATACTTGTCATAGTTGATGGTGTGTAACAGTTGTTTCATGTTATTGTACGTTTCTTTCATGTGGACTGCATACCCGAGTGGAACAGATGGTAAAACGTTACCATTATGGAGCAGCACAGCTTTTAAGCTCAACTTGGACAAATCAACGAACAACCTCCAATCGTCGTCTTTGTAGTTGATGTGTAGTGCTGCCATCAGACCCATTATATCAACACAAGCAATGAGGTTAACTGTCATTTTGAAATATGGAAGCAGATCTTTTTGCCGAGCACGAAACACAGTCACATGCACATTCTCTTCTAGAAGATTCCTCTGCTGCAGTCTGGACCCCAACAGCTCTGCTTTATTTTTTTGGCAATTCAAGATCTCTCACTAGATCATTCAATTCACTCTGGGTAATTTTATGTGGCTGTGCAGACTCTTCAATAGGCACGAAATCAGAATCTCTTGATATAGATGCTTTCACAGGTGACGGATGTCCACTGGCCTTATTATCTTCTTCATCACCCATAGTATAAGATTCTAGTGCGTCCGGAACAGGAAGTCCTTCCTCGTGAGGCACTGGCCGCATAGCAGAGGGAATATTCGGATAGGTCACAGGCCGCACGTTCTTCTTAGAAATACCATGTCCAATTGGAGGAGTCATGCAACAGTAACAATCATTAAGATGGTTTGTTGGTTCCCTCCGCACCATTGGAACTGCAAAACGCATCGATCGTCCTTTTCGGTTAACCAGCAGCGCAGATTCGTTGCACAGGATTGACAACATATGTGTGGGCCCCAATACCGGTCCTGGTCACCGATCACACAACCAAAATAAAGGTTGTAAGCTTTCTTTATCATCGGTGTAATGGGTCGCCTTTGTGATAGCAAAGTTATTTGTCCGCAAATATAGCAAAAATAATCCGCACTTTTCATACATTCACGAGGCATCTTGAATCTGCACTCACAGAATCCACAACACAAATGATGACAAGGAGGAAATGTGGTTGCAACGACTGCTACAGATTGCGTCATCCAGTTGGCGCTCAAGGCTATCCATCTCGTGTTGAATTACGCGACAGGGCTATAGAAAAGAGAAGGACTGGGTCATTCGCGTCAGGAAAGTGAAGCCACCAGCCTACTGAACCTCCGCCCCCCCCCCCCCCCCCCCCCCCCCCCCCCGATCTTGAAAACTAGAGCTAATTCACGATTTTTAAGTTCATATTCATGATCAGCATGTCCAAATAAGTTAACAATAGCTACTTTTGTCTCTGATACATTTTGGCTGTTGTCCAGTGTAATCAGATCATAGGAAGTTTTACACTACTTAAATGACTCACTCATGTTTGTACCGTACGTTTTTGTGGCTTAATTTCTCATCAGATGAGATGGTCGGCTCGCTGTCCAATCATTCCTTAGCCGCTCTTTACGACACTGCGTGATAAGAGTACAATTTTACTTTTGTTCGCCCCACTTTCAGGCCTCCTGGAATTACATGGGCGAACAAGCAATACAGAAAGCGAAATAATATCGTGTTTCTAGCCTAGGGGTTCCCGACCCTTTTCTATCATCGTACCTGAGACGGTATTGCCTCCCCTGCTTTGCAGTATTGGTCCAACAGTGGCCAAAACTCAAGAGTATCTATTATAGGCTTCAATGGAGTCTGTCTTTACACAAGATTACTCTTGGCAGAAATGTAGATAGAAGAGTAGTAAAGCTTCTATCACATGGGAGTCTTCACAAGATATTCAGATAAGCGAAAACAATGCTGGCTGTTGCTGAGCACGTTAATTCTGTAATCTGCTGACAACTTTTACGAAGAATTTAAGCAATGGTTTATTCTAGCTCGTTAAGCCCCCACCCCTGAGTTAATCAGTGGAATTATTATTATAATATAGCTCTGTTTAGAGTGTGTTTTGTAACTTTGACTGAGACAAACATGTGGTACATTTAAAATCATTGAATCGAAGTTAAACTGGTATAATTACAAATAACAACATTTAATAATCACTTTCAGTTAAACAGTTTAAAAGAAAGGAATAACAGTTACTTACAAAATAAAGTTTTCACCACTCGCGTGCTGGTTTTTGATAAGAAGTTCAAGTGGCAGCATATAGGTTAACTTAGCTGATAATGGTGATTCTAATCCTCCTCCTGATGGGTAGGTTTTCTGTAAACTGCTGTCACTCGTCTCTGGTCAAAGTTCAGGCTCCGCACGTTCCCAGAACGTCACGGAGTAACAGCCAAGCTGGTCCGGCGTCTGTCTATAAGACCCTCTTATGATGGCGTCTCGCACAACGTTAGTCCACTTCTACCTTCACTTGGTTCCAGAGATAGTACTTTCTGCTGGTACCACCAATAACTGGTAATATAAATAGAAACGAAACGCTTTCCTGAGTATGGCGTTTTCCGACCCATAGCTATGTGCCCCCCTCTTCTATTCTACCATCCCATGTCAGAATTTACCCTCGATGAGAATTAAATTTAATCCCTCGGGATAAAACTTTCTTTACATTTAAACTTCTTCTTCTTCGTTCGTCGTGAAAAGGACGGTGGTTGCGTTGTGTCTGTTTACGCCTAAGCTGTGATATCTGCACCTTTCGGTCGACACATCCGACTTCTGCACGGCATTTTTTAGGACCGGGTTTGCCTTCCCATTTCGATCCACACTCGCTCAGCCAGACTGCACAGCTGCAGACTGTTTCCAGGACCACCACGTGGAGGTGGAGTGCGGTCTTGACCAGCTCTGGTTCGCTGGTCCTGACGCAGGCAGTCAAGCTATGAGTCGCTGACTGCGGTCTCTATTGCTGCGTCTTGAGGTCCCACATTTAAACTGAATAGCTTTAGCGTTACATTACATTTAAATGAAAAGGTTAAATGTACAGATATAATATGTTTTACATTTACATCTCCACTGTTTGAAAAATGTTCACAATATAAATTCATTTATGTTTACACTTGTGAAAAAGATTGAAACTTCTATTAATTTAAAATGAAAATGTTTTTTCGTTTACATTTACACTGAGTGAAAAGCTTTGAAACTGTAAGTATTATTCTTAGAATGTACACCATTTCTATTACCTTTCCCTCCATGCTGCACAGGGAACCTGGAACTACTTCATGCTTTTAGTTCTCTTTACGAAACTATCAATAAAGCAATCACCAGCTCGTGCAGTGGTGGTTCATGAATCATCATTCTATACACTGAGGTTGCCAGCCTCAAATGACTTTGACATCTCACAGCGAGCTTCACCCATTAAACTTCACACGGTAATATATACATATATATGTGTTAGTTCACATGTTAGTAATAAAATATGAAATGTAAATGCACTACTTACGCCAATCATGGCTACAGACTTGTTGCACAGATGAATAAAAGAGACGAGTCAGTCTCTTACACGAGTCTGGGGGTTCTTTGATTTGACAATAGATTGTCTTTCTGACTCCGCGTGTTTCTTCAGTTTCCTATTCCCAGTGTTCCTTATTAAAAATCTAGAGATTTCCTGGGCTGTTTTTTTTGTAAGTCTTTTTGGAATACTATAATAAAATGTCCAGTCCGATAATTATGAATCTAGTCTTCGCTCTGGCGAGGTCTGATGTTGTCTTGCCGAGCGGGAAGTTCACAGTGAAATAAAAATGCGAAATGGTCAGACTATATTCCTATCTTCCCAAGCGTTGTCTGTTATGAAGTAAAATAAACGCTCCAATCATATTCAAACAGGTCGGGTGTGGTATTTTCAAAATATTTCCGACATGGAACGAACGAACGAACGAACGAACGAACTTTATTTTCAAAGGGTTGAGAATTGGGCACGCAGGCCCGTCTGACATTCTGCCCTTCCTTTCTCTCACCTTTCATACTGAATTCATTTATTCTCATATGCATTTTACATATCAAATTCAAGGAATTCAACGTTGTAAAGTAAAATAATAATATAGCACACTCATATTAACATTAATTACTTATAAGCATGACATAACATATGTTGAAAAGTACAAACATTATCAGAGATAGATAGATAGATAGATAGATAGATAGATAGATAGATAGATAGATAGATAGATAGATAGATAGATAGATAGATAGATAGATAGATAGATAGATAGATAGATAGATAGATAGATAGATAGATAGATAGATAAATAGATAGATAGATAGATAGATAGATAGATAGATAGATAGATAGATAGATAGATAGATAGATAGATAGATAGATAGATAGATAGATAGATAGATAGATAGATAGATAGATAGATAGATAGATAGAACGAACGAACGAACTTTATTTTCAAAGGGTTTAGAATTGGTCACGCAGGCCCGTCTAACATTCTGCCCTTCCTTTCTCTCTTCTTCCATAGTTAATCTATTTATTCTCACACGTATCCTAAATGTTACTTAAATAATAAAATAACAAGAAAGTACAATAAAATAAAATCCCAACATTGTAACAGTACAATAACAGTTACACAAATTTACAGATGCGTATCATAATTTATACTAAACAGGACAAAATTAACTTTAAAACCTACATATGATGTTATGTAATAATAATAATAATAATAATAATAGCCCCTTCAGTCATAACTGACTATGGGAATGCGCCCCTGAGGTGACAGCGTAATTATTTAAGAACATAACGAAATTAGGGTGGCATATAATCTGCACTCATGATGTATTTGAAAAGTCTGTGATTGAATGAATATGGACTAAGAGTATTTTTTAAGTCGTGTGGAAGAGTATTCCACAGATGAGCAGCAGAAAAAGCTAAACTTTTCTTGAATAAGTCGAGCCTAGGCTTGGGCATGTGTAATTTATTTAAGCGTTGACTGCGTCTTCCGCTGTATTTGAAAATAGGCCACAGATACGTTGGAGCATTCTGTGACAAGATTTTGTGAATAAATTTGGCTTTGTTGAAGAGAAGGCGCTTTCTTAGTGGTAATATGTTAAGATATGTATATGCGTCTACACACTGTGTGAGGTTTTTGTCTGAAATTAGGCGCACTGCAAGTTTTTGTAATGAAAAGAGTCTTTTAGTGTTGGACATGGTGCAGCCATCCCAAATTGTGGAACAATAGTCTAGATGTGTTTGTATCTGGGATGTATAGAACATTTTTCGTGTCTCCTCATCTAGGAAATGTTTGATTTTAGCTAACTGGTAAACTTTTTGTGCCGTTTGTTTGGTCAGTGCTTGTACATGCGAATTCCAACTTAAATGTTGGTCAATTATGAGTCCTAGTGTTTTTATATTCATTTACATTTTCAATTAAAGAGGTTCCAATGTAGAGCTGAAGTGTTGTTTTCGGCGAGTTTTGTAATTTTTGTCTAGTTGATATTATCATACATTTTGTTTTAGTGATATTTATTTGCATGCAGTTTTCATTGCTCCACTTAATAAGATTGTCTGTGTCGCTTTGTAATAATATTTCTAGCGTGTTGCAACTTTTATCACTAGTATAAATGGTACAGTCATCGGCAAATAGGTCGCAGGATGAGTGCTCGATGTGTAGTGGAAGGTCATTTATGTAAATGGAAAAAAGTAGAGGGCCGAGAATAGAACCCTGAGGAACACCAGTGTCAATAATAGTTGGGCTTGACAAGGAGTTATTGTACCACACTACTTGCTGTCTGTCGGACAGGAATGATTTAAGTAATGTCACTAGTTTAAAGTTAACTTTCATTGTTTCTAATTTTCTTATTAAAACAGCGTGATCTAACATATCAAATGCTTTCCTAAAGTCTACAAAGATTGCTCCACATATGTTATCGTTATTTATGTTTAGGTGCAAGTTGTCTATCATCTTAGTTAGAGCTGTGTGGCATGAATGCTTTTGTCGAAACCCTGACTGACTGTCAATTAGCAAGTCATTGCTAACTAGGTAATGTAGTGTTGCTTTATGTATGTGTTTTTCTAGTGGTTTAGAAAGCGATGATAAAAGAGAAATAGGTCTATAGTTACCAAGATTACTGTTATCTGACGAGCCAGGTTTGAAGAGAGGATATACTTTGGCAATCTTAAAGGCTGAAGGAAAATAACTTTTAGCAATACATTGATTATATATAAAAGTTAGTGAATCACTAATAGCTGGTGCGGCGTAACGCAGTATTCGATTACTAATTCCGTCAAGCCCTGATGAGCTATTATCCTTAAGGCCAATAAGATAGTTATACACTTCATTAACTGTCATAAAAGGAATGTCGGGTGGAACTGAGTTTGTACATTTGTTTTTACAGAATGCTGAAAGTTTGTCTAAGTCACTACAGGAAGGTGGTATTGTGGATTTCAGACCGTTTATTTCTGCTTGAAAGTGATTGCTGAAGTCGGTGCAAGTAAATGAAGTGTTGGAAGAGAATGAGTCTGGTGCATTACGTTTTTTCGCTAAGGTGTTAATTGCCTTCCATATTTCCTTACTATTTGATTTGTTCTGAACTATATTTCTAAAACGATTTTTCTTTTCTTTCCGAATTAAATATTGAACTTTGTTCCTGTATACCCTGTATGTGTTGAGGTCCTTATTTTTGTGCGCTTGATCTCTCTGCCTCATAGCCTCCAACACTTCCTGCGTGATCCACGGAGATTTTAATTGTCGTTTGACGCGAATTTCCTTAGCTGGTACGTGCGTGTCAAAAACATTATAAAAAATTTTTGTCCAGTATTCAATAGCGTCATCCGGATCAGGAAGTTGGTAAACACGGGCGAGAGGTGCAGTTAGCAAGTCATTTAAAAATAATTCCTTACTGAAATGTTTGAAACTTCTAAATTTGATACTTACATGTTTATTTTTTCGGAACTTTACATTTATTCTTTGACCATGTACAGCATACTGGATAGTGGTCACTCATTGCAATATTAGGGACAGAGCATTCTATGATGTTTTCTGGGCAAGTTACGTAGATGTGGTCGATTAGTGTGGTTGATGCTTGTGTTACTCTTGTAGGCTGGTTAACTATTTGTTTTAAGTTGTACGATAATATTATATTTTTTTCCATGTTAGATTTGAATTGTGTATATCGATGTTGAAATCACCAAGAAGAACAACCTCCTTGACTGTGGCAAATACATTGTCCATCATTATGGTGAAATCTTCGTACCATATAGGTCCTGCACTAGGATTTCGATAAAGATATCCCACCAGAAATGGGCCCTGATTCGGTAGCTTTATTTCCAACCATACACATTCTATCTCTGCTGTCTCTAAGTCGTTTCTGCGGCGAAAATTAAGGGAAGTGGAAATATAAACTGTTATACCTGTCTCTTGTTTTTTGCTTGCGTCTCGCCGAATAGTTTTAAAACCATTTAACGCAATGTCATCGTCTGTTATTCTGTCATTTAGGCGACTTTCTGAAAGTCCAAAAATGTGAAAATTATTACTTAGAATGTATGTAAGTTCGGGGAGTTTACCTAGAAGATGGTAAATATTCAGATGACCAAGTCGTAGACCATCCTTGTGAAGCCACGGTACATAATTACCAGCCATGCTTGTATAGTAAAAAGAAAGATATATTTTAAAAAAAATATAAAAAAAAATATAATAAAAAAATACAAGTTAAAAAACAGTTAGGCTATGCACACAAAAAGCGCAAAATATTTTTACGAATTAATACTTCACCAAGGAAGTGGAATTCAAGAAATGAGAAATTGCAGAAAATACAATATTAAAATAATTAATACAACTAATAAAAAACAATTTCAACTGAGTATATGAAAATTGTCACAAAACAATCAGGCATACAACATATCACACCAGAACTGCTCAACACAACAAAGTGAAGTTAAACGAGAGATGGAAGAAATTAATAATAGTCACAAGTCAGACAAGTTAAGTATACAACACTTCACACCTTAACACCGAAAATTCTAACAAATTGAAGCTACGCGTGATAATAAGAAATTTAAATTGTAACGAAATAAGTAATCAAAGAAATTTTTTTTTTAGAGGATATTAACCGATAAACTATTAAAAGTTCTGATTATTACCGTTGTATTAAAAAATCAACAAATGTTCAAATGGAGTGAAGGCTGTAGTAACAGAGATTTAGTGAAGCAAAGTGTTTGTTCGTCAATAACTGAAGCATTTTGAGAAGGGCACGTCTCCCATATATGGTAATATGATGTCCGATGCCCCTTGTGTACAATCATATAAACACACCTCTGTCCATCATAATATTGTGACCGTGTTTTTCTGGCGTAATGACTCAGTGATGGTAGCTAGTCACCTGTGTTTCGCCAGACAAACAAATCTGGTTCTATTCAGCACTCCTATCCAACACAAGCTTGGATAAACAAGCTCCGTCGCTTGAAAAGATGGTCACACAGATTATGCGATAAAATATTGTCACTGACCGTCTAATAACACGGCATAACTTAACACGTCTTCGTGAAACGTGAATTCGACACAATAAGATAAGAATTACTTCCGTAGCAAATACTGCCATAGGGGAGTGGCGTGTTAGAGACTTTAGCCATGCTTTGTTCAGCGTAAAGAGTAAAATGTATGAAAGGGAAAAATGAAATGCCAAATAAAAGCGATGGGAGAGATAAATGAAGAAGAAGAAATGATACTGCCGTAGGGCAGGGGTGTGAGAGATCACACAAAAGGACAGGAACAGACAATTCGTCACAGTACCCCCTTGACTGTTAGCAAACCACACTTACCTCATATTCGGTACGTGAGAAAATAAATGTCACAGTTTACAAGCAAATGCATATATTAATAGTACAAACAATTATATATATATATATATATATCACCCGTGTGTTACCGGGGCCCGAAAGGGCAGAAAAGAATAGTAACACTGTTCCCTGCCAAGCATGTCGTAGAAAGCGACTAAGGAGGGTTGGGAATGGGGCCGGTTAAGCCATCCTGTAAAAAATGTAAACCACAAAACACTTCAACTAACATGGACAAGTCAATTAAGGAAAATAAAACACAGCCATCAAAGACAGGGGAAGGTCCTCTCGCACGGAGGCGTATGATGCAACACAGAGAAAGCCGAAAGGAGTCTGTGTTACTGACTAACCTTCTTTCTTCTAGGAGAACGTCCAGATTTGGCACCTGGAATGTTCGGACATTAAACGAACAAGGGAAAGTGGCACAAGTAGCAGCAGAGATGAGGGAATATAAAATCGAGGTTCTGGGACTGTGTGAAACAAAGTGGAAGGGGTAAACAAGAAGAAACTCATCACAGGTGAATGGGTGCTGTCCTCAGGACATGAAGACGAAAGTTCACACCACAGTGAAGGGGTAGCTCTTATGTTATCTAAAGAAGCACAGAAAGCACGCATTGAATGGGAAGCTGTTGGACCCAGAATAATAACAGCTACTTTTAAAACAGCTAAAAAGAAAATAAATGTAAATGTCATCCAATGTTATGCACCAACTAATGACAAAGAAGAGTCTGTGAAAGAAGCATTTTATACTGGACTACAGGAAATTATGGAAAAAGTAAAAAGAAGAGACATCACAATTTTGATCGGTGACATGAATGCAAAGATAGGTACAGTCAACACCGGCTTTGAAGAAGTCATGGGAAAACAGGGGCTAGGAATAATGAATGAAAATGGGGAACTATTCTCAAATTTCTGTGCTTCAAATCAACTGGCTATAGGAGGAAGCATGTTTCCACATAAGAGAGTGCACAAGGCAACATGGATGTCAACAGACCATAGAGCAGAGGGTCGGATTGATCATACATGCATGGACAAGAGGTTTGGATCATCATTGTAGGATGTGAGGGTATGTGGAGGAGTGGATGTGGCATCGGATCACCACCTTCTGATGGCCAGGGTGGCGGTGAAACTCGGGAGATGTGCAGCGGTGCAAAATTGTAGACAACGATTTGATGTGGGACTTCTGGGAGATCGGGAAACAAGAGGCAGGTTTGCGGTCGCAGTGTCCAACGGATTCCGGGTGCTCCAACGGCTGGAGGATATGGAGAGTGCAGGGGACTATTGGCAGCGGATCAGGGCGGTATGGAATGGGACGTGAGGGGAGGTGCTGGGGAAAGGGGAGCGACAACGGGGGGCATGGATGGCAGCAGAGGGCATCGGTGAGATGGGGGACAGAAAAAACGGGAGAACGGATTTGGTCACAGGCAAGGCCGGACGTTGCAAGGCCAAGGCTCAAGAAGTGTACACAGAAGCAAACAAAGAAGTTAAAGGAGGTATCAAGGGAGACTGGAGGGAGTACGTTGGGGAGTTGGCGGGAGAGGCGGAGGATGCTGCGGACAGGGGAAGTGTGAGAGAACCGTGTGGCGGCGCAAGGGGGCTGACAGGGAAATGCAAGCGGACGGGTTGCCTCGTGGAAGACGGGAGTGGAAGGCTGCTCAGTAGTGTACAAGAGCGGATGTGGAGGTGTACGGAGTGTTTTGAGGACCTTTTCCACAACACCCCCCCCCCCCACCCCCCGGGACAAACAGCCAGCAGAAGAAGAGCTACAGATTAACGGTGAAAGACCATCGGGGGAGGAAATAGAGAAAGCCATAGAGCTTCTAAGGGATGGAAAAGCGTCTGGACCTGATGGCATTCCAGCAGAGGCCATGAAAGCAGACATCGACACGGCTACAGAGATGTTGTATAAATTACTTGGTAAAGTCTGGGAGAGGGGGGGGGGAGATGCCGGCGGAGTGGAGGGAGGGATATCTGGTTAAGTTGCCTAAGGAAGGAAATTTACAAGAGTGCACATATTATAGAGTAGTGGTGTTGCTATCGGTGCCAGGAAAGGTATTGGATAGGATTGTCCTTGAGAGATTGAAAGATCGGATGGCCACTTTGAGAATAGTGGTTGAACGGGGTCTGGAGTGGAGTTCATCATTGTACATCGGATATTTGGACTACGAGGGGGCATTTGACAGTGTGGACAGAGAGTCACTTTGGAAATTGATGAGGCATTATGGAGTTCCCCTTGGGATCATTGGTTTAATAAAGAAAACGTGTGAAGACATGACATGTGGAGTTCTTCATGAGGAACAGCTTGCGGAGCCGTTTGGGATGGGAGGAGGAGTGCGACAGGGATGCCTCTTGTCTCCATTTCTTTTCTTATTAGCAATAGACTGGGTTGTGAGAACATCGAAAACACACAACAGAAGTGGGGTCCAGTGGACTCTGACTGGGCAGTTGGATGATTTGGATTTTGCTGATGACTTGGCTCTTCTGTCCCATGACCGTAATCAGATGCAGGACAAATTGAAAGCACTCGATGAGAGGTCACAGCAATTGGGTCTGAGAATACACAGGGAAAAGACAAAGATAATAAGAATGGATGCAGGTGGTGAGAACAGGGTAGAACTTCAGGGGGCACCAGTGCAGGATGTGGGGTCGTGCACATGTCTTGGCAGCAGTGTGGACAAAGTTGGAAGTACAGACAGTGATGTCAAAATAAGGGTACAAAAAGCGGGAGGAGTTGTCATTGCATTGGGAGATATATGGAGATCAGGAGAGTTCGGATCCCGCGCGAAAATGGGAATCTTCAATTCAAATGTGAAGTCAGTCCTGTTGTATGGCTCTGAGACACGGAGGGCAACAGGGACAACGGCCAAAGAGCTACAGACTTTCATAAATGGGTGCTTGCGTAGAATAGAGGGATTGAAATGGTATGACAAGGTTACTAACGTGGGGCTGATGACAAGAGCTGGACGGGTGCCGGTGGAACGGGAGATGAGAGGAGGACGATGGCGATGGATGGGACGCGCGCTGAGGAAAATTGTTGATGGTATTGCAGGGCAGTCCTTGTTCTGGGGCCCCAAGGCGGGAGAGGCAGGGGTGGACCAGGGGGCACATGGAGAGGAGAGCTGGAGACAGAGATGAAAATGATAGGGAGAACGTGGAGGGAGCTTGAGATGATGGCGCGTGACGCGAGGACTTGGCATGTGTTTGTTGAAGGCCTATGCTCCTTTGGGAGTGGAAGGTTATGAATGAATGTATATATATATATAATCTCTCAAAACCTACGATCTTTTAAATGTCATACACTCTTTCTTTTCGAGATACCACAGTAAGAAGAAAAGTCAGCGTTAAGCTTTTTTTTCATGTAAAACTTTTGCCTCGTTTTGGCGAGGCGCGTCAGTTTAACCTAGTTAGTTATATTAGTTTTTTTTTTTTTTTCCCCTCGCATGAGGTCGCATTAACTCGCATGAGTCTCATTGGCCCACGCCCAACAGAAACGCATGTCCCAACACAAAAAGACCCAATGACACACAAGTGTCGCCAATGATCCTCTGTGTTTTCACACAAAAGATCTAATGACACATAAGTGTCACTATACTGATCTTCTGTGCCGGGCGCATGGTTATATTAGGGCGCATGTCCAAATATAAAAGACCCTTAGGTCTCTGTTAAGTTATAAAGCTAAAAGATGAAATAGTTGTAATAGGGAGTTTGTATGTCAGAAATCTGGTTTCAAAAATTTGAATAAAAAAAGTTAACGGACTATAAATTTAAATCAAAGGGTGAAAATCGAATGACTTATAAGATGGTAAGCAAAGAGAGATAATCCAAAATAGGCATTAACAGTAATGTATTTACGCCCCTTGAGAAAAAGTCGTGTTTTTATTAGGGAATTTCTAGTTTGGCTAGCTAAGCGAAATTAAGCTTGCGCGGTGTAGTGATATCCTCAATACAATCGATAAATTAGATAAAACATTATAGAGTATAAAGTCAAAATAAGGTAGAAATAAAATATTGGGTTGCGATTAGCTTCTTCGCCCCGCCTGCAAACATATCGCTTTCAATAGGCCTTACTGTAGGGGAAAATAAATGTAACATGTTTGAAACAAATCAAGGCGTAATTTTTGTTCTAGACGGAGTGAGAGACACGAAGGAGGGGAAAGGAGCGACAGAATGCTACCATCAGCACGCGTTGTTTGGAATCAAAAATTGTAACGAACGCGCGAGATTGCTTTTGGCAGATTTGAAAATACGACGCAAGGCCAATACTTGCATCGCCTTATATTCACGCAGTGGAAATGTATAAACACACACACAGCTCTCATTTCCTGTATTGTAGCGTAAATTTTGACGAAACACAGACATTGTCGTTTTAGTTTGAAAAAAAGCGTTAGAGAGAGGGAAAAAGATGGTGGTTTTCTAGATTTAAATAATATTGACGACTAACATGGAAAAAATATGGAAATACGAACTATAATACTTAGGGCCATAAAACCTAGATAGTTTTGGGGAATAGGGTCTCCTGATCAATAATATATTTTAATTTACAAAATCGTCCACTTAATAACCAAGATATTGCAATAATACTATATATTCTAGGACAGACTGACGAACACACTCATGCCTGCTTATTTTAGCCATAACATTTTTTGAACGCATTTTTGAAATGAGGAAGAAGAGGGTACATGTAATTTGATTGGGTGTAGTTAGCAAGAGGGAGAGAGGTTATTGGTTGGCCCGAAACTAAATATATTTTTGCAAAGTAAAGCCTAAGGCAGACTAACCAACGTACCGAAAAACACACCGTATTTTTGCAGTGGGGTTTTTTAACTTGGAATTCAAAATTTGATAGACGCCGATTTCTATTGGCCAGCGTAGGGGATATTGAGAAAAAAATTGGAAGGCTGGACGCCATTTGAAGAAGAACGTTCACTTAAACAGGTCGATTGATAGACCAGAAGTTTGACTTGCTTCACCATATAATGAAGACATAACTAAAGAAAAGCAGTCATAGTCTAGCAGCGGCACAGCTAAATTTGTGCCAAATCATCGTACCTGTGTGTATTTCATTGAATTTGTGGTAAGAACGAAATTATTAATATTTTATTTAAAAATTTGAGTGTGAGATACTGCCATATGAAAAATATTTTACGACTGTAAGTACATAGGTCCCTAGCAGACTTATGCAGGGCCTGGATGTTGATCCACCATATTAACAAACTACCAGAGGTGTAGAACCAAAAGATTACATAGGTTGTCAGCAAGGGATCATATCACCCACCTTATTTTATGGAAAAAGATCAATGATAATGGCAGAGGTGTTGTAGCCATTAGAGGAGAGGAATGTGAAAACTAGTACAAGTTGTTCCATCAATATAGATTGGATGAGCTGGGTTGGTCAGACAGATCTGACCCTGTTCTTTTATTTTGAATGCATTATTAATTGTGGATTTGGTGGATTAGATATTATGATAAGACAAACCATAATCTTGTTACTGCCACTATGCTAGTGCCAGCTTCCTGAATATAATAAACAGTGTGATAGTGGAGGTTGCTGCAGTGATACAAGCTCTCTACCACTGGAACTGTAGTCTTGGTACAAGCTCTCTACCAAGATTGCCCCGGGAAGATTGAGACAGTGGCCGTTGGCCGGAAAGACAACTATCCTTTAGCTTTACGTGCCAGATAAGTGCATAAGACCTGGCACGGAACGATTCATGAACTATCTATCATATAATAATATTACTATATAAAATAAAATCCATTTCCACCCAATAAAGTGAAAAGAATATTTGTGAATAAAGACAGGGGATGATGTACAAACCCCAACCCGCCATCTAGTATCAGTTAAACAGTAGTAGAGATATAGTGACACTATTCTTAGATTTTAAATTATGTGTTTGGACAGATTGTCCCTTTTGTTTAATTGAACTTGCATATATATATATATATATATATATATATATATATATATATATATATATATATATATATATATATATATATATATATATATATATATATATATATAATTTGATTCCATTTGATTTTGATAGTCCTGACCAAAATAATATTAGGTTCAGGATTAAATAAATTGTAAAAAGATATGTTAAATACCAAATTTAAAATACTGTTAGTTGAGTTAATCATAGAATTTAATATCTGTGTGTGTGTGTTTGTGTATTGGGTTACCATCACACCACACTTACATTACTCTAGACATTTAGACGTAGTCATCATTTATTCTAAGTGAAAAATATAACTCTGAGTGAGATCTTAGGGTGGTAGCAGAAAGGTTCCCTGAGAACACACCCCATCAATTGTTAGACTCAGGGGCCTTCACAGCTTGACCTCACTCAGTTACAAATTAAATACAACACCCACATTCATAACATCTAAACCCACCACACACGGGATATTTATAATCCGAGTGAACTGTTTTGTTCTAGAATGTTCGGGAAATAGCTATCGTTGGAAATCGTTTTACAAAATATAGTCAGTCAGATTTTGAGCGCGTTTGCGTTAATAGTTAGAATGGGCTGTCTCCCAAGTGTTTTATATTTGCGAAGTAGCAAGCGCCATGGATAGGTATCATCGGCGATAATACCAAAGGTTTGGTTTGCTTCTGTGGTGACAGAAATATTAAAATATCGCCTAGCCGATCAGTCGCTTGGTACGCCACTAAGACAGTTATTATATTTATTCTGTGGACAAGAGTGACAGTGTTACCATTTTAAGAAAGTGTGAATTTCCAAGACACCCAGGTATGTTGAGTGTTACCAACACATGATAAACTGTTAGTGACAAGAACTATACATAGCAGTTAGTCCTGAGAAGTAGGAAACCATAGACGTTGGCTAAAATTATCATCCCTGGCGGTTAGGCCAGTCTTACCAAGATACGCCAAGCAGAACATAGAAGAAACAAGAGACTGAGTCAGAAGAATTATGTCAAAAGATTAGAGAGAAAAAATATTTCACATTAATGAAGAATTGTGATAAGGCAGAAAAAAATATCGACAGCAGTGGTTCTCAAGCCATAACCACCGCAGATACTAGAGACAGTATTGAATACAGAAGCAGTGACAGTGAACAGACAATATATTGAGACAGAGTAAGAATGACATTTAGTATTGCCGTTGGAAGTTTTTGCTGTATAAAGTTTACCAGCCTCAGGAGGAAGGTTGGGCACGTCACTATTTCAACTCTCGATCTTCATGTAAATAAACTTCAGTATGTACTGTGGTAATCGTCTGTTGTGAAATGTTGTCGTAACACCATGAACTCATAACCTGCCTACTGTCTAAGGCAGTGATACGAACCCACTATACATCATCATCATCAACATCATCATCGTACATGGCCCCATAGTGAAGCAATTCTGACCGCTATAAATAAACATTTTTATCAACCACAAAGAAAAATCTTGTATATCCACATCAATGAAATATCACACAATGTAACAATGGTGAGCAAAGGAAAACAAGAAACGCAAAATGCTTGAAATAAAGTATAACAGTCCTCGTCTTAAAGATGACCAATCCATCAAATTGTCAATGCTCCAATGGTTGAGTCACAGTCTATAATTTCCGTCTCCCTGTAACTTATCCAAATATTAGGGCAAGATAGGAAATCCGGTGAATATGAAATATTTTCTTTCCACGCCGTCTGTTGAATCAGCTGGGTGGTTGAATGGTAGGTATGCTAATAATTCACAATAAAATAGGTGTTTGAATTCAGTGGTTCACTGTCCTTAACTCTTTGCTGGTAAAATTAGCCTCTAGTATCGCAGAAGACGCAACGTTGCCGTGTTGACTTTTAGGAAAGTAAAGACAATGGTACCGGTGGGTGACTAGTGTTAGCTGTTAGTGGTATTGGATCACAAAAGCATGCACACTGCTAGGGAGGGTGGATTGGTAATAGTTGTCTCTTGCCTAAAGGCGATGCAAAATAATAAAGATTGGCGATACCATGATCCAATAAGATGTGGGTTAAATGCAGAATAGGAAAGGTAAAATGAACACTATCTGTATCCATAGGACTCTGGGCGCTTTTTGAAAAATACAAAGCAGACCTCCTATCAACCTACTCATATCAAAGTTTTACAAATTGCAATACAAAAGAAAAAAATAACTCTCTGCACACCTCTAACTTGAAAACACTGGTGCGAGCCTACATTGCGCGCGACTCGCGCAGTCAGTTTTTTCCGCCCTTCACCGACCGAAATCGTTCGCTGAGCCAGTGTTGTAAGTAAACACTCTGCGGGCTTAGAGATCCGCTAAACAGTTATCTCGGATGGGGGAGAGGGCTGACATGAGATACACAGGTACGTCCTCACGTGAAAAGGCAAGAATGTAAATATACATGTTTAGGTTCAAGCCCCTTTCGCCGACACTTAATACGTATGGTCATCTAGATCGCTCTGGGCGAAACAAGAAAAATAATTATACAGACATGGAACGGCCCTCCCTGTTTCAGACAGAGGCCTAGAAAAGAACAATTGGATTTTACACACTTGGCCAGCAAAGTTCCAGGTATTCACTCCAAAGGATGAATTACTTCCCGCAATAATTTACCCAACATTTGGTTTTACTGTTGTACGAAAAGTAAAATGCCCATCACAAGTTTACAACACAAATGAGGATTTATTGGGCTTGCTGGAAAATTATTGTAATCAATATCTTTATAGAGGTATATACATCCTTTTGAAAATGTACTTGTCGTTATTTCACTGGCAAAAAAAAATTTAATTAATTAACACAATTATACACAGTGCTTCGTAGACATTAACATCTAGTGATTTGACTGGTGAGAATTTATCAGTATTAAAATACACCGTCATTAGGAAAATTAAATTAAAAAAAAACTTAACTCGTGGTTATTTACAAGTTTAGAGTTAGCACAGTTATTTTATTTTTTTAAAAGTGTGCTTACCGAAATTACAAGATACAGTGCTTTCTAATATGCATCTGGTATAAGGCTTAGTAACACTAATTCCACTCAGCAGACAGAAGACCCTTGGCACTCTGGAAACACAAACAACAAATAATGCTTAAGCCTAGATTATATATCCAAGTTCTGCCTTAGAAAGCCCCACGTCTGGACGAACAAGCGGCGAGAATAACTGGAGACAAAGCCACCGGGGAACCAGGAAATGCCCCGCTTCAACCTGTGTTGAAAGAGTTCTAGTACGGATGACCAGGGAAGTATCGAAGTTCCGGTCATTGGTGTCCCGGTCATAAAGGGTTCCGGGAGACGAGCAGACCGAAGACATAAAAAGGCATTTCGACTCGCCTGAGTTCGCCTTTCTCTGATTCAAAAGGTATTTGAAGATAACCGACTCCATCAAGAAAGGGATGACGGTCGCGTCTGTAGATGCGTGGCAAAGATACGCGAGGGAGTTGAAGTGAGGGGGCTTTCTAATTTAAGATTGACGCTGCAGGAGTCAGGAATTTTATTCGCAGACACTAGGAAAAAGAAGAGGACAGAAGATAAACATCAAAGTTACGAGTGGGGCGTTCCTAACAGTGAGAAAAGAGACAGGAATTAAGAGACAACTCATCAAAAGTATTTCCGTCTTTTCTCATTAAAGTTGTACTATTTTTTCAGGGCACATTTTTGGGACTGGTCACTAAATTGTGCGCTCTTTGAAACAACGCGCCACTTGTTCCCAATATTTTTCATGACGTAGGATTTTTGTTGTTGTTGTTGTTGTTGTTATATAGTTAATTTTGCAGCTGTCGCTTTTCGTTGATAAAGTTTTCTTGGAATTTTCCCCGATTTATATTACTCAGTTCAGGTAAGTACAAAAAAAGTGTCACCACCACATATTTATATATATTTAGCCAGTGAAGCCTCACTGCCCATCATAGACGAAGCTTCTATGCTTTCGTGCCACTGTTTCCGCGTTTCCGTACTTCTGACCATAAGCCTTCAACAAACTTATGTCAAGTCTTCCTGTCCCGTGTCATCAGCTCAAGGTCTTTTCTTGTCATCTTTATCCCCTTCATAAATAGTCAGAGGAGCATTAATTAGAATTATAATGTAATCCTCCTCCTCCTCGTTCGACCTGAAAAGGGCGTTGGTTACGTTGAGTCCGTTTACAGTAAAGCTGCGATATTTGCACCTTTCGGCCGACACATCCGACTTCAGTACGGCATTTTTTGGGACCGGGTTTGCCTTCCCACTTCGATGCCTAACTCTCTCAGCCAGACTGCAGTGGTACAGCCTGTTTCCAGGACCACCACTTGGAGGTAAAGTAGGGTCTTGGTCAGCTCTGGTTCGCTGACCCTGACGCAAGCAGTCAAGCTATGAGTCGCTGACGGCATCCATCTCTCTAGCTGCGTCGTCGGTCCCATACTGTAATCCAAGACATTAGAATGAAATTGACAATACAGCACGTGGGAAGGGGGCATCCAGACAAGGACTTCCACAACGTTGAAAATTCCCTCTGCATGGAGTCACTAAAACATTCATGTACCGCTGCAGTTGTGGTGTCTGTAGCAATACATCCTGAGCGACCCCCATGAACTACACGGGAAATTTTACAGGGTGTCAGAAAAATCCCTTCCTACTTGTAAATTTGTATATACTCACTTGTATGCATTAGAGTGACATGAAAATATTGTCAACAGACGGTGAGATAACTGCCTTTAGACTAAATTATTTTCTTTAATTCCCAGAAGCAAAACAAAATAAATAAAATCTAAATGGCCAATACAATAACGTTGTAAGAAACAGCAAAATTTCCTGTTGGTTATGAAATCACGTGTTGAAGAAACCAGATCTCACGTTCGGTTGTCATGTTATTTGCATGGCATTTCATGTTACATTATCCAATCCAATACCCTTTAGCTCCCCAAGGAGCATAGGTCTTCAACAAACACATGCCAAGTCTTCCTGTCCTGTGCCATCCGCTCAAGTTCTCTCCTTGTTTTCCTCATCATTTTCACCCGTTTCCAGTTCTCGTCTCCATGTGTTTTTTGGTCTACCTCTGTCTCCCTTTCCCTGGGGATTCCAGAACAAGGACTACCTTGTAAAGCTATCAACAGGTTTCCTCAATGTGTGTCCTATCCATCGCCAGCGTCTTCTTCTCAACTCTTGTTCACACTATAATGTTACATTATACAGGGTGTTTATAAAGTCACTGTGCAGTGAAATTTACGCCCGGGCGAGACTACGTCACCAGAAATGTGGTTTTCAATTGGGGCTTGTTGTGTAATGCTGCACACGGGATTGTGGAACACAGCATTGGAACACAGAATATCATGACGTAAATTTGCATCATTCGTGACGTAATTTCTAAAATATTTTTCAAATTCACTGCACAGCGACTTTATAAACACCCTGTAGTAGCTGTTTATCTTCATTTTTGACCTTTGCTTCAAATAAATTAGTTAAATAGGAGTCAAGAGATAAATGTTTAAGAATAGGAAGCGAATGTTCAATCAGCACGTAGAATTAGACATATCAAAATATGTGGTGACTGCTTTAATCTAATGATCTAATTAGTACAATTTTGTGTACAACGTCACTGCGTTCTGTGATCCTTTCACAATTGTGTGTACAACGTCACTAAGTTCATTGATCATTAAGTTCTGTGAACCTTTTACAGCTGTAATCTTGTAAAAATATTTGCTATGATTTTTTTCGATGTCAATATTTGTATGGAGAGAAACCTTCAATTTAGTAGGTTGCGTGCAACATTTTAGCTTCTTAGGTCGTCTGGAAGCAAATGAACGAAGGGCCCACATATTTGAAACATCATATCAAGTTAAATCAAAATCTTTACAAATCAGACAAAGAGATTTGTGTCCGTGTAAGGAAAACAAACAAACAATAGAACGTGTCCTCCAAGATTGTTGGCTCCATGAGATGCGCAGATTGACAGCACGACCTTCACCAACCTGTATGAAAGCTGTTTGGCGACGTGAGAGGCCTGTGAAAATACATGTGGTTATATGAGAACGTGCATGACACTGGCATTCTCATCATGCTAAACACACTGCTACAGAAACCACTACTGGAAGAGCATGTGACTGCTTGGTGCAGTCTTACTGTATGATGACCAGCAGCAGTGGTAGCTCAATGTTCCATAAGGAGCAAAAAATGGGAGCCGCTCTAGTGGTGTGGTTACCACACTGCGCTGGCGATCGGGAGATCCCAGGTTCAAGCCCGGGCGAGGACATGTGAAGATGTGTCGTCGACCGGAACTTGGACTGGAATAATTCGAGCCCTGGCGAAGACATATGAAAGCAGTGTCGTCGACCAGGTACTGGAATAACCTGAACGGCTCCTCAGCTGACCCAGCTCTAATGGGTACCTCCGAAGACGGCGAGTATCTGCCTGAATGGCGAGAGGACACCTGTCAGCGTACAGGGAAAAGGAATACTCACGTAAAAATCAGTCTCAGGTTAGACATAGTAACCGGAGATTTCGCCTCGAGTAATAGCGGGCGTACGATTTAAAAAAAAAAAAAAGGAGCAAAAGGGGAAAAATATGAATATGATGTTGATGATATGACAGAGAACGAAGATGACACAGAAAAAGATAACTACAATTTTCTTCCTGGTTAATGAAGAAACAAAATTTGTCATCATCATTGTCTTTTGTGCTCCCTGTGGAGAATGTAGCCACCACTGTAGCTGGCCCCCCGGGCAGTACGCCTTTTAAAGCACTCACGTGCTCCTGCTGCGGTAGTTCTCTGGCCAGTTGTTTTACATGATGAGGTTGCAAGTCCCAAACACAACTTCATATTAGTTGTCTTGTACACCGTGCCTGTGGGGCAGCTTTCTTATTTTTTGTAAATAAATATCACACACATAAAGGTATGTTTTCAGGCACTCGTGACAAATAAACAAGTAAAAAACTAGACAACAGAAAAACAACAGACGTGAGTGACTTACCGAATAATTGCAAGATTCATTGTTTGGGTGTTGGAAATGATTACATACTCCAATTTCATGACCGATTACAGCAACACAGTAAGCCAGTTTTCTGTTGGTGACAAGGCGAATTAAAAATACGTCAAAACTTATTGACACATTCTAAAGGTATACACTTTTCTGAATTACCACACAACTAAAATATGAAATTAAACAGAGTCCTACATAACCAACAGAGGAGTATGAAAATTACACTTAACAGATCAACCCGAAGGAATCTATTTTTGTCTATTGTTTCATCAGTGACCCCCAAGGAGGTTGAAATGAAGAACAGTGGACCCTGGTCTTTGATGGCATACAAATAAGTAGTAGAAATCTTTAGGGTTAGGCTTAAGATTTGTGTTTAGGGTTAGGTTTAATACTCCTAAACCTAACATTAGCCCTTACCTCCTTATTACTGTGTCTCTGAATTCTTTTATTTTATTTTTGAAGCCTTATCGAATACACGACCAACTGTTCTTCATTTCAAACCCCTAACCGGACGTCGGCGATTTATGTGTATGACATCCAAAGCATAATTATGGTTAAAATGACATTTGTGGGCCATCTGTTCGATACACCCTTAAAAACGAATACAGAAGCGCAATAAATAAATGTAATGGTTAGGGGTAGTAATCCTAAACCTACCCCTAAAGAATCCCGTTACACTCCCATTGAGGCATTTTGAGAATATGGTGTTTCGGCCATATTTTCTTCACCATCGGCACATTAGGGGTGATGTGGTCAGCATCACGCCGGCCGCCTTAACCTTCCCAGAGTTGCTCTGGTACCCAATTCATGCGGTTGGGTCGACCGTGGAGCCGTTTGCGGTCTAAAAAATCATACCTCAACTGGGGATCGAACCATGGACGACCGAGCTAGAAAGCCAGTGAACTAACCACTGCGCTACCGCGGCTATGCCCTAAACCATAACCATAATCCTAACCCTAAAGACGTTGCCGACTTATTTGCATGACATCAACAGATACGTTACACTGTGCTTCATTTAAGCCCAATATTATAATTGTGTTACGTCAAATAAAGTGAGTGTACTTATCACCGGATGGCCTACTACTGATACCATAGCATCATTCGTGCTAATAGTTATCAGTTAGATAAGTAAGAATAGTTACGAGGTTTTATTGAAATAGACTCGAGATACGCCGTTATCAGATTGAGACTGAAACTACGAAACGACTCAACGCTTATTTTTGGCGGGAGTTGCTCAGCAACCGATGACGTAAATCGGAATAGCCGAGAATAAGATCCAATAAAATAAATAAAGAATTATTAGACTGACCAACCAGAAAGTGTAAAAAGCGCGCACTACTCTGGGAAGGCAAATTTCGATATCCAAAATCAGTTGATCCGCAGTAGCCAGTTTGTACGGACGTAGAACTGCTGGTCTTGAAGTATCACGATATCAACTCTGTAATGCAGATGGTTTGTTTTTAATGTGGGAAATTCCTATTTATCAGTAAGTACAGCTTCGAGTGACTTTTTTGCATTTTTCAGAAATAAAACCTAGTTAGGCCAGAAATGCCTAAATGTCGGAAGGACTAGCTGAAGTTATAAGAAATGAAACGGAAATCTTTAAAGTCAAATTATCGCAAATCATTAAAAATGTAGAGGCACTACTATCATTTCACAGGAACTAAGTCAAAATACTTATCCCAACATGAATAGGCTACAGGGAGAAAATAGCCTATAAATAACCACAAAGGCACATTTTTATGAGGATTTGTAAAATGAATGCATTCAAGTGACTTTGTCTGGATTGTATATAAGAATAAATTGTTTTAATGGATCCTGAAGACTTTCTTGCCTACCTCATGTTGAAAGTTTTACAGTAAATAGTGAACGTAGAGTATCCTAATAAAAGTCACACAACACCACAGAGGAATTTTGGAACGAACCTGGTTACTATTATCATCAAGAAATACCACCTCTGGCAGTATACCAGTATTCCTAACTTGAGTGATACAATAAGCATATACACACCCCACGGTCACATACTTATTAGTAACAATGATATCCAGTTTCCGCCAAGGACCTGAATACACAATTACATGAGACTAGTCATAGATGACTAACACAGATGTTATCTCGTTAATATATCAAAATCGCCTTTTTAAAAAAGTTGTTGTCTCACTGACAGCTGGGGCTTGACTATTTTGAGTTAATCTCATACGGGGAACGAAACACTGACAGCGTTTAGAAGCGTGCGCAACTGTCAACATCCGGTGGCTAGGTTTCCGTTACATTAACAGGTAACGTAATACGACAACATTGACGAAACCTTTTGATTGTACTGCCAGGCAGTCTTTGTTCGGTGGTCTCCCGTGGGTGGGAGAGGTAGAGGGAGACAAGGGAATACCAGGGAATACCAGGGGAGGGGAACTGGAGACAGATATTAAAGGTGTGTAGAGAGCATGGGAAGGCATTGGGCTGATGGCACGGGACATGAACTATGCTGCCAGTATGTTCGACTTATAGAGTCGACAGTCCTGTGGGACTTGTTCTTCTGTTCGTGCACACCCTTCATTTCCCCCACCCACATGGCCACATGTCTATTCGATTATCAATTCGTTGAACAGCTGCCTGGTTTTAAACCCAGTAACTTTGCTTCGAAAAGCAAGAGCTCTAACTTTTTTTACACTCTAACAATTAGCTTACATACCATTCGACAACCGGACGGACTTAAAAGCAATGAACTGGTACAATTTAAGGACGCTGATAGTAGAAGTATCAACGGGAAAGAGGAGGAGCTGATGGATGAGATAATGAAAACAAAATTGAAAATCCTGGCGCTGACAGAAACTATGGGAAACTAAGAGCCAGTGATCCAGACTTCCAGGACGACCCAGAGTTTGCTGGGAGGACAAAATTAGGCAATCTCTGAAAGATCGAGGACTGATTGGAACCAGGTCATAAGGAAGACAGCCGATGGGATAGTATGGCGCTCCTTCCCCCAAACCTGTACACCGCACAGTAGAAGAGGAATGATTAAGTAAGTAAGCACCATTCGACATTTTCTGACTAAAAACTGAGCGTCTATGGGTTTCCCTGAGTGCAATGATATCGATTCTGACCAACAATAACGCAGGACTCTCTGGATCCTGATGATGTCAAGGTTTTGATGACCCGGTTCATGACTCAGTTTTTGTTTCTTTAGATGATTGCCGGTTTCTTCTTAAATCATTATTCACTGCAGGATTTCAAGCACCAGACATGAGAGGTGGACGATGAAATGCAAATCCTTGGTTGAGGGCATTTGAGCTCAATGAATGATGAGTCCAGAATTGGCACAAACATTTCCAACTTGGCAACTTTTTGCACGACCCTGTGGCTCTTCATTTTAATACAGCATTGTTTAAGACTGCAGGTCAAGATGTGTTGCGTATTTAGCCATAAAAATATTACCACAATTTTGTTGATATTTAAACCAATTTTTTTATTTCAAAGTGTATATTTCAGTAGAAGTTATTAATTACAATATATAAATATATTATTTATGAGAATAAATGCAGGTAATGATAACAGGGTTGAACTTGAAGAAATACCACTGCAAAATGTAGAATCGTACACATATCTAGGCAGCAATATAGACAAAGTTGTATTGACAGACAATGATATCAAAATAAGAATACAAAAAGCAAGAGGAGCTTTCATTTCATTGGGAAATATATGGAGATCAAGAGAAATCGGATCCAACACGAAAATAAGAATCTTCAACTCAAATGTGAAGTCAGTACTATCATATGGCTCTGAAACTTGGAGAACAACAAAGACAACAACCAAAGAGCTACAGACTTTCATAAATGGGTGCTTGCGTAGAATTGAAGGATTAAAATGGTATTACAAGGTTACCAACGTGGAACTGATGACAAGAACCAGACAAGTGCCAGTGGAACAAGAGATGAGAAGACGATGGCGATGGATAGGACACACACTGAGGAAACCTGTAGAAAGCATTACAAGGCAGTCCTTGTTCTGGAACCCCCAGGGCAAGAGAAGCAGAGGTAGACCAAGAAGCACATGGAGAAGAGAGCTGGAAACAGATGTGAAAATGATGAGGAGAAAGTGGACAGAGCTTGAGATGATGGCACGTGACAGGTGGACATGGCATGTGTTTGTTGAAGGCCTATGCTCCTTTGGGAGTGGAGGGTTATGAATGAATGAATGTATATACATATATACATACACACATATTTAAAAAAAAAAAAATTTGCATCGTTTTGGGGACGCGTGTCTGGTTCAGCCTAGACACGGGGACCGTCGGTTATATTGGAGCGTATGCCAAAATGTAAAACTCCATGTGGTCTGGTTCATGTTAATTATATAATATGTAATATTTTTAACAATTATATATACCTACGTACAAGCACTCCCATTAGCCAAGCGGTTAGAGGCCATGCCTCTGGCGACACATTACTTGGTTCAGAAATCAAAACATGGTAGAGTCTCGCTTTAGTCAACGCAACTGTAAAGGAGTGCCAGACTCTGCTTGTGAGTTGGGGAAGGCACAAGCAGCGGAGAGAGGAAACTGGTCAATCCACTTCATTAAAAAAGCATGGAGCTGGTGTGGTGATATCTCTAACACTTAACTCCTCTATGGCAGTCTCGGTTATGGGACCACTTTGCGTACAAGTACATAAACATATCTGCGCATATATGTATCGTATATACCCCTGAGCTCCGTAAGGAACTTTGGTCTTCAATTAATTCATAAAACGCCATCCTGACCTTTGCGATTCGATCAGAGTGTTTGCATATCTTGTTTTTTTTTTCTTCTTTATACCTTTTATGCCTGTTACCAGTTCTCTTCTCTAAGCGTTGTTCTGTCTCCTTCCACCTCTATTACCGTGGGGATTCCAGAACAAAGACCGCCTTGTAATGATATCAACAGGTTTCCTCAACGTGTATTCTATCCAAAGGCAGCGTTTTCTTATAAATGTAAACATAAATTAAATAAATCAAGTTCACTTTCAGTACAGGGAATATAATTGATGAACATTTTGTTCAGAACCAGTTGTCATCCTAATGATGACTTACTTCGCCCTGATCGCCTGGGTATTGGGATCGGATTAGGTTGCGCAGCTTAAAAATCCCTCGGCAGTTGGAAATTGTAAAGAGTAGGTCATACGGCCGCTACCTGGATAATTTACAAAATAAAGAAACCTACCCAGCACAAAAATATTTATAGAATGCGTGATTTCTATATACACACATTGGGATTCTCGCCGGCGTTACGGAGTTCGTGCACTGTGCTGAGATCCTCCTTGCGTGATCTAAGGGAGAAGATAGGAGAACTGATGGAGTTGTCAAAGTGCAATGCTGCTGATCATTAAAATCAAACCAATATATATATAACAAAGTCAGTGTTAAGAAGAAAAGGGAAACATAGTTCAGCACAATTCTTCTTCTTCTTCGATCCTTAACCACCGACCGTCAAAGCAGTCAGTGGCCATCACGCCTAGTGGCGTCTTGTAGGGCAACAACAAATTGATTCCACTTTGCACGGTCGGTGGCCATCCTTCGTACAGTGCCCCAACTCTGGTTCATTCTTTGCATCTCAGCCTCCACAGTCCTCCGCCAAGTTGTTTTTGGTCGGCCTCTCTTTCGCTTTCCTTCAGGGGTCCAAAGCATAGCTGTTCTTGTGATGGCATCGGGGTCTCTTCTGAGGACATGACCAACCCAGCTCCAGCGTCTGCCAGCTATGATGGTGTCAGTACAATTATGAAGGGATAATCCACTCCATCAAACTACATAATTAAAGAAAATGTAGGCGGGGAAACAACATTGAATAACATTATTCCATGAGAAAAACGTACGAAAGGAAGGCACGGTTAAAACGTGGCCTGTGTTGATATATTTTAACTGCTGTCTTCAGATGTATAACAACCATTTCTAGGACAGCAAGGCCGCTATAAATTCATGGAACATCTTGTCTGCTGTCAGCATTACTTATTTGTTTCGTTTGTTTGTTTGTTTGTGTTTTTGTTTGTTTGTTTGCTTGTTTTTTGTTGTTATCCCGAACGACAACTACGATGCTATATTATTTTATTTTCTCGCTTCGCTCGTCAAGGTGCTTTCAACCATAGATTATGAGTACTTCGGTTACATCAGGACGTGTTTTTATATTGTTCAAAAAATAGATTTCTTATTGTATACTTCAGACAAAGGCTGATGGCATTACAAGGTAATTGTTAAAGTCGGATTCTAGTCAAAGGGAGTTTATCAGTAAAATACTTGTAGGTACAGGTTGGATTTTTTGGTTATCTCGCTTGTAAGCTGTCTAGCGGTTGGTTGGGTTTAATAATAACATCGCGAATATTCGAGATGAAATGAGTTCACGTCTCAGCGGCGTTTTTGCGCGGGGATGAGATTTCTTTGACTGAGCTGTTTTTTAGGCGGGGAAAATTATCGTGGGATTCGAATGCTGAGATAGCTGAGTGAAGGGACTAACGATGATGGTCAGTGTGTCCCGATATAGAGAATTGTTTTGATAAAAGGGATTTTGATATTTCCTAAGATTTCATAAAGCCGTGGATATGAAGGCTTTAATATATTCTGCAGGACGTACGTTGCTAAAGATTTTTTCGGGCCTGGGATTATAGGCCGTTATGTGTTGATATCTCCGATGAGGGAGATTTGTGAAGGTCGACAGATTATTATTATGGGGAAGGTGTTTTTCTCCCATGAGTTATGTTGAGTCTGACGATACAGACATTATTGTACTGCGATATAGGCAGTTCCCTTTGTTGTAGGGATAATTTGGGCCAGGAAACTTTATCATTATGAGCTGCCGTACTTATGCAGATGTTGTGCTTGGATTTGTTTGCTATGTACTTAACCACCTACGGATTTGATGTTCATGAGATGTATCCTATTTTGCTGTGTGCTGTAAACTGTGACAATGTACTTAGTGATGTCCTCGTGACTGTGGAGTATTAAACAGTGTAGAACGATTTGGAGTTTCAACCTTTTCCTGACTCCTACGTGTGCGTTGGTGTGTGTGTGAATATTGTTGACTTACGTAGAACTACATGCATTCGCGTTCTCAGATGCTCTGTACACCCACACACCTGGTCGGCCACCTGTAAGCCCGACGAATACTGATGTGCCTTCATCAGCGCACCTACAATAACAGAACATTTACCATCCTTTTTGAACCACCACAGTTCTATTCCATTATTAGCTGTAAGTACCCGGCGTCGCCCGGAAGTTTCTTATCCTTCAAAACTGACGTTGCATCAGTGATGGCTAGTTCCTACTTTACCAGGGAATCACCAACAAAACAGTACAGTATCAGTAATCCTTTTTCTAGCATTCCCTGGATAAGAGCGGTTGAGGAAGACTGAATAACACAAGGGGATGCGATCTGGCCACAGACATCAACAGGATAATGAAGACTCCGAACGAGTTGTGGCGGATGGCACAGGACAGGTGAACCAGTTATAAATGTGTTTAAGGCCAATAGGGTAGGGATGATGACGATGAAGAAGATGATGATGATGGTTATGATGATGATGATAATGATGATGATGATGGTTATGATGATGATGGTTATGATGATGATGATGATGATGGTTATGACGATGATGATAATGATTATGATGGTGATTGTGATAATATTATTGACATAGATCCTCATTGTATCTTGTTCATAATAGCATTGTTCTATTTAAAAAATGCATTGTTTGAAACAATGTTTTTTTCTTCCTTTCTCCCGTTTTTACCCGTCATCATAGCATATATCATGGGTCGGCATGCGGTAGATCACGATCTACCAGAAAGATAAGTGGTTGATCACACCTAGATCTTTAGGTGGCGACGGGGAAAAAAGAAAGAATTTTAAAGCTAGATAAATTTCGGGCTAACCATTTTCCCTCGCCATTTACAATCGCAGTATCCCCAAGATAAAGGGTCGTTTTTTCTCATTCTCAGTGAAAACTCACGAGGTAGATACAAACATTCATTTTAATCGTGAATTGTATAAGATAGGAAGAAGATCGTGTCTTTTAAGTGAACTTAATATTCAGTTGTTGTTGTTGTTTAACTAGGGCTGCTGAGCTTCTCGCTCGTTTGCAGCCTATACTAAGTTGAAGACTCCTTGGTATTATCTAAACTGCAGATCTAAGCTTTTCCTGTGGCTTTTCTGCCATTCCGAAACATGTCGAGTTGAAATCGTGAGCTCCAGTTTCTCCAGCTTGGTTTGCATTTAAAGGATCGTCACATTTGGTCCCAAGCTAGGAGGAAGAAGCGCGTGGCATACTGTGCATTCCCCGCCATCCAAGTGAGCGCTCCAAATATGCAGAGCTAAAATACTGTGCTCTGATTCTGGGCGCTCCCAAGGAATT
Organism: Oreohelix idahoensis; assembly: GCA_024509875.1. Classification (NCBI taxonomy): domain Eukaryota; kingdom Metazoa; phylum Mollusca; class Gastropoda; order Stylommatophora; family Oreohelicidae; genus Oreohelix; species Oreohelix idahoensis. Next base: position 425,592 of record JAMPIV010006329.1, read on the forward strand.
GTCACGTCCTACACAGAGCCACATCTCATCACTCATCCCTATCATAGGTCCATAGTGAGAGCCTCCTGCATGAAGCCAACAAAGTAAACAGCCAGAGTTACATCTGGGGCTCAAATGACTCATCCAAGATTAGTGTGCAATGCTGGGTTCTCACCAAGTTTCACCACAGGGGCAATCCCTGGAAGTGTGTGGATGATTTCAAGAGTCAATGAGGGTGTAATTAGCCTCACAGACAGATGTTCACTTCCACATATGTATACTATAGCATCGCGCTTAGCTGGTGTTCATATATGTAGCAAGATTAGGTACCACTTGCTTTGTTTGTGAAAAAATTGTGTAACGCGACACACACAGAGATAAGAGTGCAGGGACAACGCGGTGGGTTTTGCTTTGAAGTTGACGCCTAAGCCGAACAGCATTGTGAAAGTGTAGGAAGGAGCGAATATATGAAACATGGCCGACCTTAAAAATGTGCATTGGCAGGAAAGAAAATCTAAAGCTACAAGAGCAAGCATGGTTGAAAGATATCAAAAATGTAATAATTCATATACGGAGATAGAATATGAGTGATATCCAAAAGGATATTATTCAACTGTAAGTAGTTTTAAAAATAATTAATATTTTTCATCGTCATCACATCTGCTAAAAGTTAGCTCATAATCTTTAAAAATTTATTATAAATACATACCCAAACGGATTTCGATAAAACATGGATAGAATGAACGCTTCCTATTGGGAAAATGAAAGGAAACCTAGGAAGGAAGGAAAGATATAAGTGTGTAGTGAAAAGAAGAGAAAACAAGTACAGAAAAAGCACAGATTGCCTCAAACCAAGAGATTAAACGAAAATCTAAGCGGACTTCAGACGGTGCTTTCTCGTACGGGAGAGTCGCCCAAATATAAGGACAGAGCGGCCCGTTTTAAAAGTCACACACAAAATCCAGACGCCAGAGTGAGAGACTGGAAGACAGTATCTGCAAGAAAAGTTTTTTTCACGCTGCATGCAGGGCAGATATACTTCATCAGATACAGCCTCACTGTGCGCTTATTAATCCTAGAGGGTATGTAAGTTTATTAAAGATATATGTATGACTAATATCATTTTATTTCAGATTTTTTTTACGATTTGATTGTATCAGACATAATAAAAAGGGTATGCAGGAAGCCAATGACGCTAACCAGAGATAACCTCCACCAGCATTGTCAGGAAGCATAACCATTAATTGGTTAGCCAAATATATCATGGCTAGTTCTTGCCTTGAAGCTTACGACATACCAGCAAGTACAGAAGTGACTTGGCATCCATAAGTGGAAGGCAAAGGTTATATCTTACCCATAAATCATAACATGTGATTTATTCATGTATTTTGTTATTTTCTGCACAGTAGACACTATCGTATCATGCTATCTCTGTAACATACTACCATGAATCATTCATTTATATACAAACACTGAAGACATGGTCGCCTCATGAACATCAGTGGTGTGGGAGCTTGTTGGAACACCATGGCCACCTATTACCATTTGTTCCAGGTTTTATGATCGTTCCTGATCGAGTTTATGATCGAGTTCGTGATCAAGTATAAACTAAAGACTTGAGGATCTTTGATCCTGCTAACTGGAGCCTAGTGGTCAAACAATCTTCAACACCTTAGTCCCCCGTAGTTATAGGGCGGGCTGAAGGAAAGTCTTATTGAATACCAGTGTGTCTCAGGAACCTCGAACAGACGTGGCGTAATGCAAGATGAGTTTATGTGTATCCAATCCTACAAACACTGTGAGCGGTTTCAATAGCGCCTGTCAATGATGAAAAAGGCTAGAGACTAGATAGCAAGAATTATCAAACTACTGTGACAGACTTTATAATTTCATTGGAAGATACATCCAAGACTTTTTACTATTATTTATTTTAATTTGTAAATATAAATAATCATACATTTTACCATCTTCCAACACCCATTTCTCATTACAAGGCTAGATAGATGTACATAATAAATTATGAAATTGTACTCATTTGACTTGGTAAATTTTTAACTGTTAAATTTTGAGTTACTTTTTCTAATTTAATTATATTATCACATAGGGTTACTATAGCGAAAGTGGCGCAGTATACTTCTGAAGCCTAAATCTATTGTCCAGCTCAGAGTATTCACAGCCGTAACTCAATTGCGATACCAGTGTACTTCTCTGGCACTGGGACGTTTCATACTTTCTGGAGAGGAAAAGCTGCTTTCTACTTCTGCTCTCTACCATAGCAAAATCATCACCATATGCTACAGGATCCGTATTAGCTTAATCCGGCCCTGACAATAGGTCATAGATGCTTCGTAAATTATGCAGCTTGACTGCTTTAAATAAAAAAAAAGACACATTTATATTTGCACAGCTCATAGGCAGAAGTCCCGAGTACATTATACATTACAATATTTAACTCTACTAAGTTTCTCTACATATTGGTCGTGTTCTGAAAATCCAAGTTTTTAATTAACTTCATGGTCACTTTTTCTTAGCGATAACTGTTATAATTCAGTGTCCAACTAATTGTACTCATATATTCCGCCTTAATTTTGTGAACCATTTGGTCCTGTCATTAGTTGTTGCCAAAATGTTAATAAGTGCGTATTTGATGTATAAGCTGCCTTTTTTTTTTTTTTTTTTTTACAAATTTCAGGCGCACGGTTAGAGCCTGTTTAGTTTCCGAGGGTGTGAAAACTCTTTGACTCCGGAACAACGCTGAGACCGTTGGTCACATGTGACGCCGCGAAAAGGTAACTAATACCAGATTATGCATGGACCTGGCAACTTCATCACGTAAAACAATTTTTGACAGAAATCACCGCTGCAAGGGCACATAAATGATGCGATGCAGGCTTCCTTAAGAGGACTAACATTGTTGTGGCTCTATGCTCCTTAAGGAGCGACATGGAAAAAAGAATAAACATATGTTGTTTTAGTGATTATTTGTTTGCTTTGTTTGGTTGTGTTATAAATGTAAGGTAGTGTATCTCAAGTTTTGCTTATCTAAATATGTGATTTGTTTTATATTATATATATAATCCATAATTCTCGCCGTTTGTACGTCGGTCACATCTAAGGGATGCAACTGTGGTTGAAAGTTAGACATTAATTGTGTTGTTTCCCTTATATGTACTCTCCCGAAAATAGTAACGCTCAACGAAGAAAAGTCGGTGTAGAACCCAGTTTCGTTCCGGAAACGGATTTAAATCATCATAAAAGTCTTGCATCGGAATTCGATTGATGCAGAAATTATCACTGGCAGTAATAAGGGAGAACGCGTCTTATTTCCTCGCATTAACTTAGAACCGAGCGAGCGCAGTTTGCCATCTAGGATGCGACGTCACCAATTCCCAGTGATTTTAGCATTTGCAATGACGATCAATAAGGCGCAAGGACAATCTTTTGATCACGTAGGAGTTTTCCTTCCTGAACCTGTTTTCGGACACAGCCAGCTTGTGACGAAACGGGGCGACCTCTACCGATCTTTGGTTCTCTCCGGTAGTATCAGTACATTTGTGGTACTGATTTTTATTAGGTGTTGTCATTTGTCGCACTTTTCTTTCTTTCTTTCTTTCTTTCTTTATTTGTCTGCTAAGTAGCAGATATCTGATTTTATCAAATCACCCTGTAGGTGATAACTATCACAGTTGTGACACTCCTTGCAAATATGTCACCGGTTTGTTACCTGGTCATCCCAGCCTACGAAGAGCGAGATAAGATAGTTGCCGGCGTGTTTAGATTGAACCGCTGATAAGACGACATTACCGTCTGTGTGACACGGGTGGGCAGACAAATGTGATGTAACTGCTTCAGGTCTGTGGTTAAAAAAGTAATCATGGATTTATTACATTTTAGACAATATGAGTCTACAAATATGTTTGTAAGAGTGTATACAAGGCATCAGATATCCATATATGGTAATACGTGACCTTTTCAGGCACACACCTAATTTTATGTGGTAATATTTTGAAATATCACAGCCTATCCTGCATGATTTGAAATGATTGGCTTTTTCTGATTAGATTCATAACATCACTGGAGGGAATATAGGTCGACAATTTCACAGTTTTATTTCTCTGTGATTTGCACGCTCACCAAGACAACACCAGACCTTCGCCAGAGTGAAAACTAGATTCATAATTCCTAATTGTTATCCGGACATTTTATTGGAGAACCAGATAAAACTTATAAAGCACAGGCAATCTCTACATTTAATAAGGAACAACGGAGTCAGAAGGAGCAATCTATTGTAAAATTGAAAGAAATCCCTGACCCGTGTTTTCGTCTCTTTTATTCATCTGTGCGACAAGTCTGTAGCCAGGATTGGCGTAAGTTCAATTTACATTTCATACTTTATTACTAACATGTGAACTAACATATATATATATATGTATATATTACCATGTGAATTTTGTTGTGTGAAACTCGCTATTGGATGTCAAAGTCATTTGAGGCTGGCAACCTCAGCGTATAGAATGATGATTCATGAACCACCACTGCATGGGCTGGTGATTGCTTTATTGATAGTTTCGTAAAGAGAACTAAAAGCATAAAGTAGTTCCAGGTTCCCTATGGAGCAGGGAGGGAAAGATTAGAAGAAATGATGTCCATTCTAAGCATAAGACTTACATTTTCAAAGAAGTGTAAATGTCCCTATAAACACATTCACTTTAAAATTAATGTAAGGTTTCACGCTTTAAACCAGTGTAAATGTCCATGGGAAAATATTCAATTGAATTAATAGAAGTTTCAAACTTTTCCACAGATTGTAAATGTAAATGAAACCCGAATGAATTTATATTGTGAACACTTTTCAAACAGTGGAGATGTAAATGTAAAACATGTTATATCTGTAAGTTTAACCTTTTTCATTTAAATGCAACGTAAAGTTAAAGCTATCAGTTTAAATATAAAGGAAGTTTTATCCCGAGGGATTAAATTTGATTCTCATCGAGGGTAAACTCTGAGTTAAGTGGGAAGGTGAAAAAGAAGAGGGGGACACATAACTGCGTCGGAGAACGCCATACTCAGAAGAGCGTTCTTTTCTATTTTTCTATCAGTTATTGGTGGTACCAGCAGAACGTACTAATTCTGGAACAAGACGGGATCAGTGGCCCACGCTTTAAGGTGGTAGTATACCTTGATATGGTAAAAAACTCAAATTTTCCTTTCAGAATCAAACAACCATGGGTATAGTGTTAGTATGGACTTAAAATTTGTGTCCACATAATGACCTCATTAATTATGCAAATTAGCTATCCAATATGGCCGCCGTAGTGAATAAATTATACACCTTTTTTAAAACATCATAACTATGTTATTTGTACAAGGATCTGACTGAAACTTGGCAAATTGAATCATTATATATAGCTTGAGGTTTTGAACTAAAATAACAGATATTGACCGAAAGGTTGATTTTTAATGAATTTTCAAAATGTATATTTCTTGAATGTTTGATATTTGTGCCTCATTATATATGCATGATGGTCATAAAACTAAAATTTTGAATTCAATTGTATCCATTTTAGGTCAGAATCTGTAAGATTATGTGGTGGGTTTTGATGTTATGAAGTGTTATTATGTATTGAATGAGATCAGCTATGAAGGTCCCTGAATTTAACCAATAGTATTTTAAACTTTCAGAGTACCTTTCCGCTACCACCCTTTTGATCTCATTCAAAATTAATCTATATTATTATTATTAAGATGACTTCGTGTAGTGTCTAGGGTTATGAAGGTAGGGTGTAAGGTGCAATAACAACAAACATACAAACAAATAGTTTATTATCCACAACCACGAACAGTATTACAACAATAACATACAAACGACACTTTAAAAGGCTATCTTATTTATGACAGTGGTTGAAATTTAGGTAAATACAATTTTTTCCACTTTATTATCCTGATTCTAATTTATTTTGAACCAGGACTGACAATCACAAGTGAAATCAAAAGAATTATTTACAACATTCCAATAACACAGTAGATCTTCTGTTCATACATGCAATATTATTCTAATATAGGTGTGTAGTTGTATTCTTCTACTTGAGGTAATACTGGTATTAAACTCTAGGTTGTTGGTTATAATCACTCCCTTTAAGTTATGTCTGTTTTCGTTTGTCACTTGTGGAAATATTAATACTAGGCACAGTTTTCTTTACTATCACTTTCTAGTCTTTCAAGTTCTTTTAAGTTGAGCTGCCAGGTGCCGAACAAGAACTTATCTTGGCAGGAGAATACAGGTAGAACGTTTCCTCTGCTCGCTTGACAATCTTTTCCACCTTTTTGATAGGCAATGGCCACTAGCATGGGCTCGAAGTATACAGATAGAGTCCTGAATCGAGCAGTTCTCAAGCGTTTGGTACTACATTAACGTCAGTACCCAGGACCCTGAAATGCAAAGGTTATGCATCCTTCTTTATACCTAGTATACTATACTATTCCACATTTAAGTACAGGTACATTACAAAAAACGAAAAGGGTCATAGCTTTATACCAACCTATGCCCCCATTATCTTTTGATGTGACAATGTACACCAGTATTCCTCTCCCCTAATAGTTACAACGCCACTGCATATCCATCTGTCATCTTTTCCATATAATAGGATAGGTGTTATGCTCCTTGATGACAATCATACATATTTTCTTGTAGTTTTTACACCTCTCTGACAGTCTACCACCTGGTGGATCAATCTCTAGGCTTTGCCTAATGGTTGCTACAGACCCACTCACTTACAGACATATATTATTATTTCACATTCAATTTTTATTTAGATACAAGTTAATAAAGTCAATCTTACTACATTTATTCAATGAAATACACAGTGAACGATGACTGGCACACTTTCGATCTGCCGTTCTGTCCAGGCTTTTGAGAAATATGGTTTTCACAGCACAAGCCTGATCTCATCGCTACTTGTCAAAATTTTGTTAGAAATGGCGTCCCCAACTAATGCTTTTTCCCCAATATCAACTACTCTGGCCAATGATTATCCTTATTTCACTTGTAAACAAAGTCTTTCAAAAATACAATTCAATTTTCTACTACGTTACTCGGGTGATATATGTTTAGTACGAGGTCGGCCAATAATATTTCGTCTCACTTCAAATTCCACCCAATCCCCTTCATCGTACCATCTTAGCCTAGCTTTCACCTAATTTTTTCCCAAAAAATATGTGATCCAATCTAAGCAGATATGACTTGACCTGACAGTATCTCTGATCTCTATGTATTGTTTTATCAATATTTGATTATTTAATGGACTATTTAGATAACTAACAACATATTCTTGGTCAGCAAATCTTCAGGTACACGAATATACGATTTTTATGGGGCTATGTAGCTTGGTTCAAAATTCTATCTTTTTTTCTATGTTAGTTTCAAGCTAAATACGAGAGCTTATGTTATTCGCAATAAGAGCTAAGCGTGTTTCCCTGACCGTAGTGTCCACATTTCTAACTTTTTCATCGTATTGGGGAAACCCGCCTATGGCAAAGCGTGCAAGTCGGTTGTAGAGTTAGAACCAATTTGAGACGTGATTTGCGTGTGTTATCTAGCCTTGCCCCTCCTTTCCCCAAATGCAGTTAGGCAAATATTTCTTAGAACTAGGAAAAGTGTGGCGTTTATGTCAAGGACGAATTTGAAAATTTGGGTACCGTTTTGTTCGGCTTATGCGTTTGCAAATAATAAGCTGAAGGCGTAGGCGACAACTTACGATTCTCGCCGAAAATTTTTAGTACTATCTTATCTTTGACTTTATGCACTATACTGTTATATTCTAATTTAGATATTGTATTTAGAAGCTCACCACAGATTATATGACACCCAACTGTTTTATTTTTCATGTCAATTGAATGTACAGATCTAGAGATATCTTGTTTCAAAGACCACTAATTATGTTAAAAGGACAATTCAGAGAAAACAAGGAAAAACAGAAAAAGTGCTCACAAAATGAAGTTTAAAGAGCACCTGTTGAATAAAGGTCTCCTTCTACTGCAGTTGCAGTGTCTATGAATGCCCTTTTCAGTGCTCTCAGTGTCTTCCTTCTGTATTTTGTCTTTTCCATGGATTTTTTAACAGATCCAGATATGCGCAGCGTGTCTGTTTTGGTGGATAATGTCGTGGTACTAAATCCCAAAAACCTAATCTGTGGCCTCCCCCAATAGAACGCACAAATGTCACCATTCTCACATTTACTTCTTTGTGTTTGTGAGTAGCTGAAGATGATACATCAGAAGTATAGAAATTGGCATTCCATTCGCCACAGTTTGTGCCCTTGATACTGATTTCTTCTTCTTCTTCTTATTCCTCGTTCGTCCTGAAAAGGACGGTGGTTGTGTTGTGTCTGTTTACGCCTAAGCTGTGATATCTGCACCTTTCGGTCGACACATCCGACTTCTGCACGGCATTTTTGGGACCGGGTTTGCCTTCCCTCTTCGATCCGTGCTCGCTCAGCCAGACTGCACTGCTGCAGACTGTTTCCAGGACCACCACGTAGAGGTGGAGCACGGTCTTGACCAGCTCTGGTTCGCTGGTCCTGACGCAAGCAGTCAAGCTATGGGTCGCTGACTGCGGTCTCTATTGCTGCGTCTTTGGGTCCCATACTGATTTCATGACAAAAGACATTCCGAGTCTCTTAGACGATATCACAGGTCAGTGAGTACTGATAACATTTGTCACATCTAAAGTAAGCGCATAAAAACCCAAACAGCAGTTTTACATCCATAAGGATAAACCCATTTCCTCTGTTGTCATTTTTAGTATGTCCTTCACTTTCTTGGACCTTTATTTTCTTTGCTGAGGAGCACAGAGGCTTCATAGCGTCACTATCGACAATAGGTGTCTCATTTTCAGTCAAAGGTTTAGAAAGTGTAGTAGTGTACTGATTTCCAAGGAACTTACGTTTAACACGCCTCCCAGCCAAAAGAAGCTCTGCTAATTACTATTATACATAATCAGTATAAAACTAGCAATAAATAGAGTTTATGTGGGTGAAAATGCACAATTCAAGTAACAAATGTTGAAATTTATGATCAAAGCAATGTAGACACACACTTTTGAAAAATTCATAAGAAATCATAGAGTGATTCTCCTTGGAAAAGTTATAAATATCTTCTTTCTGTTGCCTCAGTATAATTATAATTTCGCAGTTTTACAATCAAGTACTTTCATGTTGGTCATTATTCACATATTAATCAACTATAAACATTGGTTGCTATGCAAGTCAATCAAGGGGGTGTGTGTAGAAAAACACTGATTCCCATCATGCCAGAGTATCTATAAGCTTCTGTGAATTATTTTTAGTACAAAAACATGTTGACGATGATTTAAAGCATGAAAATGAAAATTGTTAGATTTTTATTTTTTTTTAACTTTTACTGGGTATCCTTCTACCGGACACTGTGTAGACTTTCCTTGAAGATTCTGGGAGACGAGCTACACCCGACAACCTTGACCAGAGACGAGTGATCAGTGTCAAAAGACAGAACCGTCATTGGCAGCTAAGTTCAAATATATGCTGCCATCTGAACTTTCTTATCCTTTTTGCAATCCCCAAATACGAGGATGAGAGTTTTTCTTTATCCATAACTATTCAAATTATGTTCAAACTGTTAAAACTAAAGTGATTATTAAATTTTGTTATTTGTAATGTTACAAATTTAACTTCGCTTTGATCATTTTAAATGTTTGTCTCAGTCACTTACTACACACATTCTAAACAGAGCTATACTTGAATAAGAGAATTCCACCGAGTAAATCAGGGGTGGGGGCTTAACGAGCTGATAAACAAGTGCTTGAATTCTTCACAAAAGTGGTCGGCAGGTTACGGAATTAACGTGCTTAGCGACAGCCAGCATTGTTTCTGGTTACCTGAATTTCTTGTGAAGACTCCCAAGTGATTGAAGCTTTACTACTCTTCTATCTACATTTCTGCCAAGAGTAATCTTGTGTACAAATAGACTCCATTGAAGCCTATATTAGATACTCTTGAGTTTTGGTCATTGTTGGACCACTACTGCAAAGCAGGGGAGGCAATACCGTCACACAGCTCTATGTCGCCCTCACCCGTGGAACAAATCATGAAAACTTGAAAGTTTTTGTTAAAAAAACTTTTTTTTTCAGGGAACATTCTTTGAAACAAATCCACGCACTTTCACAAAAAAATGTTGTCATCAAAGAACTTTTATATTGAATTAAAAAATATTTTAAGAATATACTACAGTTTTTGATTTTCTTCTGTCATTATTGACGGGTTATTGCTAGTATATATATATATATATATATATATATATATATATATATATATATATATATATATATATATATATATATATATATATATATATATATATATATATATATATATATATATATATTATATTATATATATATATATATATATATATATACATTTTTTCAGTGGCTCCTTCCCAATACTGTTTATTTTTACATCTCAAAGATCTTATTATTCATCTTATCTCTTATAGCCCCGTCATGATTGACGTACTGGTAGTTACAAATATAAAATGGTGAGAGAGTGAAAAACAGGAGCATGTATATGAAAAATTATGGGTCTGGGAGAACGAAAAGACGAGCAAATCATAGAGAAAATTGCGTTTTAGGAAAGTGTTCCAATAAGTTACCACAATGCCAGATTGTTATCTTTGCTCTGAGATATTGCATGCGAAAATATGAGAAATTTAGCGCTGAGATATCAGCTAAGGGTTATTAATCTTCGGCAGGTTATCTCTTGTGTTTTTTCTAGAGAAATGTTAAATCTTAAGATGAACGTAATGATCCTGCAAAGAAAGGTATGTTGAATTACGTGGAATATGAGAACTGTCAGGATGTCAGTGGAAGAGACGAAGAATGGTATGAATGCGAAAGGTAAAATTTAGCCTGCAGAAAGAAATGTGTATAAGAAGAATCCCATCCCAACTAACATAATTACCGATGTATGTTACGTCGGTCGGTCTCGCTCAAAATAGTAACGCGCGCCAGAAAAAAAAGTGCGCAACGCACGGTGTGCAACTTGCGCAGCGTGGGTGTTATATAAAACAAATCCTTTTTTTTTTTTTATTCTTTCACGAAATTAGTAGCGCTCGACAAAGAAAAATGTGCTTAAAAATTGGTGTGCATGAGCCCAAATCATGAAAACTTGAAAGTTTTTGTTAAACCCACTTATTTTCACTCTTTGAAAACAACCCACGCACTTTCACACGAAATGTTGTCATCAAAGAACTTTTAAATTGAATCTAAAATAACATAATTCTCGCCGTGTGTACGTTGGCCACAGCTGATGAATGCAACCGTGTTGAAAAATTGTTTTGTTTCCATTATATATACTCTCCCGAAAATAGTTACACAACAAAGAAAAGCGTTCCTCTTCTTCTCCCTCGTTCGTCCTGAAAAGGACGTTGGTTTCGTTGTGTCTGTTTACACCGGAGCTGCGATATCTGCGCCTTTCGGCCGACACATCCGACTTCAGCACGGCATTTTTTGGGACCGGGTTTGCCTTCCTTTTTCGATCCCTACTCTCTCAGCCAGACGTGGAGGTGGAGTAGGGTCTTGGTCAGATCTGGTTCGCTGACCCTGACACAATCAGTCAAGCTATGGGTCGCTGACTGCATTCTCTATTGCTGCATCTTTGGGTCCCAGAAAAGCGTTCAAATGACGGTGTTCATGAACAGTTTGATTACACTGTGTAATGGAAAGAAACCAAAAACACTCTAAGAATGTACTTCTATCCGCTCATCCGGGTGTCATGGAATATCCTAATCCACATATATAAATTATTAGGTAAATATAAAGCCTAACAAATAAAATTAATAAAGAGAAGAGCAATGGGAAAATGACAGTGCTGTCACAAAGAATGTACTCGAAATCCCCCTTGTTTTCTGCTTCGTCTGCAAATTGTAACGCTTTCACGTTGATAGTAAAGCTTACTGTATTATTACCCGCCTTCTTCAATGAAACGTGTGCTGTATTTCTTGGAAAAGCATTGAGACGTACTGCGTAATGACCTAAATTAACCCTAACATTAATTATACTGCGTTACCAAAACGAACGAACAGATGGATTAAAGGGATAAAAAGAGAAGGGAGAGGCAGAAAGCCGAACACTAAACCCGCTTCGCGCGATACACAATTACTACCATCACGCGTGTAAGTCTACATGCACTAATTTTTTTTTCAGACGGACAGTGATAAAATACACTACCCTTTCCCAGAGTTAGGTTTATAAATCATAACAGACTCTTATTAGAAAAGACAACATTATATGGGTTTACGTTTGAACACATAACAGTACCCAGACAGCACATCTTCTAAACAGGAGATAGAAGAAATTGCATATTTTGAACGCAGCCACGTAGCTCCTTTAAATTAGTATTTTTGGGTTCCTTAGGGTTTGCTGACAAATAATATGTAAAACGTTACGCAAATAGTCCAGGAATTAATAAATTATACCCAAAATAAAATATTGGGGGTGCCTGACAGCATAAAATCATTTCTGCTCATAAAATTTTTTTTTATAACGTGTTTGAAAAAACCTTACGTTACATAAATAGCCTACCATGTAAACTCCAAATTGATTGGAGCGCAACAAATGAAAGCCTAACCACGATTGGTCGGGTTATAAATACTATCTTGGTTGTTAGGGGAGACGGGAAAAGATAACATTTTTTCAAACACTTGTCGAAACGTGGCTCATTGGCCAGTCTCGCTGATATACACACTTGGGAGCGTTAGTTCGAGACCACTAATTCAAATAAGCTTGATAAAGCGACAGTACGTTGAAGCTAGCTCACATTTTTGCTAAAATAAAAGCCTGGAACATAGGCAGAACGGAATTTGTGCCAGTTTGTGCCAGAATTCATTGCTAATCAACGTATCTGTGTTTATTTCCATGAAATTGTGGGACAGTGGTCTTGATGGTAGTGAGCAGCATCTGGTCAGAGATTTGCTGAATCCAGAGTCGGACAGCATACTCCTTGGTCTTTTTAGCTATCAGTGAGGTGTCTCCTGAGCCCAGAGGAGAATTCGAGCAGAGGAGTCCTTTCCTGCCGCCATCACGCCAGATAAGCGAATTGGCCAGCTGAGCTCAACATTATGTCCCCTCATCTTGAAATAACTTTATAAAAATACTATTCAGAGGGGAATTTACTTGTCTTAAAATCAGGAACTGTGAACATCTCCAATACTGGTCCCTAAAGACAAACTATTGAAGTCATGATGACAAATACCAACAGAGCTTGAACAAAACAAAACCAGTATTACCTCATTTTACTACTACACAACTGACACACATAGAACATTTGTACTAATATATGTCACTACAATATTCAGATTAAATACATTCTGTACATAACTTGTAATTTAAATTGATTGTGATTCCTGGTTCCCTTGTAGTTGAATCAGGACACATATTCATTCATGCTAGTAATGAATACATATTGTTATTTGAACCGTTACGAGTGACTTCTTTAAGCTATTCTCATAGAGTGTTATATGTATGTGAGTGTCACAGTGTTGTTAAGAGTAGTGGATTAAATTAAATTGTTTATCTGTCTGTTGTTGTGACTTACACTTCACCATACACATACCCTAGACACATAACGTAGCATCACACTATTCCAGAATAATTCTGACTGAGATATATAGATATGTGGTAGCAAGTAAGGTTATCTATAATACACTACTCTTAATAGATATAGATACCTTCACAGCTGATCTCAGTCAGTACACTAAGTTCCCTATAAATATTTATAACATCCCACTTCACCACATATATTGGGGTCTCGCTCTTGGGATTTTGAATCTTTCCCTATTAAAAATATTGGGGGTAATTCACTTCAGGGAATATAAGAATTAAAAGGTATCCTTGGGTGGAATTAAATAAGGTTGAGCTCACGGTGCCTGTGTTGTCCATTAGAGATTGAATTGTTGGTTAGACATTGTATAAATTTACATAATAGACAATGGCGGACCTGGCCAAATTTCGATCTGCTGCGGTTCAGACTGCAAAAGAGTTAGGATTAGATGGGCAAGTTATGGTTGCCTATGTCACAACGGAATGTGACAAATTTATTGAACGCGAAGAAAGAAGGTTTGAAGTCGAAAGAAAGTTAGAGGCTGACAGGGAAATTAAGAAGTTACAATTTGAAGCTGAGGCTGAGACTAAGAGGTTGCAAGCTGAGGCTGAGACTAAGAGGTTGCAAGCTGAGGCTGAGACTAAGAGGTTGCAGATTGAGGCTGACAAAGAGGCTAAGAAATTGGAAGCAGAAGAGAAGAAATTAGCTGCAGAAAGGGAAGCCGAGGAAAGAAGACAGGCTGCAGAAAGGGAAGAGAGGAAATTAGCTGCAGAAAGGGAAGCAGAAGATAAAAGATTACAAAGGGAACATGAATTACGACTAAGGGAGTTTGAGTTTCAAGGCCATGCTCCTGAAAATGGTGCCAGTCCCTTTGCCTCTGATGCTACGGTTACTCAGGGAGCCTCAATCTCAGCTATGAACTTTCATTTAGATCATTTTGTTGAGAAAGACGATGATATTGAGAGCTATATAAATAGGTATGAACTATTAGCTACCACGTATGGGTTAGAGAGAGAAAGGTGGAGCTTAAAGTTATCTCAGGGCCTTCGTGGGGCAGCTTATGAAGTTTTTGCAAAAATGAGCAGAGGTGATCAGGAAAATTATGACATGCTAAAGCAGGCTCTTTTGTTAAGGTATGAAAAGAATGCAGAGTTTTACAGGAAAAAATTTAGGAATGCTAAACTACTGTCAGGTGAAACCTATCACCAGTTCTCTGCACGCATAGAGACATACTTGGAGAAATGGACTTCTCTGGGGAAAACCCAAGATCTTAAGGAAATGGTCCTTATAGAGCAACTAAGAGAGTCCATGGCTCCAGACCTGAGAAAGTTTCTCATGGAACAAGGTGCAGAGAGGCTGGGTGAGTTGCTAAATGTTGCTGAAAGGTATCAAGCAGCTCAAGCAGAGGTAACAGGTAATAAAAAGAAACAGGTGGACAACTTTAGGGCACCACAGAATTTTAATAAATTTGATCCTAAGGATCAAAATAAAGGTAAGCACCAATTTGATAGGCCACGGTATGACAATAAAAATAAATTCCCACAATTCGATGAAAGGAAATATGATGAAAGAAAATCTTTCAACCAAGGAAAAAGGTGGTGTAAGAATTGTCAGATGGACAATCATGACACTGACCATTGTAGAAGGAAACCTGTGTATATGGCAACCCTTCAGGTCAGGTCGACCTCAAGACAGGAGGAGGATATTATGTTAGATACCACTCCAGAAGAGATGAGGAAGGCACAGGCTGGGGATAAAACACTCAAGCCTTGTTTCAGAAAATTGTCAACTTGTCATACAACTCCAGGCAAGGGAGATTTTTACATGAAAAACAAGTTGATGTATAGGAAGACTGGAGCTAGATCCAATGGTCACGGACAGCTGGTTCTTCCAAAAAGATATAGGACAGACTTAATAAGGAGCCTACATGTGAAACCAGATGGGGACCATGAGAAGATAGGTACCATCATTCAAAAGGTGGCTCACAATTATTATTGGCCCAAAGCAAGATGGGACATTGAGAATTTTGTAGAAAGGTGTAGCATAGCACATGAGGGAACACCCACAAGTGGGAACATGGATCAGGACCTGGACACGCCACGGGGCAAAATTAGGCCTGATAATAGAAAGAAATATAGATTTGATAAAGTGGACCAAATGGAATGGGAAGCCCCTTTTCACGGACAAGCTTCACTTAACTGTTTTACAATGGCCACTATGCGGAGAGTGCAAAAAGATGTCTTACCCCAGGATAAGCCGACAATCCCTCAATCGGACTTAAACAAACTGGAGGAAGAAGATGTAGAGAGGAAATCTCTCATCAAGAATTTTAAGAGGGGAGACAGCCCCAAAAGAAAAAAATTGGTAGCGGTCGTTTTGTGAATGATAATTCTGGGAGGAAAAATCATCACTATAAAGCTTCAAGTGGAAGAGACCATACCGGTGCATGGACAAATAGGTCCACACAATTAAAGGTCCATATGTAGCTTTGTTAAGAACGTGGACTGATGAAAAGGCAGAGGAAAACATTACATCTTCATACCAATATGTGAATGAGCTGACCACTCGGTTAAAAACTGGCTGGAAACTTGCCAATGAAAATTTGAAACAAGCCAGGAAGAAACATGCTGCCTATTATAACAGGAAGGCGAAAGACAGAAATTTGGCTGTGGGAGAGAAGGTACTGCTTCTTTTGCCCGGGAGTCAGAATAAGTTACAAATTGGATGGCAGGGTCCATATACAGTTCTAGAGAAGGTGTCTAGAACAAATTATAAGATAGATAAGAAGGGGAAAGAAAAAATCTATCATGTGAATCTCCTGAAGAAATATTTGGAAAGAGAACATCAGGAAGAGACACACTTGTTGACCTTGTCCATCGCCATGGAGATGAAAAAGGAACCACTTTCATCATTTGAATATCCATTACACCCCTGTGAGACAGCAGCACAGGTGAAAATCAGTACACATTTAACGAAAACTCAGAAAGAGAGAGTGCAACAGGTTCTAAATAATCATGCAGAGGTGTTAACAGACCGACCAGGGCATACAAACCCATTGGAATATGATATGAAATTAATAGACTCCACACCTGTCTGTATGAAACCATATTCGATTCCGTTTGCTAAGGAAAAAGCTTTGAAGGAAGAGATAGACTATCTGTTGAAGGAAGGAATTATTTCGCACAGTGAGTCTTCGTATAGTTCCGGTGTTGTACTTTTAAGGAAGCCCTCTGGAGAACATAGACTCTGTATAGATTACAGGAGACTGAATGCTATTACAGAAGGACAGGTGGATCCATTGCCGGATACAAATCAGCTGTTTGCCAGACTAAATAAAGCTAAATATTTCTCAAAAGTGGATCTGAGTAAAGGATACTATCAGATTCCAGTAAAGCCTGAGGTTAGACCATACCTAGCTTTTAGTACCTCAGAAGGACACTATGAGTTTAATAGATTGCCATTTGGATTGAAGAATGCGCCTAGTGTCTTCTCTAGAATGATGAGAAAATTATTGGATCCTCTGAATAATCCCTGTATAACAAATTTTATGGATGATATCCTTATAGCAACATAAACATTTGAGGAACACATTGACTCTCTGAACATGCTGTTTGATCGACTTAGGGAGGCAAATTTAACAGCCCGACCAACCAAATGTTGCGTTGGATGTAAAGAATTGGAATTTTTGGGACACACAGTTTATCAGGGAAACATGACCCCTGACCCAAAGAATTTAGAGAAACTACAGAAAGCCCCCGAGACCACAAACCAAGAAGGACGTGAGATCCTTTGTCTCATTATGTGGTTTCTACCAGAAGTATATCAAAAACTTTAATTCCATATGTGCACCTTTAACGGAATTGACACGTAAAGGACTTCCAGATCGCATTACATGGACACCACAATGTGAAATGACTTACCAAGAATTGAAGGAAAAGCTCACAAGTAAACCCATTTTGAAATTACCTGATTTAAGTCAAGAATTCATAGTAAGGACGGATGCAAGTAATATTGGGCTAGGTGCAACTTTACTACAGAAATCAGATGCATTGGATGGGGAATTAAGCCCAGTGGCATATGCTAGCAGAAAGTTGAATAAAGCTGAAATCAACTACTCAACTAGCGAAAAAGAATGTCTTGCAGTAATATGGGCAATAAAGAAATTCAATATTTATCTATATGGGAAGGCATTTAAGTTGCAAACTGACCACAAACCTTTATCGTTTTTTTTAGCACAGGCTAAGCATGAGAACTCTAGGTTACTCCGATGGTCTTTGCTTCTGGCTCCATATAATTTTAGCATTGAATATATATCTGGAAAAACCAATCTGGGAGCGGATTTTTTAAGCCGCCATCCGTGTGATGAGAATCACCGTAAACCCCAGAAATAATAATAAATTTCTATATGTGTATATGGAATAAAGGACTGACATATAATGTCTGTTTTAAGAGGGGAGGTGTCATGGAATATCCTAATCCACATATATAAATTATTAGGTAAATATAAAGCCTAACAAATAAAATTAATAAAGAGAAGAGCAATGGGAAATGACAGTGCTGTCACAAAGAATGTACTCGAAATCCCCCTTGTTTTCTGCTTCGTCTGCAAATTGTAACGCTTTCACGTTGATAGTAAAGCTTACTGTATTATTACCCGCCTTCTTCAATGAAACGTGTGCTGTATTTCTTGGAAAAGCATTGAGACGTACTGCGTAATGACCTAAATTAACCCTAACATTAATTATACTGCGTTACCAAAACGAACGAACAGATGGATTAAAGGGATAAAAAGAGAAGGGAGAGGCAGAAAGCCGAACACTAAACCCGCTTCGCGCGATACACAATTACTACCATCACGCGTGTAAGTCTACATGCACTAATTTTTTTTCAGACGGACAGTGATAAAATACACTACCCTTTCCCAGAGTTAGGTTTATAAATCATAACAGACTCTTATTAGAAAAGACAACATTATATGGGTTTACGTTTGAACACATAACAGTACCCAGACAGCACATCTTCTAAACAGGAGATAGAAGAAATTGCATATTTTGAACGCAGCCACGTAGCTCCTTTAAATTAGTATTTTTGGGTTCCTTAGGGTTTGCTGACAAATAATATGTAAAACGTTACGCAAATAGTCCAGGAATTAATAAATTATACCCAAAATAAAATATTGGGGGTGCCTGACAGCATAAAATCATTTCTGCTCATAAAATTTTTTTTATAACGTGTTTGAAAAAACCTTACGTTACATAAATAGCCTACCATGTAAACTCCAAATTGATTGGAGCGCAACAAATGAAAGCCTAACCACGATTGGTCGGGTTATAAATACTATCTTGGTTGTTAGGGGAGACGGGAAAAGATAACATTTTTTCAAACACTTGTCGAAACGTGGCTCATTGGCCAGTCTCGCTGATATACACACTTGGGAGCGTTAGTTCGAGACCACTAATTCAAATAAGCTTGATAAAGCGACAGTACGTTGAAGCTAGCTCACATTTTTGCTAAAATAAAAGCCTGGAACATAGGCAGAACGGAATTTGTGCCAGTTTGTGCCAGAATTCATTGCTAATCAACGTATCTGTGTTTATTTCCATGAAATTGTGGGACAGTGGTCTTGATGGTAGTGAGCAGCATCTGGTCAGAGATTTGCTGAATCCAGAGTCGGACAGCATACTCCTTGGTCTTTTTAGCTATCAGTGAGGTGTCTCCTGAGCCCAGAGGAGAATTCGAGCAGAGGAGTCCTTTCCTGCCGCCATCACGCCAGATAAGCGAATTGGCCAGCTGAGCTCAACATTATGTCCCCTCATCTTGAAATAACTTTATAAAAATACTATTCAGAGGGGAATTTACTTGTCTTAAAATCAGGAACTGTGAACATCTCCAATACTGGTCCCTAAAGACAAACTATTGAAGTCATGATGACAAATACCAACAGAGCTTGAACAAAACAAAACCAGTATTACCTCATTTTACTACTACACAACTGACACACATAGAACATTTGTACTAATATATGTCACTACAATATTCAGATTAAATACATTCTGTACATAACTTGTAATTTAAATTGATTGTGATTCCTGGTTCCCTTGTAGTTGAATCAGGACACATATTCATTCATGCTAGTAATGAATACATATTGTTATTTGAACCGTTACGAGTGACTTCTTTAAGCTATTCTCATAGAGTGTTATATGTATGTGAGTGTCACAGTGTTGTTAAGAGTAGTGGATTAAATTAAATTGTTTATCTGTCTGTTGTTGTGACTTACACTTCACCATACACATACCCTAGACACATAACGTAGCATCACACTATTCCAGAATAATTCTGACTGAGATATATAGATATGTGGTAGCAAGTAAGGTTATCTATAATACACTACTCTTAATAGATATAGATACCTTCACAGCTGATCTCAGTCAGTACACTAAGTTCCCTATAAATATTTATAACATCCCACTTCACCACACCGGGAACGGAAACAGCACACTATAATTAAAAACCCATCAAGTTTGACGGGTTATTGCTAGCTGTTACATAATTTAATATCAGTAGCATTGCCAGTCAGTTCCCCTAGGAGCATAGGCCTTCAAGAAGCTTCTGCCAAGTTTTCTTGTCTGTGCCATCATCTCAAGGTCTGTTGATGTTTTTTTCATCCCTTTAATTTCCATCTCCAGTTCTCATGTCCGTTAGTTTTTTGTTGTACTTGTGCCATTTGTATTTTGGAAATTCCAGAACAAGGAACTACCTTGTAATACTATCAACACGTTTTCTCAATGCATGTTCTATCCATCTCCATATCATATTCTTCTCATATCTTGTTCCACTGGCACACGTTTGCTTCTTGATATCAGTTCAATATTGGTGTCCTGTCGTACCATTTCAATCCTTCTATTCTACACCAGCACCCAGCTCGTGGTAACTTCTTCGTTTTTACTGTAGTTGTCCTTCATGTATCTGAGCCACACAATAAGACAGACTTGACATTTGAGTTAACATTTGTTCATATATTTGCCAATACAATGACAGCGCCTGCAAATTCGTATCCTATTCTTTGATGCCTCCGTCTATCCCTCCCTCTATAATTTTGCCAAGAAATGTGCAGTATTCTATATAATGATAGAAAGTTTCTTCAAGTGCAATCTTGTTATCACTTCTTGCATTTATTCTCATTATTTTTTATTTTGTCATTCTCCTGTGTATTTTCAGACCAACGTGCTGTGAACGCTTATCAAGTATTTTCATTTTGTCTTGCAACCGGTTACGGTTAAGGGGCAGACAAGCCAGGTAAGTCTTACATTCTGATTTAAAAGATTAAAAAAAAGAAAAGAAAAAACAAGCAGACAATTGTAAATTACAATGGAAATGTTACTCAATGCAAGAAATGTTACAAGGGCCAAGAACTGATACATCGACGAACACAATTAGGAATGGCAAAAACCAGTTATAAGGAAAATAGAAACGTTGCTACAAATTTAACAATGAGTAAAACATTGACCAAGAAATCTCTTACTAACAATGAAATGATACGCAGCTCAAGACATTACCTATATACTAACTGTCTTACTATATCGTCTGTAACTAGTAATGAACAAATCACGTCAGGTTTTCGGAAAAATAATGAAAATGCGCTTATTTCACCGTGGACTCTGAATTGAACACCTATTGAAAGAAAACGCGCATACCTTGGAATTTTTCATGATCCTATTTCAGGAATTGCGGAAGCGATGTGCATTGCACCGTAAAAGCTAAATTGAACGCACATTAAAAGAGCACGCAGGCCTTTCAATTATTTTCATGGTGAATTGAAAATCGAACATAAGTTATCTTCCTGTTAGTACACTCTCAGACGTCTAGTTGAATATTTTCAACGAAAGCAGTAGACAGCTTGAGGCTATTTGTATCTATGTAAAGCTTGTCCACGAATGGTAATGGTGACGGCCATATGCGCTTTCTCTGTTCCACACATGATGAGCATCTTTCAAGCAGATGTTCAGCAGTCATTTTATCAGTGCCACAGTTACATTATACGAGGTTGTTTGTAAAACATTTTGTCACCGAAACCAATGCTACAAAAGCATGAAAATGTTTTGTGCAGGCTTGCCGTCGGACTAGCTGTAGAAGTAGCGCCATGCTCCGTAAGGATTGCAAAAGAAAATGAATGAATGATGATGAATGAATGCTGAATGAGTTAATAAGTGGATGTTGAATGACTTTACTTACTTTTTCTGTTCATTATTGCCACGAAGCGTAGTAGTGAGCTAAATTTTGCGTTGTTCAAACATGAATGTCGCATTCGCTCCATTAAGCTCGTGTTGTTATAGGATTTCTGTTATTTTGGCAATCCATCTGCCTTCCCTGTGCCATGACACCAGATATTTTACTGTTGTAGGCGCGTAGTGGTAATTTATCCTGTTTTATTCTCATGGACGACTGTGGTGGATTAACACCGGGGAGGTTATTGATGTTATATAAAAGAAAGTATAAGTGTCAACAGCGTGAGGTCAAGCTATGTAAGACCCTGAGTCTAATAGTTGAAAATGGTGTTGATGAGTTCTCAGGGGACCTAACGCTACCTCCCTCAGATCTCACGCTGTGCAATATTTTTATATCTATTGTGTGATGTTTGTTCTTTGGCTACGTGTCTAGGGTATTGCAAATGTAGTGATAAATGCCTGAAAAAGACAAACACAACTTTAACTCAATGAAAATTAAATCAACAAGACTGGGGTTAAAGTTAGGATATTATATTACAATTTTAATTTCCTGTACCTCAAATCTTTTGGGACAGGCATGTTTAAAACTTAAAAGAAATGTGTTTATGTACAGCATTAAATAAATATGAAGGACATCTTGTCCATAAATGTCACTACTTCAATGTTTATAGAATTTTATTTCCTGCTGAAACAATACTGTCTTATGAAGTGTCACTACTTGGAAGGACTGGGTGTCTCATCATTTCACAAAACAGTTTATAGTAGCGTGTGGAGAATACAACGTGATGAATTGACATAAGCCCGCAATCTTATGGCTTATCTTGTGGTTCCTTTGAAGATATATGACTTGCTGGAAAATACACACTCGTTCACTACAGTGTTCTCTGGAGGCAGATAAGACTTCAACATTCAATCAACCAGCATGTTGCCTCGAAACTCTGCAGCTCCAGGTTATGGCTCACTGGGTAATATATGACTCAACCCTGCAACAAGAGGAACAGGCCTCCCTAAGTACTCTATATACATATGTGTATCTCCACAACTATCAATTAAACATCATTAAACATGCGTTGTGATCAGTTAAAAGAGCTAACCAAATAGCTACAGTCCCTAATTTTAATTGTGACTGCTTCATACTCAGGGGGTATCTTCTTCTCCCCACATGGTTTCAACGCCCCTGTCACTTTAAATCTTCGTTATCTTCAGCTGGGATACACTCTTTTCTTTTTCTCTTTCTAGTGATATGTTAATTCTTTTCATATGAAATCTTATTTATTTTTAAAGTTATTAGAACCTGAGGTCTGCCGAAGACTGCCAGTGGCTTCCTGGTCTTACAGTAGTAATATTTTATATAACCATTTTCCAACACAATGTACTTTCATTTGCTTCATAAGTCTACTTAGGCATGCCTATGCTCCTAGTATGTCGCAAGCTTCCACAAAGGCAAATGTCGCACAACCAAAATTTGTGGGCGCCCTATCTGGGTTTACCGCAATCAATGAAATATTTCACAAGTATAAGGTTAACTAGCGATCAATGGCACAAGTTCAGATCGCCGACTTCCAAACCGCAAAGGCAATTGGTCCCCAATTGCTCTACGTCTGCTCTTAACCCTTCTTGGAGGAAATATTTTTTCAAGTTGCACTTATGCTTAGCAAAGCGTTCGTTTTATCCCCTCTGTTCCTAGACTAACCTCAACCAATCTAATCAAGTCAAGCCAATTTGACTTTCTTTTTAAAAAAACGCGTTTAGAAAATGTAACATCCGAAGATTTTCAAAGTTGAGCGGTTACCACTGTGTATGTCTGTCTGTCTTCAATTTTTATTTTCTACGACATCTTTGTTGTTATTGAAGCGATTTTAAAAATTGAAAGTGATTATTAACCGGACAATTGTCCTTTATCTAGCCAGTATGTTTTCATTTACTTCTTTATCCTAGTTTTCATCTTTGTACTTTTTCTTCTTTCTCTATTCAGAACAACATACTTTTTCTCTAAGGTAAGATAACATATTATAAGGATTAATATGGTATTCCAATAAACAATATTATCGTTTCTGTCCTTTCTTTTTATTTATCCTTCTATTAGAATACAATACATTATCTGCGTTTTTCTTGCCCCCTTCTCTGCCCTGCACACATTTGGTTTGCTAGTTTCAGTTTCACAATGCACAAGTTAGGTTATATTTTTTTTCCATGTAAACTTCCCCCCCCCCCCCCTTTTTTTTTTCTCTCTCTCGCCCGTTCTGTGAAAACGAAACAACGCGTTGGCCGGCTGTCAAACTGTCTAATTGTCGTTTTAAATATTAGGACGGGTAACGAAAAAGCCTGTGGTTTTTGGGGATGGGTATCAGACGCTTGGCATTAGTTAATTCAAATCTTGGACAAGCGATGGCCTTGGGCAAAAAAAATTTCAAACATGTTGTAGTTATTTATAGTTACAACCTGTCTCTAAATAATAGGGCGGGTGGGTAGAAGGTTTTTGGGGGAAGGATATCCCTTTTCCACTTTAATAGAAAAATATTCAAATATTGCATCCAATTCTTAGTAGACGTTTGACCTTGCTCTTAGCAATTTTCAAATATAATAGTGGGGTTTATAGAGTGTAATTTTACGTTACTAGATTTTTGAATAGGGAAATTATTTTAGCGTGTTGTAACACAGATACACTTTACGACAACGACGAGATGCAAAGAATGAACCAGACCTGGGGCACTGTACGAAGGATGGCCGCCGACCGAACAAAGTGGATGCAGTTTATTGCTGCACTACAAGACGCCACCAGGCGTGATGGCCACTGACTGCTTTGACAATTGGCGGCTAAGGATCAAAGAAAGAAGATTCTCCTGAGATTGCCAAACCACTTCATGTTTTACCTCTGTATACTTGCTGCAGGATTTAATTCCTACAATGTTTATAATGTAAATTTATGTTTCACGTATTGTATGCAGTTCTCACATTCTTTCTCTTCTTTTTTTTTCTTTTTGTGTGTCCCTGATGAAAACATTGTGACTCTAACGTAGGGGGCTTTGACCTTTGCCCCGGTAAGACGCATTCATGGAAGCGTGGAGAACTCGCGGTTTAAAAAACATTATGTAAATAAAGCTAAAGTCTCTTGTCGTAACCGGGGGGTCTCATGATAAGACAAAGAATGAGACTACTACTCACTCAGGCATGCCGTACCAGGCGACTAATACGAGGTTGTTGTTGTTGAGGCTAGCAAACTCGTCATGTAAAACAAATTGCATCAGAAACTACCGCTGCAAGAGCTCATAAATGCCTGGTTCATGTTTTCTGAAAGGAGACCAGCTGCTGTGGTGTCTCTATGTTCCATAGATAGCGAGTAAAAAAATGATAATGGTGATGATGATGATGATGATTATGATGAGGATGATGGAAGGACAAAATATTTGTGCTAGCAGTTAAAACAATATTTACCGTCATACATAAAACAAATATAAGACTATTTTATTGGATTCCAAAAGCAGAAGAGTTGCGCTAATAATGAATATTACATCTTTTCTTTTCGCTATTCGCTCCTTAAGGAGAATGGGGGCACCACTGAAACTGCCTCACTCGCAGAAAACCTGCATCCAAGCATTCATATGCTTTTTAATTAAGCGGATCGACTGTTAGAGAATGACACTGCAATAGATGAATCGAATAAATAGATAAATAGTTGGGAGAACCGCAGAAGTGATTGCGTCATTAATTAGGCTGGATTGCTCCTAGGTACATATCCGGTATCCACGTGTTGAAAATCGAGCTAATTGGTTTATTGGGCCCAGTCTAGGTAAAGAGTAAAGGTTGACTGATACACGAGAATATATAGAAAATAGGTTTTCACAGGTGGTAGGTTGAGGGAAAGATATGTCTCTGGAGTGAGTAGGTTTCTCTCATCCAGCCTATCCGTACAACTATGCTTTGTTACAAGACAGTCTTTGCCTCCCTATCTAAATTAAGAACAGGTTACCCTACACACACACAACAATATGTGACAACAAGACACACAAACGTGAAAAAACTGGGTATGGGTCGGACCAACACACAAAGTTAAGTTTTCTTGTTGTTTATTCTCCCTAAACAGTTTACAACATCAAGTTAGCCAAAAGTATTAAGAAAATCATTTACATATAGAGGAAATAAAGAAGAATGGTGCGCCTTCACTGTATAAAAGAAAATAACCAAAGAAAATATTAACCCAAAGGTTGAAGGTTAGCACTAGGTTTACAGAATAACAATATTGGCACAATATATGACCAAGTCAAGTAAACAACATCAACAACCTAATTAAATAATATTTACCAACAACAGTAAAATCATCACACGCTCTCTCACTCAAGTGGCCACTTCTCACACTCTTATCTATTGGTACTCTTCTCGTGGGTCTGTGGTATCCCTTGATAAATTTATTCCACGAATTTAATCCCTAGTTTGCTGTTGATTAGTGTATCACCAACAGCTGTCGAGGACACAAATTGGCCCCAGTTCATCCAAAAAAAAAAAAATAATGAGGTGAACGCCGAATAAGTTAAGGTCCACGATTAATCCTGGAAATAATATAAATCATAAAGGGTTGTCTTCACTGTTCTAAGAAAAACTAGCACTGTTCCTCATATGTGTGCACAGGGGAATGTGATTCTAGATACAGGAACTACAAGTGAATAATTTCGTTGCGACAACTCTTGCAGTGTTGAGGGCGGGCGGGAAAACAGTCTTGTTTCCCGCTCGGGCTGGAACGTCTATTTGGATATAGGGTTTACTACAAATATTGAATATGTGAGAGTCCTTGGTGGTTTACCATTTAAGAGAGGGGATTCCTTCTAGTGTTGTGGAATAATCCGGTGCTACAAATGTTACAAATGATGATGATGGATTTTCTATCGGCCGACTCTTTGCCTGAGGGCCACTCCTGAACAGTGTATAGATTGGTACTCCACTGGGATTACAACTGTCAGGTGTTGGGGAAAATAATAATAATGTTTCCAGGTATACACCACTTACTTACTTACTTAGTCGTTCCCCTTCTACCGTGAGGTGTAGAGGTTTGGAAGAGAGAGCGCCAGAGTATCCTATCGGCTGTATTCCTCCTGGAGTGGTTCCATTCTAGTCCTCGGTCCTTCAAAGATTGTCTAATGTTGTCCTCCCAGCGGACTCTGGGTCGTCCTGGGGATCTGGATCCCTGGCTCTTAGTTTCCCATGCTTGTCGTGGTAGTCGATTTTCTCCCATTCTGCAGATATGGCCAAACCATCTTAGTTGGGACTGTTCTACTTCGGTCTGCAGGGGGTGGGATTTTAGGGGACTCGCATCCATATGTCAAGACTGGGACAAAGGTGGAGCGGTATACAGCCATCTTCGTTGTCTTACCAACCTCTCTCTTGCTGAGGAATCCTCGATTTATGACCTGAAAAAGTCTCCCAGCTGCTGCTTTTCGAGTGGCCAACTCTTCTTTGATGCCTCCCTTTCGGTCTATAATAGCTATACACCACTTGTGGGCTGTTAAAATAATATTTCTGAATTTAGTAAGTCCAGTAGTTAAATTACAGTCACACCATATAATCGGCTAGTATACTCTTCTAGCATGAAATGGAATAAGGAAACGAAAATAAAGACCGCTGGTCGTCTACTTGAGGATCAGGTCTGCGAAAAATTACAAGAACCATTTGTGGGAAAATGCTACCACTCTATGTAAATATAAATATGTATAGACGGGGACACGACAGTCTCTCCTCCACTCTGTCAAATCCTGACGAATTTAAAAGATACACGGTGTTTGTTCTACGCCTACACACACAGACATCGCTAGATGCGGATTTGGGTCGGACTGAGCCGATGAAGACTCTCCCGCCCATTCTCGCGGCTGGCACACAGTGTGTTATTTATTATTTTTCTCACAATGCGCCACGTACACTTTATCACCTATCATTTAGTAGCAAGTAAATTGTCGGTGTCTGTTAATTTGTCGTATGGCATAAAAAATAATAGACGCTATAATAACAATAATTATAAAATGAAATATAAATAGTATTTTTTCCCTCAGACTATCAGACGTCTAGCTTCTAAGTCCGGTCTGGTACGTCTTGTTTATCTCTCTCTCTCTCCTGGAGAGTTTAGTGATGCGTCGGTCTACATTGTAAACACAATTTACCGTCTCGTGTCAGCTAGGTAGCGGTCGGGGACGTGGTCTAACATTTTTATTGAATATGTGGTTATGGAAATCGCTACGCGTTATTTTATTTAATTCCCCTTACTAGCAAGAAAAAAAATCTAAGCGAAGTATATTACTGTATGTTTAAGTATTTAAGTGTTTAACTTTAAATGCTATCACCGTAGAATACTTCTAACACTTAGCACTATTTACCAGAAAATCTAGAATAAAAATCTCCACGAAT
This sequence comes from Oreohelix idahoensis, assembly GCA_024509875.1. Taxonomy (NCBI): domain Eukaryota; kingdom Metazoa; phylum Mollusca; class Gastropoda; order Stylommatophora; family Oreohelicidae; genus Oreohelix; species Oreohelix idahoensis. Next base: position 453,820 of record JAMPIV010006329.1, read on the forward strand.
CACTTTTTAACCAATAAATCCAAAAGAAATAGTTATGTCTACGCGCTAGACTTTCTTCTCAAATTCTGACTGACACTGATGGTTGGGTTAAAGAAAACAGCAAAATATATATCATTGGATTTCTTTCATCTCTAATGGCGTTATTTTGCACTACTGTGTGGGACAAAAATTCAGAAGCGAAATATGAAAGTTCAAGGGCTTACGTGTCGGTCTTTCCAGCGGTTCTCGTCTGGAGTGGTGACCGATATCAAAGACTTTCTTTCTCCTAGCGGTTTCCTCTGTGGAATGCCCGTTTTCCAAGATCAAAAGAAACTAGGGATTTCTAAAATTTCCCTGGACAAACTTCAAAGGGGCAGATGAGCTCGCGTGAGTGGAAAAGAGTAAAACAAAGCGTGATTTGTTTCCTGTTATGACTGACAGGTCAACGAAAATTGTAAACACTTCGTTAGGACGTGTGTACAGAAAATAGAGCGGGGACAAAAGTTGAGCTAGCAGAATTAGAGACAGTTGGTATGATGCATGTTTAGCTAGCAAATCAGAGAGCAGCTATAAGGTTACAAAAAGCTGTCAGATTACTGTAGGCTCTTTTCAGTACACGTCACAGTAATAACCTTTGTCCACGAACCACTATTTTTGTGGTGCTTAGTTGGTAGGGTGGATAGTGTGATTCGCTTCCGTAGCTAGTCGGTGTTGCCGTTCGGAAAGTCCTGGGTTTGATGTTCTGATAAGCCGATCATGTCTGTTGTTTTACTGTTGTCTAGTTTTCATCTTCGTTACTTCTCACGAGTGCTTGAAACATGCCTTTATGTGTGTAATATTTACTTAATAGATGAGTCAACAGGGCTAAGACCGTTGGAATTTGGCATCAGACCTATTACTAGCAAGGACTGATGTAAGAGAAAATGTATTCGAAGTGTATACAACCAGCGCTACAGGAAAATTTACCATTCATACCCTTGAACATTTTTTTCAGTGAGACTGAGCGCCTACGGGTGTGCAGTGGGTGCAATGATATCGGTTCTGTTCTACAATAACAGCAGTGGCGTATCCTGGTAATGCGAGCTAGGCGTGCTGCTACTTAAAATGAATATGTACGCCTACTATTTAACTTGTTCCCCTCTTAATTTAAAAACCAACTATATTCAATTACGCAACGATTGTTATTAGGGGTATATGTCAATTATCTCCGAAATACTAATTAACTTACAACTTGAAACTCACTGTCACTGTAATAATCTGCATTCCCGGCAACAAACAAAAATTAATCATAAAAAACACTGGACGGACACAGCCGATTTTTACAACTCGAGAGCTGCAAGACCACCGCACGCATGTTCGTATTGTATTGACGTATCTGGCCATGACCCCGATCCACACAAACCAGTCTTCAAACGTAAAATCGAAAGGTGCAGCACGCATAGTGACGGAATTACCCGAGAAACTTCGGGCGATTGCTACCAACCAAAAAAACTGCACTATAAAACGCGTCTGGGAAACTGAAACTAGGTATACTCGTAGATTCTATGCTGGGAAATCCGTTATCCTGATGCGTGCGGTCCGAAAGCAGAACATTATAAGAGAAATATTTTATAGAATAATACATTAAATTTTTATTTTCTTTCGGGCATAGGTGTGCGCAGCACACATAGAGAATACGCCACTGAATAACAGTGGTTGTTTCTACAGCAGAGGTTGTTCACATGAAGAGGTTGTTCACATGAAGAGGTTGCCAGTCCAGTGAACAACCTCATTTTAGCCAACTCTTACGACGGTGCCTGAAGGTTCTGTAGTCTTATTCTGTGGGTGTCCCTTCACAGACCACCCCCCTCCCCGAGAACAACACGTGACAAAATCGCATCGACACAGATAATAATATACTGCAGGTTTTAATCAAGGCTGTGGAGTCGGTGTAGGGAGTTGAAGTCGTGGAGTCGGTCTTTTTTAGTGTTATTGGAATCGGTTAAAAATGTTCGAACTCCGACTCCGAATTTTCTGCCATATAACTAGTAAAATATTGTAGATGGAGTCGTGGAGTCTGTCGTTTTAAGTATAGTCGGAGTCGGTTTAAAAATGTCCTAATTCCGATTCTAAATTTTATGCCATAGGACTTGTAAAAAAACAGTAGTTGGAGTCGAGAGTTGGAGTTCTAAGTTTCAGTAGTAGTCGCAAGTCGGAGTTGTACTTCCAAAATGTCAGGACTCGAAGTCGGGATTGTTTTTGGCCAACTCCACAACCCTAATTTTAACTTCGTAGGCAAGGTAAAAAACAATGTATACGTGAATAAAATACTGCCAGGTCACATAAATAAAAACATAATCATTTTAACTTTGTAGCAGGTTATGAGCTATGACCTGGCGCCCAAAATAAACCGAGCATAAATCTAAACGGCGATAAGAGCGCGAAGGTAAACTAGGCACGTAAATTAAGAAAAAAATCAAGCAAGCATGTAACTGATAGATATTGTGGAAGTTGTTGCAGGATAGCAGTATTTGCAGAAGGAATAAGAAAATGAGGAATATAGATGAAAGACTGATTACATCATCATCATAAGCTGCCATCTCTACATGGAGGTTGGCTGTGCAATGGATCTCCAAAATCTTTTGCCTGTTCTCTTGAAGGTGCACTCTGATAGGCTCTTTCCTGTCCATCTCTTGATGTTTTCTTCCCATTTCCTCTTTCACGTTTTCCTCCAACCCTTCTTTCTATTATGGTCTTCTGCAAAGTATTGTTTATTTTTATATAGCCAAACCATTTTAGCTGCCTAATTTTGATCTCTCATTAATTCTCTTTTCATCCCTCAGTTTTCTATGACCTCTTTATTTGTTTTCTTCTCTTTCCGTGTTTCCATGAGATGGGTCCCATTCTTCTATATATCCACATCTTGTTTACGTCGAGTTGACATACTAACTGTCAATGAGTGGGAGAGGTTCTCCCCGCTGAAAATAGATGTATGAGCCCTTGTAAAAGATACTAAAGACTTATATACAGGGTAATTGAAAATTCATTCACTATTTTTAAATTTGTATATACTGACTTGTATCTACTAGATTATAAATGAAACAAATGTTAGAATAATCAACAATAACTACCTTTTGACAAACAAAGTTTTTTTTTTTTCACAGAAACAAATTTAGATACCACCTATTCAACAAGATAGGAACTACTGATAAATAAATATTAGACAAACATAAAGGTATGTTTTCAGGCACTCGTAAGAAATAAAGAAGTAGAACACTAGACAACAGACAAACAACAGACGTGAGTGGCTTACCCAGGAATCGAACCCCAGACCTTCCGTGCGACAACACCGCCTAACTATGCAAGCGAATCACACTATCCTCCCAGCAAACTAGGCATTACCAAAAATGATGCTTCGATGACTGGTCATCTGTGCGAAACGCAAGACACAACACCGGAAGTTTACAATGGGCAGTTCAGCCTAACAATGACGCAATCACTTCTGTTGTTCCCCTATTATACAGTATAGATGAGTGTAACAGTAGAAGATAAAGTTACCCCAACAGCAGATAATACCGTAGTGGAGCGAAGTGTTAGAGACTTCACTATACTAGGTCCAGCATCCAGAAGTGAGGTGACTAGTTCTCTTCCTCGCTGCCTTTTCTTTCCCTAACTCGTGCGAATTCAGATACTCATTTACAGCTGGTAGACTAAAGCGTGTCGATATCGTGAATCGAACCCGGCACCATAGCAGCGAGAGACTTTGTCAATCATCCGCTCATAACAGTAGCATAGTTGATGACTGCTGAACACCTGCTTCAAAGATGCTCAACATATGAGCAACATTGAAAGCACAAATAGGCCGTTCCCAGTACCATTGCTGGAAAAACTATGGAGATACACATAGCTTCAAGCTGACCACTTCTTTCTTTGAACATATTCAAGTTGACGTCTGAAAGTGAACGAAACAGCAGAAGAAGATTCGATGTTACATACTTTAAGTAGGCCCTGAATAAAACGAGAACAGCCTTTTCTAGCCTCAACAACATTTGGAAGTCTTCCCAGTACAGCACAAACACCAAATTAAGATTATATGAGAGCTGTGTACTTTATATCTTTCTCTATGGTGCAGAATGCTGGAGAGTAACAGAAGGAAATGTCGAAACTGTCCTCCTTCCACACAAACTTCCTAAGGAAAATTCTCCGAATCTTTTTGCCGAGTACTATCCTTAACCAAGAACTACTTACTCGGAGCAAGCAAGAGGACATGCACACCATCATAGCTGGCAGACGCTAGAGTTGGGTTGGCCACGTCATCAGAAGAGACCCCGATGCCATCACAAGAACAGCTATACTATGGACCCCCGACGGAAAGCGAAAGAGAGGCCGACCAAAAACAATTTGGCGGAGAACTGTGAAGACCGAGGTGCAAAGAATGTACCAGAGCTAGGGCACTGTACGAAGGATGGCTGCTGACCGAACAAACTGGAAGCAGAGTGTTGCTGCCCTACAAGACGCCGCCAGGCGTGATGGCCACATACTCCTTTGACAGTTGGTGGCTAAGGATCAAAGAACAAGAAGAAGAAGAAGTAGATCCTAAGTAATAGAACTTTAAATTTAGTGTCCAAAAATAGTTCCCAAATTTTGCTAAAACTAACTACAATTTTTTTTATAAACTTTGATAAGATTTCAGAAATCTGGACACAAGTTCTATCCTCCAATGCGAAGCATCTTTGCGAAATCTCAAGGTGACAGATAAATTAATAAGCAAGTTATAATAAAAATAATAATTTATAACAAGGTTCTGAAAAATGCGTAGTTTTCTTCATAGGAAAAAAAACAACCAAATCAAAATTCCTTAAGAAAATACAGTTTTTGAGTTTAAAATACACCTGCTTAGAATGTGCCCTGACAATTGATTTTGACATATTTAGATTAAGGAGTTTATAAATTATCAGAAAATAGATTAATACCAGTTTCGTATTTTCCTTTTTTGTTTAAATTTTGACATAAAATACAGTGCCGCTCCTTCCCCAAAGGTAAGTACGAATATAGTAGCGTATGCTTTTCGATGGAAATTACCGGGTTCGACACTAGGTTACGTCACGCTCCCGTCTACCCGGTGGTAATTGGATACATGATCATAATCTTCAGTTAGGAAAGACAAACGTCTCGAGAAAGGGTACCCCCGTCTCTCCACCTCATAAAGCTTACACTTTATAGTGAAGTCTCTAACACTTCAACTCCTTCTGCAGTATCCAATATGGGACTACATATACATTTTACAAGAACAGGGGTTGCTAAAACTGTTTTTACTTTATTTTTTCTATATTTATAAACTTAATTTATTTACTCTGCCACACGGACGCTTACCTGCAGTGGATTATGTTGTATGATGTATTTTGACGCATGAACACGTTCTATCCGGGTAGTTTATGCAGCATCGGAATAGCTAGCAGCCCTTTTGAGGACTAACCCTTATCAAGGCTACGTCATGTTAGCTGTTAGATATTAATAGTTCTTCTCAGAGCGTGATACTTATCAATGTTGCAACTGCCTGCCATAGTGTTTATCAATGCCGCCATTGCTAGTGTCATGGTACTCATGAAGTGTTTCTGGGTGTGAGTGGGTGAAGGAATGCGTTTTGCTTTGTTACATGTTAGTTTAGGGGTCGGATTGGTTAAGAGGTATGGCGTCCGCCTCGAATTCTAAAGGTACCGGGTTCGATTCCAAGCAGAAGGAATATAATTTATGGACATTTTTTTTTTCATAACTAGTGGTCCCAATGATGTCATACTCCCCCTGGTCTCCTGGGTAGTGAGATCAGATGCCTAGCTTTCTCGGATAAGGGCGGAAAAATAGGAGGTCCCGTGTGCAAGTTGCGCACGTTAAAAATCCTTCGGCTGTTTGAAATCGTAGAGAGTAGGCCACACGGCCACTGCCCTGACAAATTAAAAAAAAATAAGAAATCTACCCACCACAAAAATATTTATAGAATATCTGATTCCTATATTCACACATTGGGATTCTTGCCGGTGCTACGGAGTTCGTGCACTGTGCTGAGATCCTCCTTGTGTGATCTAAGGGAGGAGATCAGAGCACTGATAGAGTTGTACGCGTGTAATGAAGATAGTCCTTAAAACCAAAACAAACAAACATGGTAGTTGACACACATCAGTATGTATGTAACTTGACTGATTGCTATTCGGGCGTGTAGTTAGTTTGTGAGGAGATTAACGTAAGCTCGTGCAATGCGTGTTCTATAGTGATTGCAGTGAGTGTGGTTGAGAGTTTGAGTTAGGGAGTATGTGGCCACATGTCGTGTGAAACGGTTGGTGTGTAAATATTTGTGAAGAAGGGCTGGAGTATTCCAGGATTCAGATTATTTAGAATATGCGCTAGTTTTTCCCGTGCTAGGAAGTTCTTGTGAGGCCTCGAATACTATTATATGGACGTGCGTTGTATCTCGCACTTATATAGTTTAACAGAGGTTTGCAGTCGTTGATATAGTATTATTTATAAGCGCGTTGCTTGCGCTACAGAAGTCATTTAATAGGAGGCGCGTCGTTTATCCGGGCCATGTTATAAGGGCTAGATATATCAGTACTCTCTCTGGACATAGAAATTGGCTACCGCATCGGCAAAACTGCAGTCCGCTTTACATCGCGTGTTTGTGGAAACTCTTCTTCTTCTTCTTCTTCGTTCGCCCTGAAAAGGACGGTGGTTGCGTTGTGTCTGTTTACAACGTAGCTGTGATATCTGCACCTTTCGGTCGACACATCCGACTTCTGCACGGCATTTTTTAGGACCGGGTTTGCCTTCCCATTTCGATCCACACTCGCACAGCCAGCCTGCACAGCTGCAGACTGTTTCCAGGACCACCACGTGGTGGTGGAGTGCGGTCTTGACCAGCTCTGGTTCGCTGGTCCTGACGCAGGCAGTCAAGCTATGAGTCGCTGACTGCGGTCTCTATTGCTGCGTCTTGAGGTCCCGTTTGTGGAAACTCCAAACTCACAACGAAGACCAAAGCTGCGGTATATAACGCCTGCGTCACCAGCAGTGTTGCCACAGCTGGGTATTTTTTACTAGATCTGGGTTTTTTGGCTTCCGTCTGGGTATCTGGGTAGTGTTTTTTTTCAAATCTGCATTAATCTGGGTATATTTGACAATTGGCATTTACAATGTATGTATATTCTGTGCACTGAGAATTATACATTATATTTATATTATAATTAAATGTAATAAAATTATGTGCTTTTTATTTTTTATTCCACTTAAATTTAATTCTTGTTTTTTAATTGCTTTTTACTTTTACCATAACCACATCAATGATGCCTTGCAATACTCAGTCATTTTTTCCGATGTTTTACTCTTTTTAAACATCAGACAAACATCTATTGTTTTTTTTTTTTTTCTATTATTCTGATGAAGATACGCTAAGTTGTGCCTGCAACCTCATCTACAATACTCGAAAGTTAACTTAGTTTTTCCGATGTGATTTCCAAGCAACATATTCTTTTTAATCCTAGTAAAAATTTCAGACGTTTAAGCACAGATTTTGGAACTCTACAAACAGCATATTGTCAATTCATGCATATGATCTTTTTGTTTTGGTAATTATAAGATTATAAAATGAGCGATAATAAATTCTTTAAGCGCCAAACACGGCGCATAAGGCATGAAGTGACGCTTGCATACGCTAGTAGTTGTAGCAGCATAACGACACACACGCAACCTCACTCCTCATTGTTCTTCTGAGTGTTTGCGTCGAAAAGTGAGCGCCTGTAGTGGTATTCGAATTCGTTAACCTATAGTTAAAACTAAACAAACTTATTTGTCGAAAAAGAGTTTTCTGACATTTGTTCTGAAAAGCAGTTTCCATTTTCCAAGCAAGCAGTTAACACTGAGATTAACATTTGAATTAAACAGACGAAGCTTGGTATGTAAGATGGAGTTAGATAATCTTTTGTGCCATGCAAGTTTAATTTCCTTGTTGTGTCACCATCCTGAGTAGTTGAAACTTTCAACTTTCGTAGGTTCAAGAAGATCAAAGGCGTTAGAAAAGGACTTTAGTTTTTTTTAGAGGCATTTGTAACCGGCAAAGAGATATGCACAGATTTGGAACTCTACATCATCTGCGAGGTCCCCCAGGAATTTTCCATTTGTCCATTGTACCCAATTCATGCATATTCTCATAACCCAATCAATGACAAAAAGTAGTGGTGAGAAGCCTTGTTTCTACTGTAAAACCATTCTGTATTCCCTTTATTTTGTTTCTAACACAACATCTTGCATTGTCATATAGCGCTTTGATTATATTACATAGTGGAAAAAAAAAAAAAAACCATAGATTGTTTCCACAATGGGCAGTAATCAAGTGAAAATCGACGAAGGTGAAATAAGTGGCATTTCCACTGATTCTTCTATTTGATTTGATTTGAACATACATGATCGTTTCGGCCTTTGTTCTTCTGATCTTTTCGTCAGCATGTAAGTCTTTCTATCATGCAACATAATAATTTTCCAGGTACTGTTAAAGAGATATCGCCAGTTTTACAGTCTGATAGATCAGTAACTTTACATAATACTGTCTTTCCATGTGGGGTGTTCTTCTCTCCAACTTCATTTATTTATCTAAAATTCTCAAGAGGTTGTGCTTTAATCATTTTGAAATTTCGTCAAATCCAGCAGCTTTAAAAAAATAAAACGGCTTGTTTATCTCGTCCAGCGTGAAATCGCAAAGCAAATATGTTTCATTATTAAAAAGGTGTTACTGTTGGTGGTTGGTTTAGCACCTCCATGAAGTGCTCAGCCCATCTCTTATTTGTTTCTTTTTCTGTTGTATTGCTTTAAAGTTGCACTAAAAGATTGTGTAAGCATCGTCTACCCCGTGTATTTGAGGCATAAAATAATCTGGGTATTTCTGGGTTTTTCTTAAGAAGAAAATCTGGGTTTATCTCTAGAACTTGAGTGGCAACCTTGGTCACCAGCACATTTCTACGTGGCAGAAAGACATAGACAATTTATGCTGAGCAAGAAAGAAGGCTCAATACTTTCCATCTGCGGTGTCTACGCCACATCATCGGTATTTGGTGGAAGAACAAAGTGACAAATGTCGAGGTGTTGTCACGTGCTGGCCTTCAAAGCATATCTACACTGCTTAGATTGGGAACCGCGCTGGTGTAATGGCTTCGGCGTTGTACTGGCGACCAGGTGTTCATGGTTCAAACCCGGGCGTCGGCGTTTGAAGAAATGTTTACGGCCGGAAATTTGACTGAATAGCCTGAACGGCTCCTGTGATAAACCCTCTGTGGATGGGAAGGAGCGAAGCTCCTGACCGGGTTGGAAGGAAAGTCCTCAGGTTCCCCAGCCTCGCAATGATATGTCATTGGGCCGAAGGGCTGAAAGCCCAAGTGCCGCTGGTTAAGAAAAAAAAAAAAAAAAAAGAAAAAAAAAAACACTGCTTAGACAGCGCAGACTACGCTGGCTTGGCCATGTCCGCTGCGCTGCATGGAAGATGGTCACATCCCGAAAGATATCTTCTACGGACAACTGGCAGATTATAAAAGAATAGTTGGGTGACCGCAGCTGAGGCTCAAAATGTGTGCAAGAGAAACATGAGGGCACTGGACATAAATCCAGCAACCTGGAAGGAAGAAGCTGTCGATCGCACCAAGTGGCGATGCTCCCTGTGGTGCCACCTCAGATTTGGCAAAGGGAGGCTCTGGCGGCAAGCGGGGGAGAGGGGAAAGTATCGAAGAAAACACCAGGAAAATAAGCAGCTGAAGGATGTCATCTCAGGGGCGCATTCTCATAGTCAGTTATGACTGAAGAGGTTATTATTATTATTCTATCAGTACTAGAAGCACGTCGTTGTTTTCCCGCGCTGTGGAGTTCTGGGATGAACCATGATGTCTATTGTTCAGACTAGAAAGGTCTGTGCAAAGAGTGTATGCCGCACTGAAGGTTATGCAGAAGTTGCAAGTACGATAGAATGACGTACCAGATGTTTAACCGATACAAGTTGCTTTGTTCTATTGTTTCTGATGCCCAGGACTGTTATCGAATATATTTTGATGGTACTGTGAACCCGACTCCTGTCAAGTTATTTTTAGATGTATGTAAGGCGAGCGTTTTCTTGCTGCGCGTTTCTCGCGCGTGACGAATGAAAGAGTAGGGATTTACAGTCTCCCTCGGCTGCGCAGCCGAGCGAGACTATCTGCTTTCTCTAAATCCCTACTCTTTTATTCGTCACTCGCGAGAAACGCGCAGCAAGAAAACGCTCGTCTGTAAGAGCCCTAAGACTATCAACCCACGTCTCCAAGTTTGATACATTAACATGCAACCCGAAATCTATCCCGTGACAGCTAGAAATATAGATACGGTTGGATGGACAGACAATTATATTACAATAAGAATAGGAAATAGCTAGATGACTTTTAACTACATTAGGAAATATATGGAGATTAAACGCAATCATGTCTAACATAAAAATTTGTATTTTCAACTCAAATGTCATTTCTGTCGTATGAAATTAAGATCAAGAAGAACAACAGCAAAAAAGCTACAGACTTTCATAAATGAATGCTCTCACAGAATAGAAGGATTGAAGTGGCATGACCAGATCACATGGGGAACATTTGTCAAGAACCAGATATGTGCTAGTGGAACAAGAGATGAGAAGAAGACGATGGAGATGGATAGGACACATACTGAAAAAAAAAACGTTGATAGCATTACAAGGCAGTCCTTATTCTGGAATCCACAGGGTAACAGATACAGAGAAAGACCAAAGAACACACGAACTAGAGACAGACATAAAGGGGATAAGGAAGAAGAAATGAAAAGCACCTTCAACTGGTGGCACATGACAGGAAAGAAAGGTAAAGGTAAAGGATCCCGTTACACGCCCATTGAGGCATATTGGGAATATGGTGTTAAGCTCATATTTTCTTGACCGTCGGCACACTAGGGGTGATGTAGTCAGCATCACGCCGGCCGCCTTAACCTTCCTAGAGTTGCTCTGGTACAGGACAGGAAAACTTGGCATAATACCTATGCTCCTTGGAGAACTAAAAGGTAATAAAAACGATCACAAAATCATCATCACTGCCTACGCGAAAACGATTATTGTCATCCCCACAAACATGATCGCTGCTTAGAAAGTTCTTTCACCTGGCAAACAATTACTTTTTTATTTTACTTATCACACACACAACCATGTTCAATAATGAGATAACTTCTGGTTGGCTGAATAACACGAAGTTCCGAGTCTAACAGATAGGAGAATAAAAAACAACTTAATGGAATACGATTACAAGACGAGCTGATGTTACAGATAAGAAAGGTAATCAGACGTGAAGGGGATGAAGAAGATACGGAAAGAAAATGAGGTGATACCACGTGATAGGTAAATTGGGTATACGTTTATTGAAGGCTTATACTTCTTGAGTTGACAGGTGATGAAGAAATAGAAGAAATACTGGCAGTCCTTTTCAGGGCTTAATATTTATAAACTTTGCAAGTGCTAACAGTCCTTTTCATGATCAGTCCTTTTCAGGGCTTAGCTATGCTAGCTTAGCATTTATCAACACTGTACTAGAGTTAGCAGAGACCACTCATTTTTCAGCAGCAATTGAGGTTCAGGCGCAATGTAGTTCCCGGTGGTTTGTGACGGTATTGCCTCCCCTGCTTTGCAGTACTGGTCCAACAGTGGCCAAAACTCAAGAGTATTTACTATGGGCCTTCAAAAGTGTCTACCTTTGCACAAGATTACTCTTGACAGAGATGTAGATAGAATGGTAATGACCCTTCTGTCACAAAGGAAGACTTCACAAGATATTCAGATAAGCGAAAACAATCACCCGTATGTTACCGGGGCCCGAAAGGGGAGCAAAGAATAGTAACACTGTCCCCTACCAAGCATGTCGTAAAAGGCGACTAAGGAGGGTTGGGCATGGGACCGGTTACACCATCCTGTAAAAAAATTTAAACCACAAAAAACTTCAACAAATATGGACAAGTCAAATAAAGAAAATAAAACACAGCCATCCAAGACAGGGGAAGGTCCTCTCGCGGGGAGGCGTATGATGCAACACAGAGAAAGCCGAAAGGAGTCTGTGTTGCTGACTAACCTTCTTTCTTCTAGGAGAACTTCCAGATTTGGCACCTGGAATGTTCGGACATTAAACGAACAAGGGAAAGTGGCGCAAGTAGCAGCAGAAATGAGGTAATACAAAATCGAGGTTCTGGGAATGTGTGAAACAAAGTGGAAGGGGGTAGACAGGAAGAAACTCATCACAGGTGAATTGGTGCTGTCCTCAGGACATGAAGACGAAAGTTCACACCACAGTGAAGGGGTGGCTCTTATGTTATCTAAAGAAGCACAGAAAGCACTAATTGAATGGGAAGCTGTTGGACCCAGAATAATAACAGCTTCTTTCAAAACAGCTAAAAAGAAAATTCATGTAAATGTCATCCAATGTTATGCACCAACTAATGACAAAGAAGAGTCTGTGAAAGAAGCATTTTATACTAAACTACAGGAAATTATGGATAAAGTAAAAAGAAGAGACATCACAATTTTGATGGGTGACATGAATGCAAAGATAGGTACAGTCAACACTGGATTTGAAGAAGTCATGGGAAAACATGGGCTAGGAGTAATGAATGAAAATGGAGAGCTATTTGCAAACTTCTGTGCTTCATATCAACTGGCTATAGGAGGAAGCATGTTTCCACATAAGAGAATACACAAGGCAACATGGATTCACCAGACCATAGAACAGAAAATCAGATTGATCATATATGCATAAACAAGAAGTTTAGATCATCATTGCATGATGTAAAGGTATATAGAGGAGCAGATGTGGCATCAGATCACCATCTTCTGATAGCCAAAGTAAAAATGAAACTCAAGAGATATGCAACAATGCAAAATTATAGACAACAGTTTAATGTAGGACAGCTAAGAAATCAAGAAACAAGAGACACATTTGCGGTCACAGTATCCAACAAATTCCAAGTGCTCCAACAGCTGGAAGATGTAGAGAATACAGAAGACTATTGGCAGCAGGTCAAAACAGTATGGAAGGAGACATGTGAAGAAATACTGGGGAAAAGGGAAAGACAACAAAAAGCATGGATAACAACAGAAACCATCAATAAGATAAAAGACAGAAAAAACAAGAAAGCAGAGTTAAACACAAGCAAAACTAGAAGCTCCAAAGCCAAGGCTCAAGAAGTGTACACAGAAGCAAACAAAGAAGTAAAAAGAAGTATCAAAAGAGACAAGAGGAAGTATACTGAGGAGTTGGCAAGAGAGGCAGAAGATGCTGCAGCCAAAGGAAATATGAGAGAACTGTATAGCAGCACAAAGAAGCTAACAGGGAAATACAAGCAAACAAGTTGCCTCATAAAAGACAAGAATGGGAAACTGCTCAGCAATATACAAGAGCAAATGAAGAGGTGGACAGAATATTTTGGGGACCTTCTCAATAGACCAGCTCCACAAAACCCGCCGGACATCCAGCCAGCAGAAGAAGAGCTACAAATTAACGGTGAAAGACCAACGAAGGAAGAAATAAAGAAAGCCATAAAGCTTCTAAGAGAGGGAAAAGCGTCTGGACCTGATGGCATTCCAGCAGAGGCCATCAAAGCAGATATCGACACGGCTACAGAGATGTTATATAAATTACTTGGTAAAGTCTGGGAAAAGGAAGAGATACCAGCAGAATGGAAGGAAGGATATCTGGTTAAGTTGCCTAAGAAGGGAAATTTACAAGAGTGCACAAATTATAGAGGAATAATGTTACTATCAGTGCCAGGAAAAATATTAAACAGGATTATCCTTGAGAGATTAAAAGAGTCCATAGACAAGAAACTGAGAGATGAACAAGCAGGTTTTCGACAAAACAGATCATGTACAGACCAGATAGCCACTTTGAGAATAATAGTTGAACAAAGTCTGGAATGGAATTCACCACTATACATCGGATTTGTGGACTACGAAAAGGCATTTGACAGTGTAGACAGAGAATCACTTTGGAAATTGATGAGGCATTATGGAGTTAACCTGAAGATCATTAATTTAACAGGAGTGCGACAGGGATACCTCTTGTCTCCATTTCTTTTCTTGCTGGCAATAGATTGGGTTATGAGATCATCGACAACACACAACAGAAATGGAATCCAGTGGACTCTGACTAAGCAGTTGGATGATCTGGATTTTGCTGATGACTTGGCTCTTCTGTCCCATAGCCGTAATCAGATGCAGGACAAATTGAAAACACTCGATGAGAGGTCACAGAAATTGGGTCTGAAAATACACAGGGAAAAGACAAAAATAATGAGAATAAATGCAGGTAATGATAACAGGGTTGAACTTGAAGAAACACCAATTCAAGATGTAGAATCATACACATATCTTGGCAGTAATATAGACAAAGTTGGAGGGACAGACAGCGATATCAAAATAAGAATACAAAAGGCAAGAGGAGCTTTCATTGCATTGGGAAATATATGGAGATCAAGAGAAATCGGATCCAACACGAAAATAAGAATCTTCAACTCAAATGTCAAGTCAGTCCTATTGTATGGCTCGGAGACATGGAGAACAACAAAGACAACAACCAAAAAGCTACAGACTTTCATAAATGGGTGCTTGCGTAGAATAGAGGGATTAAAATGGTATGACAAGGTTACCAACGTGGAACTGATGACAAGAACTAGACAAGTGCCAGTGGAACAAGAGATGAGAAGAAGACGATGGCGATGGATAGGACACACACTGAGGAAACCTATTGATAGCATTACAAGGCAGTCCTTGTTCTGGAACCCCCAGGGCAAGAGAGGCAGAGGAAGACCAAGAAGTACATGGAGAAGAGAGTTGGAAACAGAGGTGAAAATGATGAGGAGAACATGGAAAGAACTTGAGATGATGGCACGGGACAGGAGGACTTGGCATGTGTTTGTTGAAGGCCTATGCTCCTTTGGGAGTGGAGGGTTATGAATGAATGAAAACAATGCTGCTTTGGCTGAGCACGTTAAGGGGCTCCACTACAATGAAAACTGGATTTTACGTACAAAATATCGATTTTTTACTTTTGAGCTTATTTTATTAAATAATCATCGAGGAATCGATTGAGCAAGGTTTTATAACATAAAAAATGCATTTGATGTATCAAAAGCATATTGTCGGCACTACCCCCATGCTATGATTTTCAAATTTGTGCCGAAAATGCACGATTTCTCTCTAAAACTATCTAACAGAGGAGTCTCAAATTTGGCATGCATGTAGTAGACATCTATATCTTTAAAGTAACACATCTGCATTTTTGATATTTTGGTAATTTTCTTTCAAAAATTTTAAAAAAAAATATTTTTTTTAAAATTTGTTCACACAAATATAGTTTTTTTTTTTTTTAAAATCATTAAAAATAGAATTTTAAACTTATCAAAATAATCATGAGTAGTACACATCTATATCTTTAAAGTAACACATCTGCATTTTTGATATTTTGGTAATTTTCTTTTATAAATTTTAAAAAAATATTTAAAAAAATATTTTTTCATACAAATATAGCTTTTTTTTTTAAATCATTAAAAATAGAATTTTAAACTTATCAAAATAATCATGAGTAAAATTGTTTTAATTGTCAGTCACAACATGTGGGTTCCAATTTGATAAAGTTTGGTCAATGGGAAACAAGATTTTTGCTCTTGAAAATTGGTGAAAAACCCAATATAGCGGTTGTTTTTTTTGGTTACCATGGTAGAAGGACAGAAGAAAAATTAGGCAAGACAAAGGCGAGAGGAGGAGCTGCAGGAAGCTGAAGGAGGTGCAGCATATAGTGCTGGACAATTTTAAACACATTCCCCCCCCCCCCCCCCCCTCCCCAGAATGGAGTATATTGGACAAGACAAGTCACTCGGTGACTAAAATGCATTTTTCTCAAAACTAACATTTTATTAACAAAAAATGTTATTTTTTTACAAACTATCTAATAGATCAGTCTGAAATTTGGCATGCATGTAGGACACATATATACCTTTAAACTGACAGGGGCTTTTTTTTTTGATATTTTGGTAATTTACTTTGATATATTTTTATATATATATTTTTTTTCATTGTTTTTCATACAAATATAGTGTATTTTAAAAAAATAATCATTAAAAATAGAATTTTAAACTTATCAAAAAAAGCCTATGGCAAATTGTTTTAATTGTCAGTCACAACATGTGTGTGCAATTTGATAAAGTTTGGTCAATGGGAAAATAAGTTTTTAGCTCTGGAAAATTGGTGAAAATCCAAAATGGCATATGTTTTTTTTTTTGCTTACCATGTAGAAGGAAAGAAGAAAAATTAGGCAAGATAAAGGCAAGAGGAGGAGCTGCAGGAAGCTGAAAGAGGTGCAGCATATAGTGCTGGACAATTTTAAACACATTCAGCCCCCCAGAATGGATTATTTTGGACAAGACAAGTCACTCGGTGACTACAATGCATTTTTCTCAAAACTAACATTTTATTAACAAAAAATGTTATTTTTTACAAACTATCTAATAGAACAATCTGAAATTTGGCATGCATGTAGGACACATATATACCTTTACACTGACAAGGGCTTTTTTTGATATTTTGGTAATTTGCTTTGATATATTTTTTTAAATATTTTTTTCATTGTTTTTCATACAAATATAGTGTATTTTTTAAAAAAAATCATTAAAAAAAGAATTTTAAACTTATCGAAAAAAGCCTATGACAAATTGTTTTAATTGTCAGTCACAACATGTGTGTGCAATTTGATAAAGTTTGGTCAATGGGAAACATGAGTTTTTAGCTCTCGTAAATTTGTGAAAATCCAAAATGGCGGATGTTTTTTTTCGTTACCATGGTAACCACATGTTTTTTAACAAAATAAACTGTAGAATTTGGTTCATGGACATACACTGTGTCTATTGAGCACATAAAAAGTTTGAAAATGTTATTAGAACAAAAGTTAGTTTTAATTCTAGAATCTGCCGACAACTTTTGTGAAGAATTAAGGAATGATTAATTTTAGCTCGTTAAGCCCCCACCTCTGATTTACTCAGTAGAATTCTTATTATTCTGATATAGCTCTGTTTAGATTGTGTGTAGTAAATTGACTGAGACAAACATACAGTACATTTAAAATGATTAAATCGTTCAGTGCTCCAGCTCTGGTTCATTCTTTACATCTCGGCCTCCACAGTTCTCCGCCAAGTTGTTTTAGGTCGGCCTCTCTTTCGCTTTCCTTCAGGGGTCCATAGCATAGTTATTCTTGTGATGGCATCAGAGTTTCTTCTGAGGACGTGGCCAACCCAACTCCAGCGACTGCCAGCAATGATGTGTGCATGTCGTCTTGGTTGCTCCGAGTAAACATTTCTTGGTTGGTGATGGTATTCGGCCAAAAGATAAGAAAACATTTCTTTAGGCAGATTTTGTGGAAAGACGACAATTTCGACATTTGCTTCTCTGTTACTCTCCAGCATTCCGCACCATAGAGAAGCACAGAAAGTACACAGTTCTCATATAATCTTAATTTGGTGTTTGTGCTGTACTGAGAAGAATTCCAGATGTTGCTTGGACTAGCAAATGCTGTTCTCGCATTATTCATTCAGTTGTTAATGTCTTCGCTTGTTCCGCCTTATGATGTTACTATGCATCACATGTAAGTAAATATGTCAAACCCCTCAGTGAAAGGGAAAAAAACATTCTGTTAAAAGTGTGTCAAGATATTGTGATGTTCTAAGACTTGCCCTACTGGCTTCAAATGTTGGTATTTTACGACATTCCTCTGTCAGCTGTCCTTGCCTTGGTCTCTCACCCTAACCCCAACTACTCCTTCGTATAAACCCCATAACGGGCGGGAAAGATTAAGCCAGCCAGCATTGCAGACGTTAAACTAATGAGATCATTATCTCGTGGTCAAGAGCTTCCAACAACTCACGTTCGCTCGTTTGATGTTTGTGTGTGAAAGGTAGTGACATTGTGTCCTCGATATGACGTATAATGTGTGAGTCTGTCTGTATGTTATCTATCTATCTATCTATCTATCTATCTATCTATCTATCTATCTATCTATCTATCTATCTATCTATCTATCTATCTATCTATCTATCTATCTATCTATCTATCTATCTATCTATCTATTTATCTATCTATCTATTTATCTATCTATCTATTTATCTATCTATCTATCTATCTATCTATCTATCTATCTATCTATCTATCTATCTATCTATCTATCTATCTATCTATCTATCTATCTATCTATCTATCTATCTATCTATCTATCTATCTGTCTGTCTGTCTGTCTGTCTGTCTGTCTGTCTATCTATCTATCTATCTATCTATCTATCTATCTATCTATCTATCTATCCATCAATCTATCTATCTATCTATCTATCTATCTATCTATCTATCTATCTATCTATCTATCTATCTATCTATCTATCTATCTATCTATCTATCTATCTATCTATCTATCTATCTATTAATCTATCTATCTATCTATCTATCTATCTATCTATCTATCTATCTATCTATCTATCTATCTATCTATCTATCTATCTATCTAACTATCTATCTATCTATCTGACTGTCTGTCTATCTGTCTTTCTGACTGTCTGTCTGTCTGTCTATCCTGTCTACCTACTTATCTACGGACCTGTGTCCTGGAAAACAAATTATGTCATATTCCAGTTTCGATGATTATTTTAATTCGTTAATATTTGGGTTAATATAATTTTATAATCAATCTTTAACCTGTATTGTTGTTGGAAATATTATTTATGATTTTCTTTTTATGATTTTATTTAAGTCTGAAATAACAAGACGGAATACCTGTTTTTTGTCGCCTTGAATAAACAAATATTTTCATTCGTTCGTTCTAAATTTACTTCAGACTGACATCATCCGGTTCTTTTGAAGCGTTCACGAATCTTAAGGATCGTGATACGAGTAATATATAGAGAGAGAGAGCGCGCGCGCGAGAGAGGGACAGAAGAGAAAGAGAACGAGAGAGAGAACGAGTGTGTGTGTGAGTACGAGAGAGAGAACGAGTGAGTGTGAGTACGAGAGAGAGAACGAGTGTGTGTGAGTACGAGAGAGAGAACGAGTGTGTGTGTGAGTACGAGAGAGAGAACGAGTGAGTGTGAGTACGAGAGAGAGAACGAGTGTGTGTGAGTACGAGAGAGAGAACGAGTGAGTGTGAGTACGAGAGAGAGAACGAGTGTGTGTGAGTACGAGAGAGAGAACGAGTGTGTGTGAGTACGAGAGAGAGAACGAGTGAGTGTGAGTACGAGAGAGAGAACGAGTGTGTGTGAGTACGAGAGAGAGAACGAGTGTGTGTGAGTACGAGAGAGAGAACGAGTGAGTGAGTACGAGAGAGAGAACGAGTGTGTGTGTGAGTACGAGAGAGAGAACGAGATCGAGAACGAGATAGAGAACAAGATAGAGAACGAAAGAGAAAACGAGAGAGAACGAGAGAAAGGGAGAACGAGAGAGACATAAAGAGAGAGAGCGTGGGGGATGTAAAAACAGTGATAAAGATCAGGTATACGCAATCTTTAAGAGAGAGAGACCAGCAGAATTATTATGTAAAGACATCACCTTTTAGGGTGTCTCACCTCAGCCTTTTCTTTAAATTACAAATTTTATATAGGGACTTTATGTATCCTGCAACAAATGTACCTTAGGTAGTGTGCCACTGTCACAGTTTTTTTTTGGTTCGGTTTTTGCCCTCTTCCGGCGAGGCGCGTACCTTTCAACCTATTAGGTTATATCAGAGCGCATTTACCTTAACTCTGTTGACTGCTAACCCGATCAGCGTTGATAGATACTAAGTCCTGAAAAGTCCTAATATGGACTCGCCAGCTACGCCAACGCCCGAGCTGTTTTTAACTTTAAGAGAATGCGGTTGAGGTCAAAATATCATAATACAGATGGAGTAGGAAAATCTAGTTTAGAAAATGTTCATACGGTAGGGACAGACTATTAGACCTTACTAAATGGGAGATAAAATTATAATTTATTGATTTTAAGGGCCAAGGGAGGTAAACATTTTATTACATCCCTTAAAAAAAGATCGTGGATTTAATTTGTAGATTGGCGGGTGTCGCAAATTATGGGTTTAGAATTTTGCATACGCTAGTGGAGGTAACCTAGGCAGAGAAGTATTCACGGCGTATAGTCTTATTTAGCAAAGGGAGATTAATTATTATTACGTCCCTTGAGGTTTTTAAGTGAGTTGAACAGTGCGAACGAATTATGTTGGCACGGGATTTTGGGGAAGTTAGTGAACGATTTTAATCGAAATGGTAAATCGGAGCATTTAATTTAGACAGTCTGATTTTGAACGCGCTTAGCGTCGTGGCGAGCGCTGTTTGATGGTCGATTATGGTAAATAAGCCACTGGAGATGGTTGGTGCTAGAGTCACAGTATTTTACCAAAGTATTTGCCGAACCAAGACACTCAAACGTCACCTTTAATAGATGATGGACACGTCTGTGTATTATAAAGACAAGAAAGGCAATGCCGCCAGTTCAAGATTGTGTTAACAAGTTGTAAAGACTACAAGACGAACAGGTATGTTGTGCTAGATGCAGAGACAATAGACAGTAGCTAGGGGCAGCGTGGAACAAGTGACTATTAATATAAATAAACAGCCCTGGTGGTTAGACCAGTCTTATATAGAAAGATGCAACAATTAGTTTCACCAGAACTGCGTGCCTCATCATGAGTTAAGAAACGAGAAGAGCATAATCTTAGACGAGCTAGAAATCTTTGAATCAACGTCAGACTATATAGGAGAAAACATGATGGAGCGAGAGAAGATTTGCTTTCAAAAGTTTCCTATGAACATTTTTATGTTGGGAAATGACCCGCCTCGGAGGAAAGGTTGGGCATGAATTATGATTTTCAACTGGTTGCTGACCAAAGCTGTAAATAAATATCATCTTTAATATTTATCGCTGTCCTAGTGCAGTATTTCACTAGATGTTACTCATCCAATCATCTGTCGTTGTGATGAAGTGGTTGTCTACGTTGTGTTTTAACGTGATACATCATCAACGCCTAATTTCCCACTGTGGGATCGTGATACAAACCTCACTGTATACATCCTCATCATTTTAAGAGGTACCATAAGCCAACAGCCACACCACTAAGGTAGGATAATTTTAAGGCATTTATAATTCTATATATCAGAATTGGGAACATCCAGATGCAGGGATTTAGCGGCACCTTGCATTTAGTGTGTGACCAAGAAGATAGCTGGTTGTGATGGGTTCACAACGTTATGTCAGTCCTAAAGACGCGAACGTAGCTTGCAATTTCGATCCTTGCGATCATTGACTCTTTTGGCTGTCCTTCAGTTTCCCTTGTTCATATTTTTATAATTCCTGTTAGTGTCATTTTTAGTTTATGAATTGACAATTCCCACTACTGGGGTTCAGGGGTCAAGCCCTTATTATGAAGATGACACATCACTCTGCGCTTAAAACCTCAACATCACACAGAACTGAAGAAACATTGGCCAGTACATCGTGTTCTTCTTCCTCAGACTTCCACATTAATGACTCTAATAAAGGCAGTAGTCAGCTGAAGGTTCCTGACATCTATTTTGCCTTCAGACTTCCACATTAATGATTAATAAAGGCAGTAGTCAGCTCAAGATTTCTGACATCTCGTTCGCCCTCAGACTTCCACATTAATGATTAATAAAGGCAGTAGTCAGCTCAAGATTTCTGACATCTCGTTCGCCTTCAGACTTCCACATTAATGACTCTAATAAAGGCAGAAGTCAGCTCAAGGTTCCTGACATCTCCAAACTGTTTTTTGTGGAGAGATGTGGGTTGTCGCCACATGCCGCTCCGTTCACTGCATTAAGTTGGGCAGGACTGGAGCAGATGTTCGGCTGTCATGTGGCTGGTGCCACAAGTGCAGAGATCTTTTGGACCAATCCTGTACTTGTGGTACAAAAGGTACCTCAACCTGGCCAATACATCTATGGAAGACCATTTCAGAAAGCCTAAGAGTCACAAACACCTTTTTTAAATTGCCAGAATTGCCTGGGTTTAGCAGCACACGGCACCTTTTATACAAGGTTAAAAAAACAAAAGGCAAAGGTTAACGTTACACACTCATAGTGGCATAATGGGAATATGGTGTTAGGCCCATATTTTCTTCACCATCTGCACACTAGGGGTGATGTGGTCAGCATCACGCCGGCCGCCTTAACGTTCCCAGAGTTTCTCTGGTACCCAATTCATGAGGATAGGTCAACCCCGCAGCCGTTTGTGGTCTAAAAAATCCCACTTCAACTTTGAATCGAACTATGGAAGACAAAACTAGGAAGCCAGTGCTCTAACCACTGCGCTAAGCGGCTCTCAACTCGGTCACAAGTCCTGTCAATTATATAAAAAAAGTAGATCGAAATATAAAAAAGACTACGTTGTAAGGGTCCGGAATAAATAAAATAAATGCTCGCGCCATAAAATGATAGAATATCTCCCTTGCGAATTTTATATTTTTATCTGTGAATGAGTGTGTATGTTTAAGACACCTTCTCTAACCTCATATCGTTATATCATATGTCTACTGACATAGATATCATATTTTTACATAACACTCTTGTGAAAGGTAACATATTTTTATATAACACTCTTGTAATCTTTTCCTAACGCAGTGTTCCTGTTTCAATGATAGTCATGATACAGAGAGATACAACAGGAGGCAATATGATCATCAGAAGTGTCCCATAGTCGATCGAATGTTTCTGAACTGTGCAACCAGCGCAGGGTCGCCATGCTGTGGATACCGTCTCATTGTGAAATACCAGGAAACGAGAGAGCAGACGGTCTGGCTAAAGAAGGTGCTGCAGACGAGCAACCGGATGTACCAGTTACGTGCCATCAGAAGAAAAAGATTATCAAATCAATCAGAAAGCCACCATCACCAACACAGGATGACTACCAAGCTATGAACAGATCAAAACAAATTGTCATTCTGCGCCTCAGAACAGGACACAGCCGCCTCCGCAGCCACATGTATACAAAATTCAAGATTGGCAATTCAGCCATGTGTACATGTGGACAGGCACCCCAGACTGCGGAGCACGTACTTCAAGATTGCCCCGAATATGATATATTGAGGCAAACTCACTGGCCCAGAGAAACAACACTGGAAGCAAAACTATACGGACCTCTGTATGAACTACAAAAGACAGTGAAGTTTATACAAAAAACAACATTGCAGATATAGACAATATATTTCAAGCGAACGAAAGAAGAAGAATACCCTTCATTTCCACAAGAACCATAGGATCTTAACAAACGTGTACCAGGTTCTCCTGCCCCGTACTACCAAGTTAAATTTATTTGTCCCGTATCTTTCTCATCCCATTTATCTCTGTCTCGATTTCTCTTCTCCGTATTTTATTTGTAAGTAAATAAATAAATAAACTTTCATTCTTGCTGCCCGACGCCATTGTATTCACCGGATCTTTTATCGAAGACTGTCATAGCAGGACTTCTTGATTGTTGAATTAATTGTCTTGATATTTTTGTCTGTTTTGAATTTCCTGGCTTTATTATTGCTCTTCACATGTGTTATTATATATATATATATTGGTCTGACTCGGATTTATTTTACCATGGGGACTCCCGAACAAAGACAGACCTGTAATGTTATCAATATGTGTCCTATCTATCGCTAGTGTCACTAATCATCATTTATTCCACTTGTACTCGTCTTGTCTTTGTCGTCAATTAACCAGTGGTAATTCTAGACTGTCTGTGGTGATGGGTGCATGAATCCTGCAAAGTGACTATCTGTAGTGATTGTTGCATGAATCTTGCAAGGTGACTATCTGTAGTGATTGTTGCATGATTCCGGCAAGGTGACTATCTGTAGTGATGGGTGCATGAATTGTCATACAATTTCAATTATGTGAGCATCCATTCATGAAAGTCTGTATAACTTTTGGATTTTGTTGTTCTTTGTGTTCGAATAATAGAGCAACATGATATTTAGTTGAAGATTCTTAGGTTAAAAGTTGGGCGTGATTTCTTATGATTTCCATATACGTATTTACTAATGCTAGTAATTGCAGTAGTTGCATCTTACGACATGCTCGAGGGGGCAGTGGTCTTATTCTTTCTGAGTCTCATCGGAGATTTGGAGGACCTACACGAGCATGCCTACCTAGGGAGCCGCGGTAGCATAGTGGTTAGGGCACTGGCTTCCTAGCTTAGTGATCTATGGTTCGATCCACAGATGAGGTGCGGTTTTTTTAGGACGCAAACCGCTCCTGGGTCGTCCCAGCCCCAAATGAGCACCAGAGCAACTTCTGGGAAGATTAAGGCGGCCGGCGTGATGCTGACCACATCACCCCTAGTGTGCCGACGGTCGAGAAAATATGGGCCTAACACCATATTTCCAATATGCCTCAATGGGCGTGTAACGGGACCCTTTACCTTTTACTAATGCTATGAGTGTTCTTATTACTTTCAGTATTTTAACTTTGATATCACTGTCTGTCCATCGAACTTTTTTTATACTTCTACCCATGTTTATATAGATGATTCCATTTATTAGAGGGGTTTTTATAAATGTGAGCGTCCAATTGACAAAGTGGATAGAGCGCAGGTCTATCGCAGCAAAGGTGCTGGGTTCGACACGCTCCAGTCTAACCAGCTGTAAATGGGTACCTAACTTTGAGAGAAGGAAAAGGCAGCGAGGAAGGAAATTGGTCACTCCACCTCTTGATGCTGGACCTAGTATGGTGAGGTCTCAAACTCTTCATTCCCCTACGTCAGTATCTGCTATGGGGGCTTGATTTACCTTTGTTTATATAATGTACAGTCTTGTTATCGTTTCATTTATTCAATCTCATCATCTTTATCTTGTCCTGTGTATTTTCAGATTCACTTGCTATGACCTCCCACCTAGTATTTTCATTCGGTCTAGCATCTGGTTACTGTAATGGGACAGAAGACCCACGTCGTATGAAAAATCTGCATCATGAGGTTCTTTATTCAGAGTCCACTGAATTATATTTCTGTTAGCTAATGTCTTTGTTTATCATACCCAAATCTACCACCAGGAAGAAGATAAACAGCGACACGACTCATCCCTGTCGCACTCCAATTCTTATCTCAAGTTGTCCTTCATGACAAATTCTGTGGTTATTCAATTAATGAGCAATGATGTGAGAGTGATACGTGGAATAAATAGCAGTCATTGGCAGGGTAATGAACCTTTCAAACTCCGATCACCGACATGGGAATAATAATGAGGGTTGTGTAGGTGGTAATGACGATTTCGTGATGGTAGCGGTTATAATCCCCGCTGTGATCAGTTGTTTATCCTGTAACAATTACCTCGCCACGCATGTGACATTTGACTTTCCTAGCGGTTAAAACAGTTTTAAAATGTTAACCTCTAATGGACATCGATCGATTGAACTGTCGGAAAAATTCGATCCAATTTTTCTGAGCTGGTTCTACGTTTTGTGATTTATTTATTTATTGTTTTTTTTTTCTGGTCTTTTTAACTCTTTTACTGTCACCATTATTATAGGTCACGTGTAGTTAACGAGGGTTTCTGAGGAGACAACGGAATAATAGGAAAACTGATTCGTCAGGTATGGAAATTGTGTAAGATATTGTACATGGTGCTTGCAACTTGTCATGTACAACGCAATTCTACAGACCCCAGCACCGCACGAGCAAATGAGTGCTTTGGTGCATGAATCCTGCATTGTGACTATCTGTAGTGATCGGTGCATGAATCCTGCAAGGTGACTATCTGTGGTGATGGGTGCATGAATCCTGCAAGGTGACTATCTGTAGTGATGGGTACATGAATCCTGAAAGGTGACTGTCTGTGGTGATGGGTGCATGAATGCTGCAAGGTGACTGTCCGTAGTGATGGGTGCATGAATCCTAAAAGGTGACTGACTATCTGTGGTGATGGGTGCATGAATACTGCAAGGTGACTGTCTGTGGTGATGGTATACCAGCTCGCGAGTTTTCACTGGAAACGTGGAAAAATATCATCAAACCTGGGGATCAGGACCAGATTAAGAACTCCGAAGGCCCTAGGCTATTAAGATATTTTGGGGTCGCTCTCCAATCGTCTAAAAGGTAAAAGTAGAAAAAAAAATCTAATGGATTTAATCCAATACCATAATTCCCGCCGTATGTACGTCGGTCGGTCGCTCACATCATGCACACCGTCATTTGCGCACTTTTCTTTTTTCGAGAGAGTACATTAACTCTCAACCACAGCTAAGGGGTGCAACTGTGGTTGAAAGTTAGACAATAATTGTATTGTTTCTCTTATATGTACTCTCCCGAAAATAGAAAAGTGCGCAAATGACGGTGTGCATGAACAGTTTGATTATGGAAAGAAGCCACCAACACAATTGATAAACAGTACATGAACTGGATACAGGAAGGTGCGGAGATGCAGATTAAATCAACAGAAACCAAAATACTCTTCTGTCCAGTTTCATTCGGGAAACGGATTTAACTCATCATTTTCTTAAAAATAACCTTAAAATGTAAGTTTTTTATTGTTTCTTCAATACAAAATTTTAATTTAAAGTATAGCAGACTTATTATTATGGATCAAAATGATAAGGTGGCTGCATGTAATTTTCACTACAAATATTTAATGATGGTCGCCTGCAATGAAATGACCACAGTAGTAATAGTACCGTCTATAATACATGTAACAGAAACAACACACTATAATTAAAAACCTGTCTGTTTTGACGGGTTATTGCTAGTATATAATAATTTTTTTTTTTTTAAATGTTCGCTGCAGCCCCTAGATTTTGTTAAAGGTAGTGGGGCCCATGTAAATAAAATATAGTTTAAAAAGTGGGGGTGGGAGTAACTAATAAACTAACTTTTGCACAGATAATATTATCGTGTACGCACGTACGTACTATCGTGCACGTGCCGTTGCTGTAGAGCTCTGTGCGTTATGACTGTTGGTTTGTTTTTCGCGAGCGGGGGCCCTGTAAGCTTGGGGTTCTAGGTCCGTGTCTAGTGGGCCTAATGAATAATCTGGCGCTGCTAGTGATACCGTGCTTTTAAAAGCAGGCGAAATGCATGGAGGCATATCTGAAGTCATCCTTATATGACCACCAGCTATGCACAATGCTACAATATACATATGTAGAAGTGAACTTCTGTATAGCAAGGCTAATAACACCCTCATTAACTCTTGAAATCATTTACACACTTCCAGGGATTCCCCCTGTTTTGAAATTTGTTGAGAACTAAGCTTGGAGTACACACTTGAGCCCCATACGTAATTCTTTGGACTTGACCTGGTTGACTCCATGCAGGAGGATCTCATTATGGACCCTGTCACGAAGTGTATTCGCCTTCTTTTCTCTCTGTCAATCTTTTCTCATACCAAAACTAGGATATCGGATATAGAATTTATCGCCTAGAGAATATCCTGTTTAGTTTCACCAGAATTCTCTCAGAAAGTTTTTTTTGAGTGGACTAATTCCCGAGGAGAGACTGTGCATTCAACCTGCAGTCTGGAAGAGTTTCCTCTAGAGATTATCTTTTATTCTTCCATCAAGTCTGTCATACGTACACTTTCTCCCTCTAAACAAAAACCATTTCGCTACAGACCCAGTGATAGGCAGGTGGAGTTAAGAAGTGGCTCTGTGCAAGACGTGGCAATTCCTTGGGAGAGCCCAGAACCAGGGCACAGTATTTTAGCTCTGCATAATTGGAGAGCTCCCTTGGATGGCGGGGAATGCACATTATGCCATGTGCTTCTTACTCCTAGCTTGGAACCAGATGTGATGATCCTTTAAATGCAAGCCAAGCTGGAGAAACTAGAGCTCATGACTTCAACTCAGCATATTTCGGAATGGCAGAAAAGCCACAGGAAACGCCTACATCTAACGTGCAGACAATACCAAAGAGTCTTCAACTTGGTATTAGCTGCGAAAGAGCGAGACGCTTAGCAGTCCAAGTTAAACAACAAATGTAGGCGAAAGAGGGCGGGTCCGAAATTTCCCCAGAGTTAACAAACACTTTCCCTCTCAGTCAGCTAGATATCTATGGAATCATCCCCTATGATGTACCTGTAGATTGAGATCTACTTTATGTCACCCCTAATCTAAAGTAAAACATGTTTTTTAAAAGTAGTGCGCTGTGGCCAAACGTAACCCAGGTCACATGTGATAACAAATCTTTATTATTAGACCATAGGGCGAAAAAAGAAACTGAACAAATTAACTCTTTTATATGAATATAAAAGGTAAATGTATTCAAATGTCAGATACTGCCGTAGGAAAGCGAAGTTGTAGAGCATTCACTAAACTAGGTCCAGCATGGAACGAGTGAACGAACTAACGAACGAACATCGAAAGGTGGAGATGACCAATTCCCTTCCTCTCTGCCTTTTACTTCCCTAACTCGAGCAGAGTCAGGTAACTATTCACAGCTGGGTAGACTGGAGCGTGACAATACCGTGATTCGAACCCGCCACCTTTACCGCGAGAGACCACCGCTCTAACCACGCTGCCAAATGAACTTAAAAAGAAAAGTGAAAGAACGTTTTATTTATAGAAGTGGTAGAGGAAATAAAAAAAAGACGAAAGAAATCAAGAAAATAAATACCATAAAACGAAAAACATCTTAAAAAAAAAAAACCAGAATGGACAGAGGAAAACTGCGTGTCTCAATAACTGGAGTGTCTAGTACTGTTTGCATGGACGTCTGTTGTCATGAGTTCAATTCTGGCGTTCAAATTTGACCAGTCGACTTGTACAGTTTTCAGACTGTCGATTTTCAGCAGGACAAACCACTAATTCCGTCTGTCATATTTACACGGGCACTCCAGCTTCGCCTTCAATATCCGCCATTTTCTTATGTCCACTCATCTATTTGTCCGAAAAGTCAGTGTCTCCTTTTCAGATCTCGTACTCTTTAAACCGGCCGTCTTTGTTTGTCTACGACCCCAACTAACCCCGGCATCAAACTGTATTCAAGAAGTCGGTGTGCTGAACTGGAAACTGTGGCGGATTTTAATTTTATTGTCATTATTGTTTGGAATAAGATCTGGAGTGCGACAGGGATGCCTCTTGTCACTTTTTATCTTCTTACTGGCGATGGATTGGGTTATGAAAACGTCACCTGATAGAAATTGAATTTAGTGGACATTGACAAAACGGCTTGATTATCTAAATTGTGTCGATGACGTGACTCTTCTGTCCCATTCATCATCATGTGACGTATTCTTTCCAGAACGTTGTCTCCATTACAGCTGCTCTGAACGCATCCCATTACCGTAATCAAATGCAAGATAAAATGAAAATACTTGAAGAGCGGTGACAACAGAAGTGTCTGAATAAAGGGGTATACACAAAGTTAATGAAAATAAATGCAGGACACGATAACAATTTGACACTTGAAGAAACACCTTTACACGATGTAGAACCATACATTTATCTTGGCAGCAATATAGACGGAGTTGGAGTGAAATCTAAATTAAAATATTAAAAGCAAAGAAAGCTTTCATTGCAGTTGGAAGTATTAGGCAAATCATGTCTAACATAAAAATCAGAATATTCAACTCAAATGTCAAGTCAATCCTAGTGCATAGCTCTGAAACATGGAGAACTTACTTACTTAGTCGTTCCCCTTCTACCGTGAGGTGTAGAGGTTTGGACGAGAGAGCGCCAGACTATCCTATCGGCTGTCTTCCTCCTGGCCTGGTTCCATTCTAGTCCTCGGTCCTTCAAAGATTGTCTAATGTTGTCCACCCAGCGGACTCTGGGTCGTCCTCGGGGTCTGGATCCTTGGCTCTTTGTTTCCCATGGAGAACAATAAATACAATTAAGATGCTACAGATTTTCATAAATGGTAACGTGTGTAGAATCAATTAATCAACACCCTTTAGCTCGTCAAAGAGAATAGTCCTTTAATAAGCACATGCCAAGTCCTCCTATCATGTACCATCAGCTCTTTCCACGCCTTCTTCACCATTTTCTTATCTGTCACCAATTCTCTTCCCCATGTGATTTTGTTGGGTCTACCGCTGCCTCTTTCACCTTGAAGGTTCAAAAAAAGGACTTTTTTAAACTGGTATCAACAAGTTGCCTCAGTAAGTGTTCTATTCATCGCCGGCGTCTTGCGTAGAATGGATGGATTAAAATTATAAGACAAGATCACCAATGTGGAACTGGTGACAACATCCAGCCACATGCCAGTGTAACAAGAGATGAGAAGACATTGACGATGGATGGGCACATACTGAGATAACCTGTTCATAGTGTTACAGGTAGTCTGTGTTCTGGATTCCCCTGGGTAGGAGAGGTAGAAGAAAACCACAGTACACGCGGAGAAGAGATCTGGAGACAGACAAGAAAGGCATGAGACAGACATGTAAAGAGAATTGGCGACAGACAAGAAAGACATGAGGAAGACATGTAAAGAGAATTGGCAACAGACAAGAATGACACGGGTTTCGAATCTGACCAACGCTATGAGCGTTGTTCCGGTGTCAAAGAGTTAAGGCAGAACAACTACAGTGCTGGCTATTTGCTCTGTTAGGTGCGCCAATGAGAAAGAGAATGAAGAATTGGTAACATTTTAATATGTATTTAAAATATATTTTCTCTTCTGTTTTCGCTCGATTGTTTCCTAGCGAAGACCGTGTGGCCATAACGTAGGCGATTCTCCTTTTGCCCTTTGGCCTAGTAAGACGCATTATCTATATTTGTTGCCGTTACCGTAGTTTTGTGAGGAAACATTGGCGGAAAAACATAGTCACAGAGAAGACTTAACGATCTAGCAATATCGATCCTACACAGTGTTCCGAATCCTGGACATGATCAATAAATTGTATTGGTCCAGTGGTATCATAAATTACGCATATCCTAATCGCAGTTAACCAAAACTAATCTATCACGCCCTTGGACGGTTTCGAAGAAACATTTTATTGATTGATAGCTCTCCAAAGTAACTGTGTGGCTCTCGGAGTTAACCCTTCAGGGTTAAGTCTCCTTCAAGTAGATTATTCGATTACTACGTTGTCGATCACGTTTCTCCTTGAAAGTCGATTCCTCGCGAGTTGGAGTATTTCAGCTTTGCTTGTGTTCACGCCAACAAGGAAGAGTGCCCTGTAATGCTATCAGACAGTTTAGCTCTACGTGTGTCAAATCTAGTGTCAGCTTTTTTTTCTCCTCATATCATGTTCTGCTTCTACTTGTTTGATTCTTCTCATCATTTCCAAGCTGGTGTTCATGTCACGCCATTTTAAATCTTCTGTTCGGGGTCGGATTGGCTAAGAGTTATGGAGTCCTCCTCGAATTCTAGAGGTAGCGGGTTCGATTCCCAGTTGAGAGAGTATAATTTATGGAAATTTTTTTCTTCAGAATAAGTGGTCCTTATGATGTTATACTCCCAACTGGTCTCCTGGGTAGTGAGATTGGATGCCTAGCCTTCTCGGATAAGGGCGAAAAATTAGGAGCCCCTGTGTGCAAGTTGCGCATGTTAAAAATCCCACGGCAGTTGGAAATCATAAAGAGTTGGCCATAAGGCCACTGCCTTGGCAAAATTTAAAAATTAGAAACCTACCCACCACAAAAATATATATAGAACGTGTGAATCCTATTTACACACATCGGGATTCTCGCCGGTGCTTACGGAGTTCGTGCACTGTGCTGAGATCCTCCTTGTGTGATCTAAGGGAGAAGATTGGAGCACTGATGGAGTTGTCCGTGTGCGATGAAGATAGTCTTTAACAAACCAAAACCAAACGAAATCTTCTATGTCATATAGTCACCCATTTCTGTTAATTGTGTTGTGTTTATTTGGTTTTCCATGCGTCTAGGCTATCATCCCATATAAAATAAAACTATAGGTTGTCCCATACCAGATACTACCATAGGGGAGTGAAGTGTTAGAGACTTCACGACACTAAGTTCAGCATCGAGAGGTGTGGTACTCAGTTCCCCTCCTCGCTGCAATTTCTTTCCCTAATTCAAGAGTAAAGTCAGGTTCCCATTTACAGTATTAAATTTTTTTTTGGGGGGGGGGACATAAAGTTTTGCCTCGTTTTGGCTAGGCGCGCCCCATTCAACCTATTCGGTTATATTAGGGCGCATCTCCAAATATAACAGACCTTTAGATCTGATATCTTCTTCTTCTTTGATCCTTAGCCGCCGACCGTCAAAGCAGTCAGTGGCCATTACGCCTGGTGGCGTCTTGTAGGGCAACAACAAATTGATTCCACTTTGCTCGGTCAGCGGCCATCCTTCGTACAGTGCCCCAACTCTGGTTCATTCTTTGCATCTCAGCCTCAACAGTCCTCCGCCAAGTTGTTTTTGGTCGGCCTCTCTTTCGTTTTCCTTCAGGGGTCCATAGCATAGCTGTTCTTGTGATGGCATCGGGGTCTCTTCTGAGGACATGGCCAACCTAGCTCCAGCGTCTGCCAACTATGATGGTGTGCATGTCCTCTTGCTTGCTCCGAGTAAGCAGATCTTGGTTGGTGATGATATTCGGCCAAAAGATTCGGAGAATTTTTCTTAGGCATGTTGTGTGAAAAGAGGACAATTTCGACATTTCCTTCTCTGTAACTCTCCAGCTCTCCGCGCCATAGAGAAGCACAGAAAGCACACAGCTCTGATATAATCCTAATTTTGTGCTTGTGCTGTACTGAGAGGACTTCCAGATGTTGTTTAGACTAAAAAAGGCTGTTCTTGCTTTGTTCATGCTGTTGTTGATGTCTTTGCTTGCTCCGCCGTCTGGTATTACTATGCATCCTAGGTATGTGAAGGCATCTGATCTACACAGTACTAAATGTATTTTGGGTAAATATATGGTGTGGCAGGCAGCGCTGGTTAGCGGTTGGTTGCTGCTCACAGCCTTTGTCCACCCAGGATCTTTTGCCTCAAGCGTTGGTGATTGACTTCTCCATAGTTTGGCCGTTTATATACAACATACATTTAGTGACCACATACCACGTAGCAACTCTGGTACAAACATGGGAATGCCGTATTCAACTGGAACAAATGTTTATTTACACTAATTATAACAAATGTCGTCGGTGACCCCTCCAACAATCTGGGTCCATCCGACTCTCCTCTCTTGAACACTATTATCTTCCATACACCCATGTAACTCAGAATGCCACTGTCTTATGCATATTGTCCCTTTGAATACAGTACATGTATATTATTGGAATGCGCTCAGGTTATTAAGATAGTTATACCGGACTGACTCCGGGGAATGTAACTTTTCCTGATTATGGTGGCCGCTATCTTAGTACACTTATCCACCATCGAATTGTCATAACTAGTTTACCCTACGTACCCTTCCTTCAGAATAAAGCTTCACCGCTCCTTCCTCCTTGTACTATTGTCGGAACTCGTCAGCCTCTCTATCTATGGAGGCTTATGTCTACACAACCCGGACTTGGGATATCTAAGAGACAATACATAATCTCCTTTAACTAGTGGTCGCCTTCAATATGGCTGCCCTACTTCTGTTTCGACGTCTCTCACGCTTCTGCCTGGTGCTGAGGAAAACGTGCTTAACCTCTTTCTGTTTTGAACCTTCCTATGCGCATCATTTCCGCACATCCCTTGTTTCTACCTCGTCTATACCAACACATGTTAGACTTCTTATTCTTCTTTCACTTACTGCCACAATGGAAAGTGCGTGCACTGCTCGTTGATAGCTAAATTGTACACCAATTAAAATAGCACGCAGTCCTTTCAATTTTTTCAAGGTGATTTGACAATAAGTCTTGTTAAGTGTGGCTAGAAAGACCCAATGAAGGTGAAATGGACTGGAAAGGAATGTCAAGGTCACAGGAGAACTAGTGACATCATTAGGATATGCAGCAGAAAGAACACGACATAGTTATTTCCCTTCATGCCTTTGTGGATTCATCATTATCTGCCATCTGCACATCAAAGGTCGGATACAACGAATTTCCGATATCTTGTGTCTCTTGTATTGATGGTGAACTCTGATAGGCTTTTTCGTGTCATCTCTTGTATTGATGGTGAACTCTGATAGGCTTTTTCATGTCCATCTCTTGTATTGATGGTGAACTCTGATAGGCTTTTTCATGTCCATCTCTTGTATTGATGGTGAACTCTGATAGGCTTTTTCATGTCCATCTCTTGTATTGATGGTGAACTCTGATAGGCTTTTTCATGTCCATCTCTTGTATTGATGGTGAACTCTGATAGGCTTTTTCATGTCCATCTCTTGTATTGATGGTGAACTCTGATAGGCTTTTTCATGTCCATCTCTTGTATTGATGGTGAACTCTGATATGCTTTTTCATGTCCATCTCTTGTATTGATGGTGAACTCTGATAGGCTTTTTCATGTCCATCTCTTGTATTGATGGTGAACTCTGATAGGCTTTTTCATGTCCATCTCTTGTATTGATGGTGAACTCTGATATGCTTTTTCATGTCCATCTCTTGTATTGATGGTGAACTAAGATAGGCTTTTTCATGTCCATCTCTTGATGTTATCTTCCCACTTATGCCGCTGTCTTCTTCTTGCACGTCTGCCTTCAACTCTTCCGTCTATTATGGTCTTCAGTAAGGTGTTATGTCTTTTGACATGGCCAAAAAATTTTAGCTGTTTAAACTTTGATCTCCTTCATTTTAATTCACTTTTCTTTTCTTAGCTTTTCTAGGATCTCTTCGGGTCGGAGTGGCTAAGAGGTATGGCGTCCGCCTCGAATTCTAGAGGTACCGAGTTCGATTCCCAGTAGAGGGAATATAGTTTATGGACATTTTTATTTCAGAACCAGTGGTACTAATCATGTCATACTCCCCTCTGGTCTCCTGGGTAGTGAGATCGAATGGTAGCCTTCTCGGATAAGGGCGAAAAAATGGGAGGTCCCGTGTGCAAGTTGGGCATGTTAAAAATCCCACGGCAATTGCAAATCGTAAAGAAGAGGCCATAAGGCCACTGCCATGGCATAATATAAAAATTAGAAACCTACCCACTGTCACAAGATGGATTTTTGGGGCGATCTCTTTCCGATCTCTCTTTCACTACGGCAGTAATCAGTTATATTTTTGGACTGAATTTATTTGCATGATTTTCCATCGTCGCACCCTTTTCTTTCTGTTTGCTATATAGCAGAGAGTTTGTTTGTTCAAACATTTGACACTCCTTGATGATGATAAACAAATCACATTTGCGAGGAGCGGTTGAGGTAATATTGAATGTCAGGCAAGTTGGTAATTCTTGTGTACCCAAGCTTGGCCGCTACAGATTAGCCCTACAATCGCCAGCGTGTTTGCTTATATCGCTGATAAAGGTCAGAGGCGGGAAATATAACGAGATTAAACGTGTGCGAATTGATTACTTTCTGATAAACAAATAAATATGTTACATCTGAAACACATTTGTCGTATGAGTTTACAGATGTGTTGGTGAGTTCGCCTGCCAGGGCATCGGATATTTTCATGCCATACATGGTCAACACCTCTACATTATGTTCAAAATTTTTCCATGTCAGGAATATGTTGAAATCCAACCCCCCCCCCCCCCTTTTTTTTTGTTCTTGTTTTGAAACGATTGGAGCTTTCTTAGCTTCGCTACAAACAGATGTTGCGGCAGGACAGTGAATATAACCTGACGCTTCAGTCAGTCAAATCTACTGTGAAGATCGCTTGCCAAGACACCAGACTTGCCAGAAGTTAGAATTCAGAATTCCATTTTATCAGACTGGACACTTTTTATTGGAGAATCTTGACGGATTTACAAAAACAGCCCAGGAAATCTCTATCATTTTAATAAGGAAAGCCGCTGTCGGAGGAAACTGAAGGAAACACACGGAGTCAGAGAGGGAATTAAAGTTAAAACTAACGACCCCAAGTAAACGTGAAATAAGGCATCTGCCAGTGCCCTTTATTCCTCTGAGCAAAAATGTCTGTGAGCCAGGATTGGCGTAAGTTGTAATTTTACATTCTATATTTCATTACTAACATTATATATATATATATATATATATATATATATATATATGTTTATATATATATATATATATATATATATATATATTACTGTGTGAATATTAATATGTGAAAATAGCTAGTATATGTCCAAGTCATTTGAGGCTGGCAACCTCAGCGTATAGAATGATGATTTTATGAACCAAAACTGCCAAGGGCTGGTGATTGCTTTATTGCTAGTTTCTTAAAGAGAACGAAACGCATAAAGAGTCCCAGGTTTCATATGGAGCAGGGAGGGAAATATGACAGAAATGACGTGCATTCTAATTATAATACTTACAGTTTCATACCAGTGTAAATGTCGATGTTAACATATTCACTTTAATGGAAGTTTCAAACTGTTCAAATCAGTGTAAACATAAACGAAAGCATATTCAATTTATGTTGTGAACACTTCAATCAGTGGTAATGTAAATGCAAACATATTCTAACTGTACTTTTCATTTAAATGTAAAATAACTTTAAAAGCTATTCAATTTAAATGTTAAGAAAATGTTATCCCGAGGGATTAAATTTAATTCTCATCGAGGGTAAATTCTGAGTAAATGGGATGGTGGAATTAGAAAGGGGACACATAACTATGTGTCGGAAAACGCAATAATCAGTAGAGCGTTTCGTTTCCATTCTTTATCATAGTTATTGGTGGTACCAGCAGAAAGTACTATTTCTGGAACAAGAAGGGACAAGTGGTCTAAGCTTTAAGACGAGGGACGAACTTTCGTAGACTCTCCCTGACATTTCTGGGAAACGAGCTACACCCGACAACCTTGACCAGCGACGAGCGTGAACAGTGTAAAAAGAACCAACCCATCAGAAGGAGCAGAACCGTCATTGGCAGCTAAGTTCAATTTATATGCTGCCACTGGAACTTCTTGTAAAAATTTACATCCCATCACGACCGTGATGATAACTTTTTCTTGATCCATAACTATTCAAATTATCTTCAAACTGTTAAAACTTAAGTGATTATTAAATTTTGTTATTTGTAATTTTACAAATTTAACTTCAGTTTAATCCTTTTTAAATGTAAATATAATATACGTCACTTCCTTAGACGATTTCTTGGACAAGGTACCTCAGTGTTCTATACCAAGCATCTATGGATCTAGCTAAGTGACCTTTTACTTGTTCCGAAGTTTTGTTCATTCTCTTTCTTTCGTTTCGTTGAATATTTTCTTTCTTGCTTCGGTATTTCTTTTAGGTTTTACGATTTTCTTGTATTATTATTGTTCTTTTCTCGCTCATCATTGTGGGTGTTTACTTTTTCCATCTGCTTGTATCGCTCATTTGGTGTAAGTTCCTCATCATCGTATGTTTTCGTAGTACCTATATGTAATTCTTGTCCTTGTCACCTGTTTGTAACTGTGGCTGACGAAGGGTAAAACCCGAAACGTCCCTTGTTTCATGTGAACCGTTAATTTGTAGAACTGATTCAATTCCTTTTTATTCGTTTATATACTTATACTAGAATTAACGTGCTCAGCCAAAGCAGCATTGTTTTCGCTTATCTGAATATCTTGTGAAAACTACCTTGTGATAGAAGCGTCATTACCCTTCTATTTACATCTCTGCCAAGAGTAATCTTGTGCGAAGGTAGACACCATTGAAGGCCCAAATTAGATACTCTTGAGTTCTGGCCACTGTTGGACCTCTACTGCAAAGCAGAGGAGGTAATACCGTCACACCCACCAAATATACTTAGATAATGTATGATTCCTATAAACACACATCGGAATTCTCGCCAGTGCTACTGACTTCAAGCACTGTGCTGCTGTCCTCCTTGTGTGATCTCAGGGAGGAGATCGGAGCACTGATAGAGTTGTCCGTGTGCAGCGAAGATAGTCCTTAAAACCAAACCAAACTAGGATCTCTTCATTTGTTAGATGCGCCCTATACGTCTATATATCCACACCTCAATATATATATATATATATATATATATATATATATATATATATATATATAAATATATATATATATATATATATATATATATATATATATATATATATATATATATATATATATATATATATATATATATATATATACATGTAATACGTAGCATTTGATGATTATCAGTTTCAGTTTTGTGGGTTACATGCTCCTAAAATAGAATAGACATGACGTTTGAATAGACAATTCTTAATGGTGAGTTGGACGTATTTTTAGTTTTTATTTTTATTTTCAATATACCTCCCATTGCAATAAAATCCCCCCCCCCCCCCCCCATTTTTTGGGGTCATCTATAGCTTTATTTTTATATCACCACTCAACCCTCAAGGGTTATCTTTGTTTCTGCCAAAATAAATATAGGTGCGAAGAGTGCACATCTTGTCGGAGTGTTTATAGAAGTGTTATGTGGCTATCATTTGTGACATGTATTCAAATAATCTCTTGTCTTATCTCTGCGGCTCTTTCTATGGCCACACAGCCAGTATTCTAATTTATTTCTGCATCTTGATTCTTTTATGGGATAGAAATGTAAGGTCAATCAGGAAAGACCAAATCGTCGAGCTATTTTGACAGAGTCTGATGAATTATTGTTTTAGAGATAGATGTTATGTTGTTTTTCATAATTCAATTTATAGCCAGTAAGATGAGAAGTGGTGAGAAAATGCATCTCCGTTGCACTTAATTTCACATCAAACTGTTTATAAGTGATCCTTTATGAAAGACGTGTATGTCACGTTTGCATATGTTTTTCTTGTCAGTTAAATACATAAGGGACTTTGTATTGCTTCTATAGTTTGAAGAGTGATTGGGGCCGGCTCCAGGCAAGAGCCAATGGGGCTACAGGCCAAAGCTCAGGGGAGCCAAAACTTTCACATATAGAAAAACAATTAAACAAATTGAATCAATCATAGGTGAGAACTGCCCCTTTTTTAAAGTCTGAATGTCAGTCCATGTTAGTTTTGTTTGCAATTCTACTTTATTCATCATTATAAAAATAAATGAAATACTTAATATTAGAAATAAAATATACTCATTCTATTAATGAACGATTTGACCACGCGCTGCCTGAGCGGTCGGAAGTATTTTGTAGTTCACATAACTGTCTTGACAGCCTGAAGTCATGAACTAATGTAGTTTGTATTCTGATGCTCCGTACGGAAAGAAAAGGAAAATTATGATGATGATGATGACGACGATGATAGTGATGATGAGTCTTATACACGGCCGAACGATAAAAACCGTAGAAGAACATCTTAACCCTTCTGATCCACCAAATGAAAAATGTACACTTCCAGAAGTAGATGTCTGTTTCCACGCTTCTCCACGATTACTTCGACTTGTATAGATCTACCACAAGCAAGTTGTTGTAGATGTTTGCCAATAACGACAGCCAAGTCTGCGATTGGTTTAATCGATTTTATTTTAGGACTGAGGGGAAAAAGCTGACAGTCAGTATTTAGATAAAGCTGTAAAACTGCAAGGGACGGAAATTCTCCAAGCTCGATGTATATCTACAAAGCTTCCACAAAATTGTGCACGATATGAAAAATTAAGTTTACTTGTAAGGATCAGGTTTTAACAAACTCTTTCTTCGCTCTGATACAACCACATCCCTCCCTCTCTCTCTCTCTCTCTCTCTCTCTCTCTCTCTCTCTCTCTCTCTCTCTCTCTCTCTCTCATTAGTGATCTATGTCGGGCTTCTCTCATCACAATAAGTCTCTCCCTCAACAAGTTTAGAGAAGGCCATGCAGCCACTATGATCATCTCATGAGTCGATAATCTTGCAGGATATGTTCTACTAATTGTGTGTCCTACTCACATGGGAATATATCTGTCTGTACGATTTTCAGTTTCTTGAACACACGGCACTTAAGTCTGGAGTGACCGGTGTCGTAAACATTTTTAATCTGTATGACACCACGCTCAAATTCCCTGCGTCAAAAACTAGCTATCGTATTTGAAACTAACGTTAACTATAGGATTTGAAATTTGTTTAAGAACCCAGTCAAATTTACCACCAAAAATGTATCTAGTGTATTTAAATTTGTCTAGGAACCAAGTCAAAAGTTACAGCCCAACAAAAAATTATCTAAGAGTATAGTACAAATTTAACAACCAATCAAATTGTTTCCTTTTCTTGTAGTGATAAGAAAATTTTGGTTGACGTGACAATAGAGGCTATTTTGTGTTCTTGACCAAACGAAGATTTTTATTTCTTAACAACTAAAGATAGTTAAACAGAAGGAAATATCTCAAATTATAGCGCTGATATTGCTTAACACATAAGCATAAATATTGACGCATGATAAAATTTTATTGTAGTAGAAACATTTATTTTAGAGATATTTTCATATCAGGGTAATGCCAAATTTAATTACTTTAAAATTACCCAGATTGATATGCAAAGGAATAACTAAGGGAAAACTATATAGAACGATAGAGAGAAATTGGCCGTTTAATTATCACTTTGGATAATTAAAATCGGTCCACTAATAACTATAATATAAAATATTTAAAATTAGTCAGATTATACAAGCGAGCTCAGAATCGCCTAAGTCAAAATTCCTAGAAAGACTTTTTGACTTTGCCTCCGATTGGGCGGATGTAGTTCTATAAATAGTAACAAGGTAGTACAATCTGGGCCATTCGATTAAAAAATCTGCACCGAGCTGACAGAAACTGAAAGACAGAACGACCAAGTCTTTGCCTTCTGATCTGAGAGCAGTTCTAGATCTCGTAGAAGGCCAGTTCAGCTTGTGTGTATGTGAATATATTTGCCTGAGGGTTATATCACGAAATTACCTCGTGGCTGCATTCACTTGAGAGGAAGTTTGTGGGAGATGAGAGTTCCTTATATATCTGGAGCCAGACCCCATCTTCTCAGTCAGGAGCTATAAAGTTTGTGGTCCTGACTTGTGTATATGAACAGCAGCAGCAACATTCTAAGATAAGTCCTTTATAAAGGCCAATGTCAGTTTATCAGACTCATTCACCCAAGAGAAATCAAACTAGATTTCAACCCTTTTATGAGGAATAGAGAAGACCTTCCCAAGTAATAAAGAAACTTACAATCTAACTTTAGCAGAAGTTAACCATCAGTTGAATAGACACTGTGTGTAGTTATTCCAGTGAACTTTCTACAAAATGGACAGATGTTTCCAATATATTTATTTTAATTTGTAAATATCATTTTCTTGATTTCGAGTATTCCTGACCTAAAAAGATTGAGGTTCAGGACAATTAAATTGTACATAAACATTTCATACAGTCTTGCTTAATAATTTTATTAAAGTTAAAGTTCTGTTTTGAAATTAACTACAGATTAGATTAAATAAATTACCCTAGACGTAGCCTCATAAAATAACACACTTAATCATTTACCAAATTGGGATCTTAAGAGGTAGCAGTTAGGGACTCAGAGTACTACATCATCATCATCTTCTCTGAGAACTTACATAGCTTGAAACCACTTTGATGTCTACACACCCTTGCTCTTTTCAGAGAAGGGGGAATTACTTATAAGACCAGTCTCTTATCTGGCACTATCCTGGTATCCTCTAATACATCTATTTGTCCAGGATAGCCTATAGTTTAGTAACATCAAAACCTCTTATGACAACCGGTTCTGTCAGAAAATTATCACTTGATCTCTTGTTGCTAAGGAATTGTAAGGTACTTATGTATCGGACTTTAAGTGTTTCCTTTGCCATTTTTCTTCCACATTTAAAGAATACAGTATTCAAAGCTGTTAAAACTGAGTACTAGCAAGATTATAAGATGTCAGCAAACTTGACTTAAGACTGTTTTTAAATTGAATGACCTGTAAAATATCGTTGTTGATTAAATTGACGTCATCATCCTAACTCAAGATTTCAAATGGCCACTGATTGCAGAAACAGCAGAGCGCAAGAGGGGGTTTACTGTCTCTCTCCACACACACACACACACGCACACGCACACGCGCACGCGCACGCGCACACGCACTCGCACTCACACACACACACAAACCCATACGAGAGCAGTCTTTTAAAAGTGAAATGGATGGGTGTGAAAAAAAAAAAACGATTGCCTGTTAGAGAACTACACTGCCATCGATGAATCAACACAAATCAACTGTCTGACTTTCACATCAAGCGTAAACTAGCAGTGATTGGCGTAAAAGGATCCCGTTACACGCCCATTGAGGAATTTGGGAATATGGCGTTAGTCCCATATTTTCATGACCGTCGGCACACTAGGGGTGATGTGGTCAGCATCACGACGGCCGCCTTAACCTTCCCAGAGTTGCTCCGGTACTCATTTGGGGCTGGATCGACCCAGAAGCCGTTTGTGGCCTAACAAAAAATCCCACCTCATCTGGGGATCGAACCATGGACCACTGCGCTAGGAAGCCAGTGCACTAACCACTATGCTACCGGGGCTCCATAGTGATTGGCGTATGAGGGGATAAATCCGGCGCGTATATATATAACGAGCCAGCTACAGAAACAATTAGCATTCATACCTTTAGAAATTTGCTGAGGGAGATTGAGCAGTTATGGGTTCTCCTAGGGTCCAGTTATGTCGGTTCTGAATCATAATAAAATTGGGAATAACTGTTGAGGATTTCGTCTACGAACATAGATATTTTGGGTTGAACCTTTGTGTTCCTAACTTTGACCGGCCTTCACAAATTCTTAAGAAGTGTCTTCTTTAATCGCATCGCACTTATTATGTCTCCCTTATCTATATCCAATGTGCTTTTTATGGGTGTTTTCGAAGCTAGTCTATCAGCTCCTGCATAGCCGCA
The DNA here is from genome assembly GCA_024509875.1 of Oreohelix idahoensis. Taxonomy (NCBI): domain Eukaryota; kingdom Metazoa; phylum Mollusca; class Gastropoda; order Stylommatophora; family Oreohelicidae; genus Oreohelix; species Oreohelix idahoensis. Next base: position 496,579 of record JAMPIV010006329.1, read on the forward strand.
TGACCAGGACAGTAGATCCAGACCAGTTCCTGAAGTGTTGAGGAATAAATCCCCCATTTTGTTGGCTTGTCTCTAATATACTGTCCAAAAAAAACACCCTTTTCTTATACCCATTCTTTCATAAAATTACAGTTTGAAGAAGTCAATGAGTCTCAAAAACTGCTTTGTATTTTCTCTGGTGCTTACCTCTAACAGTTGCAGACCTGGAACCTTCTCAGGCAAAAAAGGCGGTGGGTTGAAAGGTGGGTCTTCATCAAGTCCATCATAACCAAAACATCTGCAAGAAGAACAATTTAAAATTAATTTTTACAGATCAACAATAGAATTCAAAGTTACAGTTTAGTGTACACAGAAAAATTGACACACATTACATTTTCCGTACAAAGGAATACTGTCAGTCGTAAGGTGATATGATGTAAACAATAATTTTTAAAAGCAGAGACACAGGGCAAATGAGGTCAGAAAAATCAGCTGATTCAGAAGTTACATCAGATCCACTTTACATTTATTTCCTGGTGCCATGAGTTCTTTGTTAACTGTTTGGAAGGTGAAATATTTGTTTCTTTTTTTTTTCAAAAACAAACAGAAAGCAGCTATACTCACCACAATAGCCCACTAAAACTATTGTTTTACTGCTTTTCAAAATCAGCTGTTATCATTTCGTTAACGAAGTAACATTACCTTTGCATGTACGTCTGGTGATCTGAGTTGTTCTGAGCTGTATTTTCACCATCCAACTCATCAGACGTTTCCACGTCCCCTGAATAATCATCAGAACAGGAATCTACATCACTAGATGCATTGTAGTCATTATCAGACTGCATTTTGTTTACGATCTGTTAAGTCGAGTTGATCGGAAAATATCCGAAATGGCGGACGGACAAATGCGGTGTTTACGTTCTTCTGCGTGTAATTTCAAAGTCAACATAAGTGAAACCTGTATATTTTTTAGCACAGATATAATTGTTAGCATGTATTCTTAATATAAAACAAAGATTTGAAGTCAAAATTAAAAAATAAATGTGCTTTTTTTACTTCAAAAGTCATCGTTCTATTTGGAACGATTTTTTATATATCCGATCTGAAGAGTGTTCGCTCAATGGTTTTTTTTTTTTTTTTTTTTGAATTGTTGTTTTAGTGAGGAAGTTAACAGTTTCTCCAAGACCTGTATATAGTGGGCTTTGCACTATGCTCCTTTTAACTGCGTTCTTCATACGTATTTTAAAATTTTGATTATACTAGCAATAACCCGTCAAAATTGACAGGTTTTTAATTGCAACCATCTTATCATTTTGATTCCTAATAATAAGTCTGCAATACTTTAAATTAAAATTTTGTATTGAAGAAACAATCAAAAACTTACATTTTGAGGTTATTTTTAGGAAAATGATGAGTTAAATCCGTTTCCCGAATCAAACTGGACAGAAGAGTATCTTTATTGTCTGTTGATTTAATCTGCATCTCCGAACCTTCCTGTCTCCAGTTCATGGGCTGTTTATCAATTGTGTTATTGGCTTCTTTCCATAATCAAACTGTTCATGCACACCGTCATTTGCGCACTTTTCTATTTTCGGGAAAGTACATATAAGGGAAACAATACAATTATTGTCTAACTTTCAACCACAGTTGCACCCCTTAGCTGTGGTTGAAAGTTAATGTACTCTCTCGAAAATAGAAAAGTGCGCAAATGACGGTGTGCATGATGTGACCGACCGACGTACTTACGGCGGGAATTATGGTATTGGATTCTGCAATAAATTCCACACGGAAGAATTAATCCAAATTAAATATCTTAATTAAATTACATTATACCTGTTCATATATTCCAATACCAGCGCATATTTTGTCCTTAAAAAAAAATCCCTGAATATTTCAAATAATTTCATGTCTACCTTATTGCGCGTAATTACTGTTTGCAGAGAACTAAATACTTTATTTACTGGCTCGTTGCGCGTGTATTGATGTGTCATGTGATTATAATCGGGGTCTCCAAGGAGGCAATAAGATGACTGTTCCCTCAGATTTGTCGTATGAGGTGACTACTTTTAGGCTATGCTTGAGGCAGGGCAAACTCATCAAGTAAAACGTGGCTATAGAGTCTACTGCTGCCGGAACATGTGTTTTGTGAAAGGTTGTTATATCTATATCTGTCTGTCAGTTTGTGTGTGTGTCTGTCTGTCTGTCCGCCCATCTGTCTGTCTGTCCGTCAGTTCATCTGTCTGTTCGTCCATATGTCTGTTAGTCTGTCTGTCCGTCCATCTGTCTGTCCGTCCATCTGTCTGTCAGTCTGTCTGTTCGACCATCCGTCCATGTCTGTCGGTTTGTCCGTCGTTCGATCTGTCTGTCTGTCTGTCTCGTCTGTCTGTCTGGTCTGTCTGTCTGGTCTGTCTGTCTGTCTGGTCTGTCTGTCTGGTCTGTCTGTCTGGTATGTCTGTCTGGTCTGTCTGTCTGGTCTGTCTGTCTGGTCTGTTTGGTCTGGTCTGTCTGTCTGATCTGTCCGTCCGTCCCTCTCTCTGTCTGTCTATCCCTCTCTCTGTCTGTCCCTCTCTGTCTGTCCCTCTCTCTGTCCGTCCGTCCGTCCGTCCGTCTGCCTATCTATCTATCTATCTATCTATCTATCTATCTATCTATCTATCTATCTATCTATCTATCTATCTATCTATCTATCTATCTATCTATCTATCTGTCTGTCTGTCTGTATGGCTATCTATCTATCTGTCTGTCTGTCTGTCTGTATGGCTAGCTATCTATCTGTCTTAATTTCGTTGTTTCTTTCTTTCTTTCTTTCATTCTATGCATCTTTCTCTGTTTTCTTTTTTCCTGGTTGTATGTCTACCTGTATGTTAGTTTATTTATTGTTGTTGTTTTTGTTGTTGAAAGATGGAGTTTGTATTTGCATGACCATTTTGGAAACATTTATTGTACTTTCGTGCAAACAGATAATTATAATCAGTAACTGTCTCCTTTATTCTCTGTTCATTTATATGGTTCCTAGTACATAAAATTATATAGTAGAAAAATGAACACATCTTTGCTTTTAACAAGAAATTATTATACTCAGAACATGAACATAAACGCAAATTAGGGTCATTGATAATTGCGTCTGCATATCGTTATCGTGTCTGCCTCCTCACATGTTTAGAAAACGCTGAATTTCCTTGAATGATCTCACCTTATCGCAACACATATCGCAGAGTCGGGGAATTTCGTGTAATTTCCCCTGTGTTGGCAATTAAAATAAATCATTAGTTTAATAACACTGACTTAATGAAATAGTGTGCGGAGAGTTTTTGAGCGCAATAATTGCATCTCATTTTTTGTCTTTCCACTCGCCACTCCACATATCCTTCATTCATCTTCGAGAGTGGTTTAAGAAGGCAGCTGAAAGTAATGTGGAGGTGTATTGCAGGAGCTCTGTATACAAAGCCACAATAATTATTTGCTCCTCATACTATTTCAGTTTGACAGTTTCTAAATTTTTGCTGCCTGCTCTGCAGTTCTCTCTTGTTCGTTGACTCCAAGTCGAGCTTTATGCTTTTAGTCAGGTAATGCAATACATTTTGCGACATCTATTTAAGCTCCTATGTGCTGCAAACAACATAAAAGCTACATACTTTCAAAAATGGGTTAGTATAATTTTACTCCGGGCAAACCCTAAGGTGCTTAGTCTCCCTTAGTATATGTCGAAGAGTGTGAATGCTTATTGATCCTGTAGCTCGCTGGTGGTATAGACGATGGATGCATCCTCTCCTACGTCCATATGTTAGCCTTACGTCTGATGCCAAATTCCAGCAGTCTCAACTTTTATGATTCGTCTATTGCAGTGACATTCTCTAACAGGCGATCATTAATTGTTCTCAGTATCTCTCCATTATCCATATCCGATGTCCCCACTGTGGGTGCTCTTGATGCTAGTCTGTCAGTTCTCTAATTACTTGCATGGCCAGGACAGTAGATCCACACCAGATCTTGCAAATTTGAAGCTTCTATGAAAGTTTTCCATTCAAGCCGTAGCCAACCATGTTAAACCTTCCGAAGCATGGACTGAGAGTCTGACACAATGACTGCCTTTATTAATGAAGTTTCAGTTTCATTAAAAACTGGGTGATTCCGAAGAATAGAAGGATTGAATTGATATGACAAGATCACTAACGTGGAACTGATGATAAAAGCCAGACAAGTGCCAGTCGAACAAGGGATAACGAGACATGCACTTAGGATATATGTTGATAGCTTTACAAGACAATCCTTGTTCTAGAATGCCTATTGGAAGAGAGGAGAGGAAGATCACAGAACATATGAAAACAAACATCAAAGAAAGAAGGAGACATGGAAAGACCTTGCGCGGATAGCACGTGACGGGAAGATTTGTAATATGTTTTTTTTTTTTCAACGCCTATGCTTCTTGGGGAGCTGACGAATAATGGTGATGATATGTGGAATTTTCACTTCTCCGATGAGTTCCAATTCAGCATTACGCTTTCAGTCAAGTCATGCAACACAGTCACGTCTTGTGAGAACTGTTTACGCTCTCCCAAGCTGTTATCATCTTGACATTCTTGTCTAAGTCAGTCCTATTGTATGGCTGTGAGACATGAACAGCAACAAAAACAACAACCAAAAAGCAACACACTTTTATAAACGGGTGCTAGCGTAGAATAGAAGGACTGAAACGGTATGACAGAGTCACAAATGTGGAATTGATAACATGAACCAGACAAGTGCCAGTGGAACAAGAGTTGAGAAGAAGACGCTGGCGATGGATAGGACACATTGAGGAAACCTGTTGATAGCATTACAAGGCAGTCCTTGTTCTGGAATCCACAGGGAAAGAGAGGCAGAGGTAGACCAAAAAACACAGGTGGAAGAGAACTGGAAACAGAGGTGAAAATGATGAGGACAACACGGAAATAACTTGAGCGGATGGCACAGGACCGGAAGACTAGGCAGTTATCATCATCAGGTGCCATCTTCACATCAAATGTCGGCTACAATGGATCTCCGTCTTCTATCTCTTGTCCTGATGGTGAACTCTGATAGACTCTTTCTTGTCCATCTGTCACGAAATACGTTCGGTCTTTTTTCTGGTCTTTATTTCTCTCTTTTATTATTGCTATACCACTCCGTTTACGTGCTAATTCTCCCAGTATTCATTGTGTACGCTCTCCTCGACCAAAGAATTTCTTTCACATCTTGTCACGCCTCGCACCCACCCCTCTCTCCTGGTTATTTTCTCCTTTGTTATCGGTGACGCGTAGCGAAGGAACGAACTTGCTACATCGACTTTTCCCTTATCACCAGCTCCAGGCGGAGTAAAAGCCTATACTGAGCAACATTCCTACAGTTAACACAAATTTTCTGAGAACTCTTCAAATGTTTTCTTCTCTTTCCATGAGACGTGCATCATTCTTCTCTATATGCACGTCTCAAGGCTGTTATACATAATTCCAAATAATGCTGACAATAACCTCTTACAAAATCAATCAATATTATAACAAGCCATAGTTGTCTTCGTCTCACCTAACAAGTCTCAAATAAAGTCTCAAGTCACTTGTTATAAGTTTAAAGTAGAGTCTCGATTTCTTAACAGTAGTCTTTAAGTCGAGTCCAAAGTCGAGTCTCTTTTTTTTCTAAACCCGTTTATAGTCACAGTCCAATTTACTCAAACAACCACACACTCATTATAAACAGCAAAGTCAAATAATAATCTCGTTGTGTTGTATTTTTATTACTGACTGCTTTCATTTGATCTAACTCTGTTGCCATATATATTTTCTCAGCTTAAACAAAACCATTTTTGGTTTCTTTGTATGAGTGCGTTATTATTGAAGTTGAATCGCCAAAACTGTCAAGTCCCGGAGTCGAGTCGCTAATAAGAAAACCCATGTCGAGTTGGGGTTGAGTCCTTGTGGTGACTGAAGTCCGACTTGAGTCCGACTTGAGTAAGAGAACACTTGAACCAGCGTCCCCGCCTAAAGAAAGTTTTGCACACAAGGTTAAAAAAATATTTCCATAGCAAAATCCACTCAACGTCTCCATCAACTGAGGCGAGAGAACATTGAGATAACACACACATTCATAAAATATTTGCCGAGCAGGCCACCAGTAATTCTTATGCATCCACCAACGTAATAATAATAATAATAATAAATTCTTTAAGCACCAAACACGGCGCATAAGGCAGAAACCAGTGCTCTCCAGGTTGTTCGTTGTGACGCCACTCCTCTTAGCTCTTGCACATTATTTAGGCCCAACGTTCTTCCTTCTCTTATTATTGTTCTTCTGAGTGTTTCTTTTGGTCTTCCTTTTTTCCTCTTACCCTCAGGAACCCAAGTGAGCGCCTGTAGTGGTATTCTGTTGTTTTGCATTCGTAGGACATGACCGATATAAGACCATCGTCTTTTCCTTATATAGTCGGAGACATATTTCTGCCTAGAGTCTTCTCTTATTTGTCGATTAGTCTTGAATTCTTTCCAACTGATGTTCATGAGTTTTCTAAGACATTTGTTCTCGAATGTATTCAGCTTGTTCTCCAATGATTTTGTTATTTTCCAACTCTCACAGCCGTATGTTAACACTGAGATAACATTTGAATTAAACAGACGAAGCTTGGTATGTATATTCAATGATCGTAATTTCTAAATGTTAGATAATCTATTGAAGGCGCTAGCTGCCAAAGCAATTCTAGTATGGATTTCTCTTGTTGTGTCACCATCCTGAGTCATTTTACTGCCTAAATAATTGAAACTTTCAACTTTCTGTAGTTTTTCCCCGTTCAAGATGATATCAAAGGTTTCGTTAGAAAAGTTCATAGCTTTAGTTTTAGAGGCATTTATTTGGAGACCTATTTTAACCGAGAGATGACACAAATTATTTATTGCTTCTTGGGATTGTCTTGGTGTTGAACTTAAGAATGCTACATCATCTGCGAAATCCAGGTCCCCCAGGAATTTTCCATTTGTCCATTTTATACCCAATTGTTCATTGTGGGTATAGTTTCTCATAGCCCAATCAATAGCTATTCCAAAAAGTAGTGGTGACATAATACAGCCTTGTTTCACCCCTGTTTCTACTGTAAACCATTCTGTATTCCCTTTATTTGTTCTAACACAACATCTTGCATTGTCATATAGCGCTTTGATTATATTCACATATTTTGTTGGAAAACCATAGTCTTGTAAGTATCTTCCACAATGATGGGCGTTTGTAGACTATCAAAGTCCTTTTTGAAAATCGACGACACAGGTGATTATATAAGTGGCGATTGCCTTTCCACTGATTCTTTATTAATTGCTTTCATTTAGTGTGAATATTTGATCAATACATGATCGTTTCGGCCTGAAACCCGCTTGTTCTTCTCTGATCTTTTCGTCAGCATGCAATTTAAGTCATTCTAACATCATGCAACATAATAATTTTCCAGGTACTGATAATAGAGATATACCACGCCAGTTATTACAGTCTGATAGATCACCTTTCTTGGTAACTTTACAATAATACTGTCTTTCCATTGTTGTGGTGGTTGTTCTTCTCTCCATACTTCATTTATAATATCTAAAATTCTCAAGAGGTTGTTGTCATTAACTGCTTTAATCATTTCCCCTGAAATTTCGTCAACTCCAGCAGCTTTAAAATTTTTTAATCTTTTAACGGCTTGTTTGATCTCGTCCAGCGTAATAGCCAAGCACTTTTCTCGCCCTTTGACCTTCTCGCCATCCATCTTTGAAAGATGGAGGGTAGGGTATTTGTACGTCATTCGGGTTGAACATGAGTAATGCGAGATAACGACGGAATATAAATACGGGAAATACATTCTAATTTTCTTGGAAACAGACGCAAAATATACCTTTTATCCACTGTGCCATGCATGTTGTATTAGGCGTCTAATGTGAGGTTGTATATGAGAATAATGATGCATCTACTTCAAGGAACATCACGGGAATTTTAAGAAGTCAGGTATAACAACTGAGTCCTCCCAGCGATCTTTGTCCTCTCAAGACTGTGTGTAGTCCCGACTTCCGGGTCTTCCCAGTAAAGTAGAGGCAGTGCTATGTGTCTGTGTCCGTCTAGATAACGTCATTTAACAGTGGTAGAGGCTCGGCGCTGGCTGCGCCGATCCCTCGATACGTCTTGTCTCGGAGATTTAACCTTCTTTGCAGGGTAGAGAACCTCTTTTCTCGTGGCATTGCACCCTCGCTACCCGCCACTTGTTCTACGCTGCCCTTAGAAATTGTCTATTGTCTCTGCATCTAACACAACATACCTATTCGTCTTGTAGTTTTAACAAATTGTTAACAATCTTGAACTGGCGTTTCTTGTCTTTATCTATCATCTATTAAAGGTGGCGTTTGAGCGTCTTGTTGGTTCGGCAAAATAATTTGATACAATATTGTCACCACAGCAACCAACCACCTTCAGTGGTTTGTTCGCCAGAAATATGAACCATCAAAACATCGCTCGCCACTACACAATTTTAATACATAGCAAACTTGCTATCCTACGATAAGCGCGTTTCAAAATCAGTCTGACTTAATCTTTTTCCCGATTTAACAGTCTCCCCCCGTTCTCTGGTAAAATGTGTACACCTACCAAAACTTTCTCGTGCGTGTTTATTTTGGTATCGCCCACCAAAACCTTTCAAGGGACGTAATTTAAAGCCATCTCTCTTTGCTGATTACACTCAAAACCCATACAATCTTCTTTAATCCCATTACCAAAACATTACTATGCAAATCAGTCACACCATAATTCAGAACTCACATGATATACTAAACCAAAAACACCAAGCTACATCTCCCAAAAAAGGGATTTACGGAGTTCCTTTCCTCAAAACACTCTTCTGCTCATTTCACTTCCCCTTAACAAAGACATATAGTCTATTAACAACTCTATTTAATTTTCTTAAACCATTTTTCTGTACTCTCTTTCATTCTTAAAGTCCCAAGCTACCGGTCACAGTATTAATAAATTTGATCAGATTGTTTCAGATTGCTTCCTGTTGTATCGCTCTGAAAAGAGTTTCCTATCATCATGTTTAACTTGTGGTATGGAACTGGCATACTTTACTTCTGCAGAATCGCTCATGTTTGAATTCATGTCAAAAACTCTCAACTGTCATAATGAACAAATCACGAATCTGAATTTTCCACAGATTCTTCGAACTCTCATGAATTACATGTTGCTCCAAAAGAGAAGACAAATTATTCCGTTCGTTCCGTCGCACACACTGAGACACCATCGCGAGGTCAACGAGACTAGCCACTGCGCTTTCCAAACTGGACTTTTGATACTGACAACCCTTATAGTATACACCGCTTGTCGCCCCTGAATCACAGCCCGTTCACTAGCACACCACAAAACGCAGCGTATTGCGGACTTAGAAAAATTCCTGGTGTTTTCTGTACCGCAGCGTTTATTGTCACGATCTCCACTGCCCATTGCGGTTGTTCCACAGCCAGCCTGATGCCTTTTCGGCAGTTTCACTAAACCTCTTCAGTGCTCTTGTTCTCGACTATCCCCTCAGCCCCAACAGTTTCAATAGATCATATACACTGATGCAGCCACAAGCCCTCTTGCGCACACTTCAACAGCCATGACCCTTGCAGTGAACCCATCGAGTCTCAGGTCCGCGGCCAGATCACTATACTTGGCCGCTTTGAACGAATGTTGCTCGTCTAATCTGGATTCAAATTGCACGGTCAGTTCAATCAGTATGACCTGAAGCGTTGCTGAAGAATGAAGCACTATATCCGGCCGTCTCCGCGATTTTCGGATACTCTCTGGATATGCCCCTCGTCCAGGTAGGTCTACCGCCATCTCCCAATCGTTTGCACAGTCAAGAAGAGATGGTAAACTGCTACCAGGTTTACTCGGTTTGGGGTGTGTTGACTTTCCTGCCCTCATAAAGTATGTATTTGCGGTGCTCGGCCTGGGTTTGCTATTCACCTTCATCCTTGCCAGATCTATTGTCGCAGGAAGCTCATTAAGCACTTTGTTATGGCGCCAAGTGTATCGCCCTTGCCCTAATGACACCTTACACGCTGAGAGCACGTGTTCAAGTGTCTGCCTCCCCTGGCACAGGGAGCACTGCCCATCATCCGACTTTCCCCATTTCACAAGGTTGGTGGCCGACGGCAGCAGGTCATACAGTGATCTGACAACGAAGCTGAGCCTAAGAGGTGCCATATGCCATATATCATTCCACGTCAAGGACCTCTGCACGGCTCCTTCAAATGTAGTCCATTGGCCTTGTTGGACCTGCTGCACTGCTTTTTGCCACCTCTTATCATTCTCAGCTCCTCGTATCTCCTGAACTACCATGTCTCTTCGCTCCCTGCTTGATGCCTTGGACCACCAGCGGATGTCTCCATGACCAAATCCCTGTCTATTCGTTTGTGTGTATCCGATTACCTCCCTCAGTTTGAGTGCCTCTTGAGCAGCATCAACAGCTTCTTCCACTCTCCACTTCCTTCCCGTTTTAAGTGTGGGATGAATGGACTTAACCACGTCATCAGCTGAATCGCGTAGCATCATTGCAAGCCTTGCCTTTCTAACTTTGTACTCTTCAACAACTGACTTAAAAGGAAGCAGAAGTTTTGACTTTTTGCAGTACAGGGCTACATCTGACAGACCTGGTGGTACCCCTAGCAATTTTCTCATGAACTTGTTGACCTTCTGCTCAATGGCTTCCACTGTACTTGTGCTTATTTCATATATAAGCAGTGGCCACAGCAACTTCGGTATCAACATGAACTGGAGGCACCACAGTTTGAATTTTCCCAGGAGTCTGCTTTGGTCTATGATCTGTAGCCCTCTTTCTGCCATTTCTAGTGTCTGTTGCACTGCCTTTGAATCTTTTAATGAGGCATCGTACACCCTGCCAAGACTTTTAACAGGTTCCTTAATGACAGTAGGGATTCTTTGGTTGGAAACCGTGAATATGACCTCTGCTATCTTCCCTTTCCTGACTGATAGGCTTCTCGACTTCTTGGGTTTGAAGCTCATTCTGCACCAGCTGACTAGTTCATCCAGGCGTGTTAACATCCTTCGGGCCTGATGTTCATCTGATGTCAGAATTGTTGTGTCATCCATGAATGCTTTGAGCGGTCGCATGTGACACATTCCATCGAGCTTTGGGCCTATAGCCATTCCTTCAGCCGCATTGAGGATTAATTGCATAGCCATCACGAATAGTATCGGAGAGATGGTACATCCCATCGCAATTCCAACTTCAAGGCCAATCCACTTCGTTGTGTACTCTCTGGTTGAAAATCTGACAGCAATCCCTGCGAAATACAGCTTCAGCATTGCTGCAATCTCTTTTGGAACATGATACATTTCTAGGGCCTGCCACAACATCTGGTGTGGAACGGATCCATAAGCATTCGCTAGATCCAACCAGATTACATGGAGGTTTGTTCTTTCAGACTTTGCCTTTTGGATTGCTTCCCAGATCATTGTGGCATGCTCTAGACATCCTGGTGTACCTGCTTTCTGAATGGTAGTGTCAATGTATGCATTTGCCAGGAGGTGTGTAGTGAGTCTTTTCGCCATCACTGAGAAGAATATCTTCCCTTCCACATTGAGTAGTGAGATAGGCCTGAACTGACTGATGTCTGTGGAATTTTGCTCTTTCGGGATGTAGACTCCGTTCGCCTTTCTCCATTCCTTGCTTACAAGCTGGGTTTTCCACGCATTCTTCAGTAAACGGAGCAGTCGTTTGATCACCTCAGGGCATCTCTTATACACCACATATGGAACACCATTAAGACCTGGAGCTTTCTGGACAATGCTTTCTACCTCTTGCACCAATGGGGGCTTGGTGTTAAATTTAGCTCCTGGCTTACTCGGCCATTTAAGGCCTGCCATGCTGCTGAGCGGCTCATATTTGCGACCATCTGACTATGTCATTCTAAGGTGTTCTTCCAGGTCTTCTTTCCTGATGTTTAGCGTACCCGACCGTGTGTAAAGTTTCTTTTCTTCTTTCCACTCTGTAAAGTGTCAGTCGGTATGCTCTGTAAGGAAGAGTGGTGTGTTGTTGAGATCAGGCATGCTCCAGTCTACCCAGCTGTAAATGGGTAACTCACCCTAGTCCTGAGTTAGGGAAGGCAAAGGCTCCAGGGGAAGCAGGCCCTAAACTTGGTCACTCCAACCGACGCAGGATGGTGTATGTATGAAGTAGAAGTGTAGAGTGTGATTACCGCGAATGGTGTACTGTTCGTGTGCTGACCAATATAACCACTCATACGCTTGTGTCTACAAGGCACCAATGCAGACTGCTGGAATCTTTGTTTACTCAATTTATTCAGACGTACACACTGGGACATACGAGTACATCATGGTATGTTGACATATCAATTTGTAGGTATACATAGCAGATCTGAAGTCATGACACATTCAGAAATAATGGGCAGTACATCAAAAGTTCAATGTCATGATATATTATGGCCGCATCCCCCTATCTGACTAAACGCGTCAGTGAAGGCAGATCGGTAAATAACTAAAGTTACTTGACGTCCATAGTTTGTAGTATATATTATGAAACCACGAGAGGGGGGTTTCTAGCAAAATTGAGATCTCCCTGTCACTGTCCGATAATAGGATAAATAATCTGTTCTCTTGGCAGTGATCAAAACATATGATGACCGAAATCTAACATGGCTGCCTCCCTGAGTTGTCGTTCACTCATTCATAGGAAGGAGAATATAAGCCAGAGTTAATTTATAATGGGTATATAAATGATTTCATAAATGTTTCCATACAGCTCTACGGTGATCAGGTTAATTCACGTAGCCATAACCGCTGCAGGAAAGTCTGTCATCTTCGTCGATACAAAACACGACCCTAGCGATACGAAGCACAATGTTCCATCTAGGTCGAATCGACATGAGATCATCAAAATAGGGTCTGGCAATACATGGAGTCCGAATTATACATTGTACCGTACCGTACCTTAGGAGAGTCTCTAACATAAACTATAGTAGAGATACCATCTCCTTTAGAAGAAAACCACTTCATGAATCATATTTCCTTAAGAATCTACCAGCCCTTTGAAAAGTGCGTACCCGCCATTATCACGGTACATCGGAACTCATCACGACTTGTCAAGACAACTCATACTTCCGCTAGACCGGAATAACAAGAATCTAGTCCCTCCTACCCATCCAAAATATACAATATAGGACTGATTCTACTTGTACTAATAATATGTAATACATATGAATTCAGGCCATAAACACAATAAGCAAATTAATATATTTTCTGGCCCTAAAAAATAAGTACAAACGTAAGCGCAATATCCTTGCGCCGGATCAATATCCAGAACGATTACTCCTATAATCAAAAGTGTGAATCAAACATGGATACACTCGCTTTTACCATAGACAGCATTTTCATGCACAAATGAATGAATGTCTATATTTTTCCCATATTTAAATAGCCATATCGATTTTTTGTAATATGTGCTCAAAATATGTATAACTTAACATCATGATCATCAAAGTACGAAAAAACATTGAAAA